>JAQFVV010012574.1:611802-1081958 GCA_028023455.1 Epiperipatus broadwayi | reverse complement strand
CTTGATAGTCACCATTTGAAAAATAAAACCCAATTTATTATCGAATGCTCTACGTGATGTCTTGATCAAATGAATTAAAGTCAAACGAGCTTTTAACTAACATTATTTTAAAGCATTTATCAAATTATATTAGTTATGCCCCAAACCTCATGCCCCTCCTGAATCTTAACAGAAAATAATAGAAAGTTGAAATAGAGTGTACTTAGTTGATTCCTTTATCAACCCTTTTTGCAAAAAAACATTTTAGATTATATGTGAATAAATAAATATTGGTGAATACGAGAAAAAATAGCTGGGGCATAGATTATAAATGGAGCTACTAATCTGTTATTAGCCATTTATAAAAATACAAACATTTAATAATTTCTTTCAACTCGATGATTAATAGAACTGTATAAACCTAGTTCTAATGGGCGAGAATTACTATCAGAATTAATATTATATTATTTGCACAAAGCAAATGGGACAAAGGAGCTCATCGAGTCGAAAGATTATTGGCATATAATTAAAAATAAATGACATTAATCAATCACACAATATATATATATATAGTATAGTAAATGAACCGCCATCGTAAGAAAGGAGAATTAAATCTAAGGATTAGAGATTTAGAATTACGACATAATTTAAAATAGCATAAATAAAAGTAAGTTTACACAGAGATTATTACATTAAAGAATGAAAAGAGCTCTTAAAGGGAGTGTAAAGTAAAGTTCAGAAACTGGTCAGAAAGTTTAAGGTTCATTATGAAAATATATTACCCATTTCTTCCGGGCCTGATTCCTTAGTTTACACGTCCAGGTTGGTAAAATGTAGGCATGCATTTAGTTGATTACTTGAACAGCATTTTATTTGATTTTGGCAGCATGATTGGTCCGGAAAGGATTTAGCAGCTTCATTGAAGATTGTTAGGGAACTCTAGGCACAGTAGCCAGATTCCTGATGTTTTAGCCCTTCACCATGATCGAAACACTATTTGAATTTATGATTTTTAAATACATAGTGTTTACTGGTACTTCTCTACAACAAAGATGGCTTCTTTTTCTCCAAACTTTTCAGAACTATATATACTGTCCTCTCATGCCTTCGGGCTAGTGCTTCTTTCATTATCAATGTTACAAAATTTACTAGTTGTTTTTAGATACATTTCTTCGATAAGGCTTTTAAACTCTTTAACTTGAATTCATTTCTAATTAGAAAATGAATTCTTAAAATCAGAAAATGATTTTAATTAGGAAATCTTTACATTTTAAATACTTATCTTTTTTTCTAATTAATAAAATTTTACCTATTGTTTTTGGAAAGGGAAAATCTGAAAGCTTATCGAAAGAATGTAGCTTTTAATCAATAAAACTTTACCAAATTATTTAAAAATAACATCAAACATTCCTGACGCAATGAAACGTTTGAACAATTATATATATTTAAATATTTACAAATATATACGCACAATCCATACAGTCATAATATATATAAATTCATGAATAATTCTATCATGGATTTATTATTAGAATTGATAAATTTAAACCTGAAACAAATTGATTTTAGCACACATTTATGAAATAAGTTTTTCTTTATGGAAATTAGCATGGATTGAATGTATAAAGCCCCATTGCATCGGAAATTTAAGGTTAGTACTAGGGTTTGAAGTGGGCTTATGGCTAGATGTCATAAAGCTAGGATCAAACTCAGATCTGACTGCTTCATTTCTTTTCACTTCAAAAAAAAACAATGAAAAAAAAGTCTTTTTACTTATACGTGATACAGTTGCATAAATATACTTGACTAGTTGGTAGACTTTGGGAGAACAGCATGAGCATGAATAATATCATCTGTACAAACCACAAAATTATACATGTCTCATTGCGATCATTTTTTTAATATTATCTAGCTTATAAATAGGTCTGTTAATCAAGTCTCATTTTCCCTATGGTCGTGTCAGTTGGTTGTCTGTATATATATATATATATATATATATATATATATATATATATATATATATATATATATCTGTCTCTTCATTTAATGGTTGTACTATTGTTTCCCCAGATCAGATGGCCCATATGATTTGAACTTTTGATAATGGTCATAGTCTTGGTCTTTTCTGGTTGGTGTCAAGTTCCCATCATCTATTGCAGTCAAAAACTCTATGGTCTTTTCTGCAACTGAATGCACAAAAAAAATTCTTTAACATTATCTAGATGAGCAAGGGGGTTCCCTCCTGGATCTCCTTTGAAAATTTGAGTCTGTATCAAGGATCCAGGGAATGGCATCTGTAAATTCCTCATACTAAGTTGAGGATTCATCATCCGTCCCATTTCTACTTTTGGTTTTATTTTACTAGTGGTCTGAACATCATCTTTTTCCCTTTCTGTATTTATATCAGATTCTTTGACCGTTTCTTGATTTGACTCATCTTCTCCACTGTCATCCTCTTTGCTGTCCACAACTTCTTTTGGTGTGGTCTGATCATCTTCATCATCTATTTTTGGGGCTTCATAAGAATTTATTTCTTCCTGATGCTTTACATTCTCTGGGTTTGAGTTGGTTTGGATGCCTTGTTTTTCCTCAAGCCTTAAAATCGTTTTCATCATCAGCAGCATTAACTTCCTGTCTTCTCTCATTTCTCTGAGGATCGTATGCAAAGTCTCTCTTTCCATTTTTGAAAATCAGTAAATAATATAAATAACATTGTGAATCACAAAATTATGGCACTCTTTCACTGAATACTTAAATAGTAACTTTTTTATTTAGTACATTTAATTAAGTCTCTGACTACTGGTCCCATTGTCCCTATCTTCGTTAGCTGCTGCATATTATTTCCCCAATCTATGTAATCTGCCTTTTTTAGTTTAGTTTTAGTTTACCTACATTTTCTTGGTTAGCTCTTTCTATTAGTTGTGAATGAGACATGTATTTTATTTAAAAAACTATTAAAGATAAGAAAAAAAAAACATTACTCACTTTCAGTCTGTTCAACTGTTCTCCCATGTCTGAAAAAAACTATACAAATAATTAGTGATATACAAATATTAATATCTATATTAGCAGATAGTACAAGTAATTTTCTGTATTGTACACATTTGGTTTTTATTATTTAGACAACTGATCCACTACTGTGCTGATAATCAAATTTGCTGACAAATTTATTTATATGGGCACCAGTGAGCAAAATGAGATCAATAGGGCATGTGAAATAACCCATTGACACCCAAACTACATATGACTGACTTAATTTTGTTTGATAAATGGTTTGACTGATGAGTATTTTATTATTTGTTAACAACTGATGCGTTCCTGACCTGAGTTTAAATATAGGAATTCAACTATCATTTTCACTAAGCATGAGGCTTTCTCACACACAAAAAATGTCAAGATTAATATTATACAAGAACTTTTATTTGTTGATATCATTTTTAATCTTGCTAGCATGAAAGCGTGCGAACCATTTAAGCATTTTGCCAACTGCATCTGGCTGCTTGGTGTACACAAAAGGTCTTCACCTGCTTTGAGGTTACTCTAGAAATTATTGTCATTAAAGCATGTTGTCACACTGCATCAGTCCACTTGACATATAATTTCCAGTTTGAAGGTCTTTGCTTGCTTTGAGGCTACTAAGAATATGAAGCGAACATTTAATATATGTGCTAGCAAGCAATACTTGAAAACTTTTAACATGATATCATATTGGATATTTTTAATTATAAGACTGAGATACATATAATTAATTTTGACACAGACAAAATATTTCATTTATTTTACCCCTTGCTTTAATCTACTCTTACTATTTTTCTAATGATAATTTTCCTACTGTCACGAACGTGTATAACACAAACGTATATTATATATGCTGAGATAGTACATGTATAATTAATTTATATATATATTATAATGATCCGTAGAATGGACTTAACATAGTCTGCACTACAGGGCACCATCTAGGCATTTGAACCTAGAAAAATTTATAAAGTAGGCAGATACATAAGTCAAAAAAAAATATTTTTTTTTATATTTTGATATCCGGTCATTAGCCCAAGTCATTAGCTCAGGGAGTAGCAGAGATTTAATAATATAATATCTTATCTAATTATATTTCAATATTAAAAGATAAATAAAATAAGCCACTGCCAGTAATTAACATACAAAAATTTATTTACGCACATATATATATATATAAGATTTAATATTATTATTTTAATATGTTTACTTTAACATTTAACATTATTTTTACTTTTATTTTAGATTTTTAATTTACATTTTAAATTTTATACTATTATTAGTTCGCACAGATTTGTTTAAAAATGTTGAGTATAGATCGGTTACATAGATTCCACGGTCAAAAACATTCCAAAATAAACATAAACGATCAAAATACAAAATCATTGATACCGTCAATTGCAGAGGGAAATTTATAAGTAACCCAATAGCATCCACCATAAGATGCTTGCATTAACACCAATAACTTAAAAAACATCCGAATAAATACATTTTAGATACTCACCATAAGGTATCAGTATTTACCGAATGTCTAAATATATTTTGATCGAATATGAAAACCAAAAACATAATCAACCGGTAACGAAGCCATGCAAGCGTCTATACCCAACTTAAATTTAATGCATCTTTATTTAGAGTGTCAGGTATGAATAGACTACATAGATTTGCATTTGAAAAGAACATATTCAATCCTTGTTTAACCTTAGGCCAAAGGTTCGCAGTCAAACCAAACTTCAATCCATCGGATATATCGATGTGTTCAATATAATACGAATACGGCAGCACAATTAGGCTAAGAGAAGAAACTGCTTCTCGTCAGATAGGAATATTACATCTATCAGACAAGAAGATCAATAAAAAAAAACTCCATCGAAAGGAACAGCGTTCTACATCTTATAATCCCTTCCATAGGCAAAACGGAAGTGTGCAGCATATAAAGCAATTCTGCCCATAGCGAATCTCATACTACATCTACTAATTACACCAATATATCCAATCCATTGACCTAATTCAACTACAAAACGAATAACCTAAGATTACCTCCCCCTAATATAACTTTACAAATCTATATAGCCATTCACGCCCGACTTAAGTTTAATATTTATATAACTTGTTTAATGAAAAACAGAAATCATAATAAAACTTAAAGAATAAATAAATAAATAAATGGAAATGATTTTACAAAAGAAATACATTAAATAAAATTAAAACTAATTAATAAATAGCGTGGATCAGATAGGATTCTATTTCTTAATTAACATGAATTCCCATGCAATCCTAAAAAGATTGGTTGAGTTAGCCATTGTTTTTTATTTATTTATCCGGAGGTCTTTTAGTTTAGTTGGTCCTTAATGTAGAAAAAAAACCAATGTCATTTCTTTCTTTTTTTAACAAAACTGAAGGGATTGAAGAATGCGTCTTTTCAATCCCTTCTCCTTCAACTCCACACTAACACATCTAGTCACATCGTAATAACTAATCCTTTTATTTTCAAACCTTTCCTTTTATAATAATTTTGTGGATTAACTCAACATTACGTCATGATGGTGAAAACCTTTTCATTGAGGTCCGATTTCCTGATGGATTTCTTTCATTTGCTAAAAGTTTCTATTGTTTTCCTATCTGACCAATGCTTATACATTTAAATGCCCAAAGGCTAGTTTACTAATTAAAATAATCATTTCCATTTTACAAAAGATTAATTAATTTGTTTTCAAACTTAAACATATATTTTTATCTCTAAATCTTTTCTGAAAATTTAGTTTTAAACTACTCTTTTTTTAATAAAGTTTTATTTTAATAATTATTTATCTGTGTGATTTTATATATATGCGAGTTTAAAATGATTTTTTAATTTTCAGTTTTTAATTCTTAAAAAAAATTTTTTTATTGGCAAACTTTTTTTTTTTATGTTTACTAATAAAAAATAATGTAACGTACGTATGTGCCCATTACAATATATATATATATTCTATCTTATTACTTTTCTTTGAATAATTATTCTGCTTAATGAATCTTTTACTGAACGAACATTTAAAAAATAATAATCTTCAAAACATTTAATTATAAGAAAGAAAATTACAAAGTGACATTTTAATTTATTAAATCATTCAGTTATGCATTATAAATCACATAACTTTTCTCTTAAATATACACAACACTTTTTAAAATATCACTCTACAGAAACATTTATTTTATTGAGATTTCAATTGACTGAGTAACTAAAATCTTAATTCCTATCTACAGGGTGTGTGGGGTTTATTAAATTGAAGCCCCTTGTTGGGTGCCAAAAACCTAACCATGCACCGGTCGAAAAAAACATTCACCACCTAAACTGCATGTCGGATCCAAAGTCAGCTGAACCAAACTGAATTCAAACTCAACTCACCAGCTCAGATTAGTAGAAATCTAAATCGATGGCAGTTCTATGTGCCAAGAAACTAGCTCAATGGTTGGTGAGGATTAGAGACCCTTGAACTGACACTAATATCGGATAATAAATTTATTAAAGATAATTTTAAATCGAATCATATGTATATGTTCGGGTTTCCAACACAGACAGTGAGCATTAACATTAAAATAATTATTGAATAAGAGGATTAAGAAATCAAGTGTGTTTATAAAATATTTTAATAATAATATTAATAGTTTTGTTTCAATTTTAAATGATGACTATATTGATTAATTCTAGTCCTTATACAAAGTTTATAATTATTATAAAGATAGTAGTTCCCATTATACACCAACAAGTATTACACAATATTTAAAAGTC
Source organism: Epiperipatus broadwayi (assembly GCA_028023455.1). Lineage (NCBI taxonomy): Eukaryota > Metazoa > Onychophora > Udeonychophora > Euonychophora > Peripatidae > Epiperipatus > Epiperipatus broadwayi. The sequence goes on along the minus strand of JAQFVV010012574.1, from coordinate 1,075,189 downwards.
ATTATGTCTATGCCCCCAACAAGAAAATAAAAGCAGATAAAGGTATCAATGGTGACAGAAATGGTTATTTTAATTTTATATGAAAGAATGTGAGATTTATTTTTACATTCGCAAATCCATTCATGAAGAGCAAGATACGTATTTAGGGCATAACTTTAATCTTTATTAGAAAACTTATTTACTTTGAGATATCTGAGAATTTGTTCGACTTTAATTGAAATCACTTCATCACGAATTACAAGCATCAAAACGGGCTTTACTGGAACAGAGGTAATGGTGCTGACGAATTATAAGCTACAAAGTAAACATGAAAAATAATCGTTGGTCGGTAGTTTAAGTATTATGGTGGCTTGTATTTCACAAGTCTTACTGCCCTTTAAAGATGTGGAACATGGGGAAAACCAGGCCAAGTCGTAACTATGAACCTTTGGTGTTCTAAATATAACAGGAGCAGGGAAGGAAGTTCTTTCTTCCTCTATAATTAAAATATCAGAAATATCACCACCGACAAGTCTGAAAAATGAAAGATAGCCCTACATCAGCAATGTTTGAAGATGATGACTTGATAGTCACCGTTTGAAAAATAAAACCCAATTTATTATCAAATGCTCTATGTGATGTCTTGATCAAATGAATTAAAGTCAAACAAGCTTTTAACTAACATTATTTTAAAGCATTTATCAAATTATATTAATTATGCCCCAAAACTCATGCCCCTCCTGAATCTTAACAGAAAATAATAGAAAGTTGAAATACTTAGTTGATTCCTTTATCGACTCTTTTTGCAAAAAAACATTTTAGATTATACATGAATAAATAAATATTGGTGAATACGAGAAAAAATAGCTGGGGCATAGATTAGAAATGAAGCTACTAATATGTTATTAGCCATTTATAAAAATAAAAAACATTTAATAATTTCTTTCGACTCTATGATTAATAGAACTGTATAAACCTAGTTCTAAGGGGCAAGAATTACTATCAGAATTAATATTATATTATTTGCACAAAGCAAATGGGACAAAGGAGCTCATTGAGTCGAAAGATTATTGGCATATAATTAAAAATAAATGACATTAATAAATCACGCAATATATATATATAGTATAGTAAATGAACCACCATCGTAAGAAAGGAGAATTAAATCTAAGGATTAGAGATTTAGAATTACAACATAATTTAAAATAGCATAAATAAAAGTAAGTTTACACAGAGATTATTACATTAAAGAATGAAAAGAGCTCTTAAAGGAAGTGTAAAGTAAAGTTCGGAAACTGGCCAGAAAGTTTAAGGTTCATTGTGGAAATATATTACCCATTTCTTCCGGGACTGATTCCTTAGTTTTACATGTCCGGGTTGATAAAACATAGGCACGCATTTAGTTGATTACTTGAACAGCATTTTATTTGATTTTGGCTGCATGATTGGTCGAGAAAGGATTTAGCAGCTTCATTGAAGATTGTCAGGAAACTCTAGGCATAGTAGCCAGATTCCTGACATTTTATCCCTTCACCATGATTGAAACACTATTTGAATTTATGATTTTTAAATGCATAGTGGGACTTCTCTACAACCAAGATGGCTTTTTTTTCTCCAAACTTTTCAGAGCTATATATACTGTCCTCTCATGCCTTCAGGCTAGTGCTTCTTTCATTATCAATGTTACAAAATTTACTAGTTGTTTTTAGATACATTCCTTCAATAAGGCTTTCAAACTCGTTAACTTGAATTCATTTCTAATTAGAAAATGAATTCTTAAAATCAGAAAATGATTTTAATTAGGAAATCTTTACATTTTAAATACTTATCTTTTTTTCTAATTAATAAAATTTTACCTATTGTTTTTGGAAAGAGAAAATCTGAAAGCTTATCGAAAGAATGTAGCTTTTAATCAATAAAACTTTACCAAATTATTTAAAAATAACATCAAACATTCCTGACGCAATGAAACGTTTGAACAATTATATATATTTAAATATTTACAAATATATACGCACAATCCACACAGTTATAATATATATAAATTCATGAATAATTCTATCATGAATTTATTAATAGAATTGATCAATTTAAACCTGAAACGAATTAATTTTAATACACATTTATAAAATGTTTTTCTTTATAAAAATTAGTGTGGATTGAACGTATAAAGCCCCATTGCTTCGGAAATTTAAGGTTAATACTAGGTTTGAAGTGGGCTTATGGCTAGATGTCATGAAGCTAGGATCAAACTCAGATCTGACTGCTTCAGTAGTCACAAGAGAGTGACAAACACGAAAAAACAATAATAATATCAAATATTTTATAACATTATGCAGCTGAGAATTATTTAAATAAGATAGAAATATCTTTATCCCAATGAATTGTAAATATAAAAAGTTAAAAAAAAAGTAAAATTTCTGTATTTGGAAAAGATATTGCATATTAAGTAACAAGGAAGATAATCAATTACAATTTGAATTCAACCATTCACTCCCATGGTACCATTTAGATTTGTATTTAATCAGATGAAGCAAAAAACTTCAACCTACTTTTTTATTAATGGACATAAATAAATAAATGGAATGATTTCCAAATGTCACTAATTTAGAATTTTTTTATCTCAAAATTGATTAAAGAATCATTTATATTAATAATTGTTTTAATTATCATCATTCCTGTCTCAAACCCACTGGTAATAATTGTCTGGTTTTATTTTCAAATTGTTTTTTTTAATAATTTGTTTTTTAAAAACTAATTTTGATATAATGTGGTCTTGTATATAAATTCATTTTATTTTATTCTTTTTTTTGTATATCCATTTATAAACTAAATAGTAAAAAACATTTAAAATGGCTAATTTTTTAAAAAATTAAAATTTTATTTCACTTACAAATAAAATGTAAATATAGCATTATTACAAATATGTAATTACTTACCAATAACAAATTTCATAAATGTAAGATAGAAACATGACCTTTAATTTTATACACAGATACATACATACACACAAATCAACAACTGGTTCAAAACCATATACAATATGAAGACATAGTTTTATGTTTAGTGAGCAAAAATATAGAGGAATTCCTGTATATAGAACTTTAATTTTTTTATTTTTAAATTTTATTACACAATACTCTTTTAAAGACTGTAAAAAATTTTAAAATAGTGTTAATATTTTTATTTCTGAAAGGCTACTTCATAACAAAATAGTTGATATTATGATTTTGATCGATTATATTTTTTTAGTTAAAGAAACTTGAAATAACATTATATATAAGTATTTGTCTTTTTTATTCAATAACTATAACATAATTAAAAGACTGTATTTTTAAATTGGACTATTTCCATCCTTTAATTAATATATGTATTGAATGTCTTTAGAAAAATTTAACTTTATTTAAATATTCCAAATACATTTAACTATTAGTAATAGCACATCAACAGATTAGTATATGCACAATGTTTTGAGAGGTATTAGTCTCCCCACTTCTTCAGGTGTTGCTGGCCTGACCAGTGACAGTACTAGCATGAGATTTGAATCTGGGGTTTTAGATTTTTGAGTTTTAAATTTTAAGGTAATGCTTTAACCAACTGAGCCATCCTATGAGATTCCTCCTAATTTCTCCATTTTTTCCTTAAGAACAAAGTTGATTAGTGGTTTCCACATATTATGTATAGTCACACTGGATTGGCTTATGGGATTTTTTGACATTGTCATGTGAACAGCTTGTTTAAATTTTCTTATATGTACCTTTTCTTCTCTATCCAATATTTTTGTTTTCCCAATTGAACATATGTTCATTGACACATACATGTTTTGCTACCTCAGTCACATTTGTTTTCTCTCTTCTCATCAGTTTGTATTCTTGCAAGCATCCCTCAATGGGACAATTGGTCTCACCAATATATGTTCTTTCACATTCACATGGTATTTCATAGATGCACTTTTTTTCTTTTCATCATTTCAAGTTTAAGCTTTGTAGATGTTAGAATTTCTCATAGTGTGGTATGGCTCTGGAAATCTGTTTTGATGTTATATAGATTGCAGATTTTCCTTAATTTGTCTGCTATTTTTAGAATGTATGGGTACAGTGCTATTATTAACAGTTGAATGTATTTGGAATATTTAAATAAAGTTAAATTTTTCAAAAGACATTCAATACATATATTAATTAGATGATGAAAATAGTCCAATGTAAAAATACAACTAGAACACCATCATCACAAATATTTAGGAATACACATAATTAAAAAATTTTTATTTTATATTCTATGGCATTGAGTAAAATAACAGAATTTTTGAATATTTCATAATGTCCTTCTGTTGCATGGAAATTAAAAGCATTTATGTAACTTCATAGAAAAGAAAGTATAACCATGGACTTATGAATGTTAAAGAGATTGCTACTAATCAGTAGTAGTCATTATTAGAGCACAAATTTTAAATAAAACATTATTTTAAAATTTTAAAGCTCTGCCATAAAATTTTGATAATACAAGACATTATTTATAAATTTTAAAATATAACACACTTTTCACACAGGTCTTATGTTTTTCAAAAGTATGTCCATTTTTTAAAAAAAATATTTTCCAAATAAAGTAGTTTGGATTTATTTATTAATGTCCTTTAAATAAATAAGTCACAAGTGCTTTAAATAAGTATTATTAGAATTAATATTAAATATTTAGTACTCACTAAAGCATTTTCCAAACTTAAGTACATTTGAATGTTTGAAAAGTGTTGTAAAGAGTGTATGAAGATTTAATAAAAGTTTTAGTATGATATATATTTACAGCACCTATAAATTATTACATATTATATATCAATTTGTGCACAAGGTTTTTTGAGGAAAAAAGTTTCATATAGCTATGTCTTGTATATTATTAGTCTTAAGTTGTTAAAAAAGGATGTATTTAATGATTCTGTTCATTTCAGTATTGAAGATTTACATCGAATTGTACATAGTAATAGGGTTTAAATAAAAATAATGTTGTTACATTGATGAATTGTCAATCATTGTTGAGAATGAAACTTTAAACACAATGAGTAACTTGGAAAAGTGCTATAAAATGTGTATGAAGATTTAATACCATTTTTATTAATTATATTAATGTCTTTTATAAAAAAAACATTTTTATTTTATTTTGTAATTGTTATAAACAATATTTATATAAAGTAGTTTTTTTTAATTATCACTGCTTTTTTTAAACTTTATTTTGGAGTTCATATGGATCTAAGTACGATTGTGAGTTATAAAACTATCCATTAAGAGAAAAAGATGTAGGCCCAGAATAAGATAGAAGGACTGTGCTAGTACTAATATGAAGAAGCTGAGTTATAAAACTATCCATTAAGAGAAAAAGATGTAGGCCCAGAATAAGATAGAAAGACTGTGCTAATACTAATATGAAGGAGCTGAGTTATAAAACTATCCATTAAGAGGAAAAGATGTAGGCCCAGAATAAGATAGAAGGACTGTGCTAGTACTAATATGAATTAATTAGAGTTGTTGTATGGTTGGGGGAAGGGAGGTAAGAAAAAGAAGTGATTCTGCATCTAAGCAGAACTAATAAAGCAAAACACAAGAAGTTTTCTTTTTTCTTTACTTAAATTTTGTACTTTTAAGAGCAACATAATTCTTTTAAAATTTTAAACAAGCCATAAAAAATTGGAATTTATTTTTGTAAAAGCAGTATTATCAAAAAGTCAGATTATTTTTTAAAATTTCTTATATTAACAATCATCTCTTCACTTTATTTGAATTTTAAATGATACTTGGTAAACAATTAAATAGATAAGTTAATAAGTATTTTTTTTAAATAAGACAAATTTGAGTGCAGACTTGTTGGAGAAGTAGATGTTATGTAAAAATTAAAGAACATTTTTGATAATATTATAAGTTTATAATATTTACTTATAGATTTTTCTGAGCTCTGCATATTTGAATGTTGCTGTAGAATGTCAAACTCTGGATTGCAAATTTCTTAGATCAATTCCAACTTCTTATGAACTTCTGAATAATAGAGCCATTTCATTATTATTATTTTTTTTTATATTTATGATTTCTGAAAATGTGTTTTGTTAAATAGAAAGATGGAAAACATCTATATAAGCTGTTGCTTTTGTGGGAATTCCTTTAATGTGACTATTATTTTCAATCACTATTACTCCAATATAGAATAGTTTTTCCTAGTTTATCAATTTCTTTGATCTATAACTTTTCTTCTCCACTTCATACCAACAAACTTTCTTATTTTATCTATTAATTTAACATTTAGTAACTTTCTAGATATTATCTCTTGAGATCTAGTTCAAGATCTTAATCTTTTAGCTATTGTAACTCTTTTTCTATATATTCAGCTCATCTAAATTTCAATCTTTTAATTTTTCCAGTGATGCCATTGATATCTGTTTATTGCCACACTCACGTATTTGACTTTGGATTCCTTTTTGTTATTCCCAGCATACAACTCTCCATACTTCATTAAATAGTCTGAAGTTCCTGATTTCTCTTCTGATAAGTTTCAGAACCATAAGTAAGAATCATAAAACACATTTGTTTCAAATACAAAGATATATTTGTGATAATATTAAATTATTTCTATTAAAAGCATTCCATCTAAGTTTAATTTTATGATTAATTTTGTTCAGTATGTATCCATCTATATTATCTTTTTCTAAGAATTTAGTTGAACATTATTTTAACTTTACACATTTATTTTTGATTCTACTTTCTCATTTTCAGCCGATAGCTTTTGCAACACTTTCTAAAGCTCTGAAGCCTTATTTGCAAAAACAGTCACATTGTAAAATCTAGATGACTTAAATAACATCCATTTATTTTTGCTCTCTTTGATTTTCATTACTTCTTGTAAATCTGTTGTATAATGTTTTGGAGATTATGGAATTGACCTATTATATAGCTTATCAATGTTAATCTTCTTAATATCATCATGTAATATAATCATCGTTTCTACATTTATGATAAATATTCTTCAGAATATGATGATATCGTGGACTATAATTTGATTATTCAAAGTTTTAATCACTGTGAGCATATTTACAGAATCAAATGAAGTTTCATAATGTATATAGCCACAATAACTCATATTCATTAGTCTTTACTGTAATTTCTCTCATAATTCAGTATGATATATTTGGTTAAAACAATTTCAAAATCCAGTATTTGTCTTTAGTTGGTTTGAATTCAGAGTTTGCTGCAGATGAGTTGTAATTATCTTGGCAAACATTTTATATAAAAATGATAAAAGATTGATGAATCTTTAGTCTCTTGTTTATCATCTTTCATAATGAGTCAACAATTTTTCTATTTAAGAGAGCAATAATAATTCCATCATTTTTGGAGCTTTTCTCTCCTTCACATGTTTGATTACACATCTCACCTCTTCATTTTAAATGGTTGACAATTCAAAAGATGTAGTAATCATGGTTGTTATTTTCTTTTTTTGTTTTTTGCAAAATTCTTTCACACATTTTTTGATATCATCCTTTTTTTTTTTTTTTAGTAATGGTCTCACTTTGTCTTCTTCAGATACCAAGATGTTGATTTATATTTTTAAAACTTTTTTCTTTTATATAACTTTTTCATCGAATTCAAAATTATTTTTTAAATATCATTATTAACTATCTTTTGTATTATTTTATATAACTCAATTATGTACAATTCTTAAAGAAACTTTTTAAAAATATTTTCATATTCCTTCTTTTCTTTATGCATTCTCTTATCTCAGTTGAAACTTTTCTGGTTATTTTCAGCCTTTTTTGTACTAGTTATCTGAGTTGCAGTATATGTGCATTTTTGTAATGATAAAAAGGAAGAGAAGGGGAGCATTTATAATAATTATTACATAATTTATTATGTAGATGCAGTTAATAACCTTCATTTCACCTCACATATTTGAAATATATGAATAAAGATACCATTAATAAGAAGAGATTTGAATGCAGACTTTCAAGCTTCCTTCAACTATAACCAATACACATGACAACATAAAAGTGAAAAAAATAAATGATCTTCAATATATGTATTTTGCACTGAACCAGCACTCATCAGTTGGTCCAGATTTAAATATTTGCTATCTTAATATAAACTGAGCACTGATTACATATGTAGTGTGGGGATGATGATCTGGACCAACTGATGAGTGCTGGTTCAGTGCAAGATTCATATATTGGAGATCATTTATCTTTTTATATGTATGTGGCCATGGGTATCGATTATATAAAATGGAGTGGATAGCTAAAAGGAGCTTGAAAGTTAGTGTTCAAATTCCCTCTAATTATATCTAAAGTTCAGTATATACATTATATGTGTAGTCAAATATTGCAGAACAAAAATACAGTACCTTAAATAACAAATGGGTCCCAAGATGCATTTCTTGCTGAACTAGCACTCATTAGTTGGTCAAATCACAATCTTTTATATGTAATATATGCGGGATTCGAACTCAGACTTTCACATGACCCACTACTCTCAGTGCCACCTCATATTGCTGACCCACCTGATCACACACATGTTGAAAAGATAAATAATCACAACATGTGTGTGATCAGGTGGGTCAGCAATATGAGGTGGCACTGAGAGTAGTGAGTGGGTCGTGTGAAAGTCTGAGAACATGTGTGTGATCAGATGGGTCAGCAATATGAGGTGGCACTGAAAGTAGTGGGTCGTGTGAAAGTCTGAGTTCGAATCTTGCATATATTACATATATAAATGCAGGTTTAAGCCTTACAATGTATTAATCTCTTATATATATATATATCTTTATTATATATCCAGTAGTTATCAATATAGATATAATAAACACCTCCATACTTTCCCATTTTTTTTAAATTCACTTAAATAAAGATATTTTATCTGAAATGGATGACGTCAAAGTTATGAGTGGAGGAAGTTTGACAATGGTAAATGGAAATGTAACAATAGTTATCAATAGTAAATTACTATTTATTATACTTAAACTTAACAAACGTAAATGTTTTTTTCTCACACTGTTCAAAATAAAAAAATCGAAAAAATAATATTATCATTATTATTTTATATTCTTAAAAAAAAAAAAGTGTTTATGGAGTTAAAAATAATTAGAAATGTTAGAGAAGTTATCGGAATGTTTTATCAATAAATAATCGTTTTAATTCTTTTAAACTTTTATTTTTTTTAAACGCAATTTTTTGATATATTATTTAGCAATCAAATCTATATAAATGTTAGATTTGCTATTTATACTATCTTCTTATATTGTACGATATATATTATTTTCTATTTTTGAACGACTTTCTGTTTTCAAAAAAGTTATTTTCTCATGCTAATTCATATTCTTATAATCTAAATAAATCAAATAAAAAGAACAGAGAAGTAAATTTAAAATAATAAAATAAAAAAAGAAAACGAAATTACAAATATTGTATACATGTAAGATATTATCAAATCAATTCTCGAGCTAATGGCTTTTCAATTAAAGTGGGACCAAATAGGCTTTTTAACCATTACATAGTACATGAAGAGAAAAAAAAGTTGTTTAAATATTAGTAATGTATTCGCTGATTGACCTTAGAGTTTCCAAATTTTCAGCCATTTGTGCAAATATCGCCGGCATCACAATATTGATTTAAACTTTCTCCGCCAATTCCATTTTTAGTTTATTTAAAGCTCTCAAGCTAAGAACATTTATTTTTTTTTTTTTTATAAAAAAAAATCTCATTATATGTATTAGACATTTGGAACAACTGGAAGGGAAAAAAAAATACTGGGGATATTCAATAAAAATTACACTCGAGTGGACTGACTATGATTTGTTCATAAGTGAAGAAAAGGATGTCCAAAAAATATGAAAAAAAAAAGGTATAATAAAGTAGAGCTTAAAAAAAAAAAAAAAATATTTTTTTTTTTACATATTAACGTTAATTTTCTTTAAAAATTATTATCTCTGCTTTTTCTTTTATAATTAATGCACTAATAAAATAAAAAATAAGCACCTATTGGGTTAAGACACCCTCTTCTCATCAGTGGCAAAGGTAGACAATGCGTTCCAGTAAAAAAGTAAAAGGTGACTAGTTCTCTATCCAAGCTTTCTGTACTGACATAGTTTAACTAACTATTCACCACAAAAATTTTAAGGTGCTAAAATGCAGTATCATAAATTACCACCTGAAATGTGACAACGTGTTTCTATTTTAACCCACCATAAAACGATGTGCTAATATTAAATTTTGCTTTAAATTGAGCAAAACTGTTACTAAAATATTTAAAATGATTCAAACTATGTATGGCAGTGAATATATATGTCACAAGTGATTTTACAGGACTTTGTAACGATAGAGAAATATTGAAAGTAATTGATGAAGCTTTAAAACACCCAGATATTTCATGTTGTAACTTATGATCCACTCATTCTACCTTAAAATTTTTGTGGAAAATAATTAACTCATTTACTACAAAACAGAGATAACACTGCAGGCAGTTTGGAGAGAGAATTAGTCATCTTTTTACTGGTACATACTATACATATGCACCATGTTACAATCATATTATTTATTTTTATAATAATATTAATAATCCATATTAATCTATTCATTTATTGACTATTATTAAATGATTAGCTGGGTTGGCTATATGTTTACCTCAGAGTTAAAAAGAGCTGAAAAAATTTCCATGTTTGAATGACTTGATGTCAAACTTTAAATCAGCAGTGCACAATCTATGGGTTGCAACTCTTCAAAGGGTCACAGAAAAATTGTTGGAGATCATAAAAAGTTGGAGAAGTTCTCGTGTTGGATAATAAATTTTTAATTGGAAAAACAAAAATCTAAATACTATTAAAAATACATGAAAACTGCTCAATTCATTATGTGTCTTACTAGTTTTGTGTTAACACACTTCCTTCTTTATATTTCAGTCTGCTTCATACAAACAGCAGATCATAATGACATTTCATTTATATTGCTCTCATTTCTCTTGTCCAATCTCAGAGTTTTATTCTGCATGTTAATATTCTTTTAACATTAATATATGACACTATATTCTTGAATGTACACATTTTTTAAAACAGGATAAATAGTTGTAATTGCAGATCTACTAAAAACCAAGTATTATTATATATTTTTTGTTAATATGCATTTTTTTCAAAAATCTTATAACAAATCATATGTACTGAAATATAATATAAAAATATACATTTGTATGTAGTAAAATGACTTTATTATTACTATCCTTACATCCTTATAATAGAATGGTAATAACATATAATGAGTCATGTAAAATTTCAATCTGGGTTTGTGAATTGCAAGTGTAAAAAAGTTGCACACCATTGCTTTAGATCATGGGTGGAGTAGGCAAATGTATTAACTACATACCATGGGATCTTTTAATAATAAAAAATCATAATAATAAAAAACAATAATCAAGCGTATATTGTTTACATTAAATTTTTTAACATGTTTATATATATAAAAAATCATAATAATAAAAAACAATAAACAAGCGTATTTGTTTACATAAACGTCAGAGTCAATATTCACTGTCTCTTTCATTTTGCTCCACCCTCAGATCAGCTGATTTCAAGCTGATTTGCTCTCATCAGTGAGGGATAGAAGTTAGAAACTAGACCTAAATATTAACTCCAAGCATTTATGCAAAACGTTTCTATCAGTTTGCAAGCATGAATTTTATATATATATGGTCAAAAGGTTATTTGAAATATATTAGACAGTGATTTCTTAGTGAACTAATGTGTTATGTGGAGGATATATTCCAGAACAAGTAAAAAATATCAAATTAAAAGAAAATGCATAGGCATATGAATAGATAATATGCATTAAGGAATGATATAGCATGATTTAATTAGAAAATATATAAGAAACTAAATAGTCAAATGATTTTTTGCTTAGTTAATAAGAAGTTTGATTATGAGACATGATAGAGTATTGCCACAACCCATAAACCTTGAGTTCCAAGAATCTGCCACTCTATAACTGTACTTAATCATGATACATCATAAAATTAAAAATGTATTCTTCTTTTTTTTTATTGATTTTTGTTGGTATAGTAAATTTATTAATATATGGGTGCACATTTCTTTTTTACTTGTTTTACATTCTTACTTTGAATTATATAGGAAATTTTTCCAACTACTGCAGTTATATACATTTTTTATTTTTTCTTACAAAATAGAAAATTAAAAAAATGTGAATAAATTTTAAATATTTTTTTAAACATATCATATTAGATTTTATGCATTATTTATATAAAAAATATTAACTTTTAAATATCGAATCACAAAACAAAAACCTTCATAGATGCTGCATCCTTGATAATCTATTTAGCTGAAGGCTTTTAATGAAAATTTAATTTTTTTAATGTTATGCCACATTTGAAAATTGCCTAACAATTTAAGATTTGAGTTGTAACTTTGTAACTTAAATGTCAGCAAGGCATTAGTAAATTAGGAGAAGATTTCTCCCCAGGAAAAAATGCATTCTTGCTTAGATGAAAATAGAGTTTTGGGTACTTATAACCTAATTGGGATTGGTCACTTGATGGCATTCTGGCTCGCCAAAACACCTAACAAATGCCGTTTACAAGGCCTTCATTATGGCTATAGAAAACATCTAATGTTTGTCTTAGCCATTAAAAGGCCGTTAATGATGACGTAATGCAGAAATAATACAGCCTATTTCTGCTTCATGACAGTTACTGTGAATGCACACACTTATCTTTTATGTACAGTTCGATATATATGTGTGTGTAATTTGATTAGCCAAATTTTTATAATATACGTTACACAATCTTTGTATTTGTAATGAATTTAAGAAACCTAACTTTATAGTAATTTTCCAAATGGCCACATCCTTATTTAGAGAAGGTGTAATGTGAAAAAGCTTGCTGATAGTACATCAAAATGAATTCAACCGAGTTCACATGCAAAATCTCGTTTTCATGTGAAATACCACGCAGTTCATAAAATGGCTGGTGATTGTGTAACCTTTTCCACAGTTGCCGAAAACAGAAGCCGAGTATTTCTGCTGTCCAATAAAAATGTACACGATTTTTTGTAAATTTCATAGAAAGCACATATTATAAACATGTTTAATAAGTAAAGAAGACATTTATATGTATTTGTTGTTGTTTTAAAAAGTTTGAGTTTCTTTCTTTTGTCCGACTATGGTTACGATATTGATATTTTTTATTTTAGCATTACAAACAACAGAACACTAACCCTAAAACTAACCCTAAACATAACCTTAAACTAACCCTAAAACTAACCCTAAAACTAACCCTAAACTAACCCTAAAACTAACCCTAAACCTAACCCTAACCCTACACAGTTGTTTTGTTATGTAGAAAACAATAATCACATGGCTCTGTAAACTGTACATTGTATTGTTTTTGACTGCCAACAATGCCATCAAGTGGCCAAGCCCGATTACATTATAATTACCGAGTTTTGTACTTGTTATTTTTCCCTGCAAAATTAGCCTAAAATAATTTTTATTTTAGTATTTTTTGTAAAATTATTAAATATTTTTTTCATAATAAGTGTATAATATTTATTTTTAGTTTTTTCTCCTATTATATTTAACCTTTAGAAGAAAATTAGTATTTGATGTCATGCAAAAAATGACATTTGTCAATACATTTTTATTGTTTTTATTATTTTAATTGAAAAGTTATTTTTATATTAATTCTGAGAATAATTTCATTATTTTCACCAATATCTTTAATGAAATTTAATTAAACTATAAATATTTCATTAAAAATAAGTTTTTCTTCATCAATGTTTTAGACAACTTATGATTTTTTTTGTACCAATATTATCATTATTATCATTTATTACAAAGTTTACATTGTATTTTTATATTTAATTTTATTATTCAATTTTTAATAAAATTGTTGACTAACATAAAAATTTGTAGTAGAATAAGAATAAGCTTTTTTCATTAAAAAATAAAACAAAAATATGAAAAAATGAACAACAACAACAACAACAACAAAAAAGACCCATGAAATTGAATGATTAAAAAGGTTTTACTGCAAAAAAGAAATGTAAAATGGGAAACTTCATTTGCTAAATACTATTCAAAAGTTGCCAATTATTTTAAAAATAAAAATAAAATAAAAAACAAAGCAAACTTTAATTTATTATTATTATTAAAAATACAGTTGCATAAAAATTATTTTTAAAGTAATACTAAATAGATATTTCAATAAGATATTTATTTATTTTTAATGTAGCATAGAAAATAAATTGTAAATGCACATCCAATAAATATTAAAATTGATTATTATTGTTATTTAATATCTACCTTTAATATTGTAACACTAAGTGCCTAATTGCTGATGATGATGTTTTTACTCATGATTCATGTATATACTTTTACTAATGCTCAAATAATACTTCTCGTGTATAACTGATACTTTTAAACAATGTGCATTTTGTCAGTTTACTAAAAATAAATTGGTATGTGAATTTCAATTAATTAAATTTAACTAAAATGGGTATTAATGATGATTATCAAACCTTTTGTTTCTTATATAATTGCTTATATAAAGTACCCTGCTTATATTTTTTGATCATCATATGAAATCTTATCCTAGAGAGTATCATTTAACATTGATATGCTTATATGAATATATATGATTTGAACCATATATGAATATAATACCCTCTGATGGGATCATTATAGTTACCATGGTAGCAACTCCACTTTGCTTAACTCAGATAATATAAATGGTTAGGATTGGTGGAAAATTGCTCCTTTTGCATTGGCAGTGAGTATATGAAAAATTTGCAACCTACTAAGTAATTTACTAGTAACATTATTTATTTTATATAGCCATCAATTGATGTAAATAATTACCCACAGAAATTATTACTTGATGACTAAAATAATAAATCAATATTGGAACATTTGAAGTACATTAAACAACTGACATTACTTCATAGTTAAGTTGAAGTATATAAATATCTGTGTAATACTTTCTAAACTTTTATCTCATCGATCTATATAAAAAAAAGAAGTTAAAGCACAATTCTGAATTTTCTTCTTTTGTATAAAAATATTGATGTACTTTTATAATACCATAGTTAGTTATAAAATATATAATTGTTACAATAATTCAAAGTACTCAAGTATTAGTTTGTTCACTATATCAAAGGCATATTTAAAGTCCATCTGTAATATAAGATAGTTCTTAAATATCTCAAGACTCAAAAACTTTATAAAGTTTAAAGGGAAATTTGAGTTTTTTTCTGATGGATAGAAATACTGATATACTTTCAAAAAATTCTTTAGAACTTCTGTAATTACTTATATAATATATACTTATCATAATAACATCAGAATATTCAGGTATTAGCTTGTTCACCATATCAAAGGCATATGTACATTCACTCTGTAATACAAGGTGTTCATAAATATTTTGCATAAGTATTTTCTTGATATAATCTCAGAAAATTTGTTAGCTTTATAACAAAATGGCATATGCATAATTGAGCAGGATTAACTGAAATTTATTAAAAAAATTCTAGCAACATATTTATTATCAAAATATTCTACAAAGATATGTAGTCTCTCCAAATAAAAGTTGAATAATTGGACAATAGAGTACTAATATTATATAGTAATGCTTGTCATTATCAACATTATTATCCAAAAATCATAATTTTAAAATATTATGGTCCTAATATATTTTGGATATAGATAATCTGTAGCTAAATCCTGTTTAATGTGTAAGATAAAATTCTTATTTAAGTATGAATTAACAGTTTGAATGTTGTAAATTTCATTGTAACTTATGTAAAACAAATAATGAAAGATATATTCCCAAGGCATTTATAAATAGACTGATTCCCAATGGTAATGTATTACATACATATATTATCTTTTCATACATTATAAAGTTATCCTAAATATCCATATATATTGCCTATAATATTTCTTTCATGTACACTTCAATGCAAACAAATTTTCTTAAAAAAACTTTTTTATTTTCCTTACAGTTGTGAGTCTTTATCAGAGCTTTATCCAATCTTTAAATTTTAAAGCAGAAGAGGTTGGATAAAGCTCTGATGAAGACTGCTGGACAGTCGAAACTGTAAGGGAAATAAAGAAGTTTTTAAAAAAAATTTGTTTGCATTGAAGTGTATATGAAAGAAGTATTATAAGCAATATATATATATATATGAAGATATGCAAAGAAAGTAAAAGAAAGGAATCAAAATATCCTGAATATTTCTATAAAATATTTTTATTATCAAATTTATTACATCTAATAACAATATATCCATACAAAAATTACATATAATCTCACCACATTTATTTCTTATCAGCACTACACCTTTAGAAGAGAAAAAGAATAATATTTTTGATGTAAATATAATGTCAACTTGGATACTATGATCAACTTAAGATCATTATTATTAGTTAATGTTTCTCTTAGATTTTTTGTTCCATATGATTCTTTAACCAATTTTTTATGTGTGTTGGCAGAAATTCAATCATCTTTAATGCCTAATTTCTATTGTCATATCTTTCTTTGAGAAGAGTCAAATCTGAATACTTTTGTTACATTCAAAATACAGTTATAGAAAGTATTAAAATATTTAATAATTGGTATGCAGTTTAATTACTTTATATTATACAACAATATAAAGATGATTGATAAATGAAATATACCTCTTTAATGTAATAATATTTTAGAAGTAGATCCTAATGTCAGTGTGATATTTGCATATTTAAAAAGATAATAAGTGCAAGTAGATATGGTAGCAAAAGGATGCAGAATATCGTTATATTAAAATATAAACAGATTGTTTCAAAGTACATTAAAATTGATTGAAACTTATAATGTAATGGTGGATGCCAAGAATCAAAGGATCATTTGAAATCATCACAAATGATCAATAACTTATAAACAAGTATTTAAAACATGTAAATAATGAACCAAAATAATACTATTAGTAATTGCAAATAAATTAGCATTGTAAAAACATTAAGAACATCATAAATTAATTTTCCTTAAAAATTGTGGAAATGGTTAGAGCTAAAGGTGCACCTACTTTTATACAACAATTTCTTAAGAGTCAATTTAGATTGTAAATTAGAAGGTATTGGATTTGCAGAGAATTTAAAATTTGACATGATGACTTACCTTATGTTTAATCTGAAAACATCCGAATGCTTTCAAATGTTTAATTCATAAAGTAATTAGACTTGTTTAATAATAATAATACATTCATTGTTATAACTTTGAGGGTGGCAATATTTACTTTATTCTGATTTTTAATAAAATGACATATGATACTCTTTTGATGAATGTTTCTATATGGTTGCACATCATAATTATGGTTCAGCAGAGAGATCTATTTTTCTGCTCATCTTAAATATCCAAATCAGATCCATTCTATGATAAGAAAGATTAGTAACAGAAAGGAAGTTAAATGACACTCTATTAATTAATAAATTTGACAACACTATCTGAACTTTACTTTTTTGATGCTTTCAAACCATTTAGCCTTGCAACTTTGAAGAACCTGTTTGGAAGCATACATTTTTATATGCGCAGTTATTTTAAGTCAAGTAACAAAGTAACAGTAAAACAGAAATTTACATTGAAATCACTATATTTCTTTGAATTTTTTGAATGGGAACTAAAAATGTTTAGTTCCTGAATCTGATATTCTTGATTCTATACTTTATGTCTAGAGATAAGATAAAATTCCAATTCAGCTCTCTTTATAGAATTTTTAAACAATTTTATAAAAAGAATATTAATCATTCTCTTCACAATATTGATACACAATGCACTTTGTGTTATTAAATGTGCCATCTATTGAAAAAAGATCCTACTAATATGTTTTCCCCAAAATAAGATTGGGTCTTATATTAATTTTTGCTTCAAAAGATGGCTTAGAGTTTATTTTCAGGAAATATTTTTTTTTTTTTCATGTACAAAAATCTATATTTATTCAAGTACAAAAATCTACATCTAACCAATATTACTGTATAATTTCAACAGCATATGAATAACTTTTACTACTTTTTGAACATGTAACATTTAGAATTAAACAAGGCAAAACTCTCCATACAGTAGTGCCACCTTGTGTCAACCAGAGTAATCAATGGATGCCAGAAGAGATTGTGATCATGTGATGTTTAGTGGTTTAATATTTAGGATTCTAGACATATCACAAAACATTCACATTCTATATGAGAATATTAAAAGTTATTTCTCAGCTGTTGAAATTAGTAATATCTAATTTAAAATAATATATGAAACATTAAGCTGTCTTGATTAATTTGTGAACTAAGGTCATCGCTAATTAACAAATTTTAGTTTTTTTGGATATCAGTATTGATTTATTTACAATGTATACAACTGGAAGTCAGATTAAAGAAGAATTCTTATATCAGACTGAATGAAGGTGTATTGGTAAATGAACAGGAAAATTGTATTTGCAAGTATATTAAAATGATTAGTTATAAGTCTGCCTACCAAATAATTCTGAATAAGATTAATTCAAATACAAAATCTACATTTATACTTATTTATACATTCATTCCTTTATAATGCAATACATCTATCATGTGTTTCAACAGATGAATAAATATGTTTATCAGATTGACAATTTTAACTAGGGCTTATATTTGGAGTAGGGCTTATATTTTCAGCATCCTGAAAAATCATGCTAGGGTTTATTTTTGGTTAGATCATATTTTCAGGGAAACATGGTATTGCAGTTTCTATTGATTTAAAACAAAAAGTTATACATCTTTGCCTAATGTATCTAAAGCAAGTGACTCATCTTTAGTTCTTCTTAACATATACTGGAAATAATGTGTGATTTAGAGCCACGCTATTCAAAAGCTAAATGTTTCTGAATAAAGACTCAGTCTATCATTTTTGGAGCTAGAATGCCATGTGATTTCTCAAAGAACCAATATTCAATTATTTTTTTCTACACATATTAAATGTTAATAAATAAACACTGCCTAATTTTTAGCCACTTTTTAATGCCTTCTGAAATATTTCTTTAATTTAAAAAATGTGTAAATACAACACATAATATACTACATTCATTCACCTTCCATTGAATTTTGAAAGAACTTTGGTAACATCTTCATATGTACATTTTATTATAGAAATTAAAATGTAACATAAAAATTAGTAAATTTTGTCTTTGTTTTTTAAAAGATGGAATTTCAAAACCTTTTAAAACATGCAGTTTGAGTTGATTAGAAATAACAAAATGATAATCTTTTTGACTCCATAATTTAACTATATATTAATGATAGAAACACAGAAAGCTTTTCTGTTTAGCTTTGTTGTAAAAAAAAAAGAGAGAAAGAAAGAGGAATGATTCAAATTATCATTCATTTGCATAGTTTCTTCATCCTCATCATTTTAAGAACATCAGTTAGTTGTTTATTCCTAATATTATTTACATTATTTTCAATATGGCTAATTTCCAAAGTGCTTAGCAAGGTTTATCTGATTCTGTGTAGTCTTGGTAACAAATATTATTCTCATTAACATTAAAACAATATATTTTAAAATTATTATTTGACTTCTTTTTTAAACTATTTTGGAAGATTTTTGTTTGTCTTATGTATAATTATAACTATATAAGTTCAAACACCAGAAGTGAAAGAGTTGAACCTTAATTTATAAATCTTGAACACCTGGGTCTTTCTCTCTATTACTGAACTTACATTTTTATAATGTGGCAAATATCTTAGATATTGTTTTTTATATATTTTGATTTATAAGTGTCAAATGTATTCTACCCACAAATTTGACATGATCCACTGTAGATTAATATTTTAATAATTATCACTAATAATTTATTAAACTAGAGATTATTCATAGCCCAGATATAAACTTTGAACTTCAATTAAAAATTAATTACATTAACTCCTTCAGATATTTCAAATATTTATATTTTCATAATGAGACTTTATACTTTTTTAGTTGTATTAGAGAGTAGTATTAGAGGCTGAAGAAATCTTTTGTCATTAATGGTGTCAAATATAGCATTTGTTGTTATTCTGTGGATCTATTTTTGTTAATGTTTTTGATGAGTTCTGCATTTTCCTTTTTATAGCATTTCAACAATTTCTTATTTACAAATTTCAATATTAATTTTTTTAAGATACTGATTTTAAGACTCCAGAAATTTAGAGTTGCATTAAATTGTTTTAAAATACTATTTTTACATTTTATCTTTTCGACATCTTAATGTGAAGCAACCTTCTTCATGAATGTAATGACAAGATGTTTTTTATATGTAATACAAAATTTTTTTATTTGTATCAAAAAATTGTATGTTATGAAAAAATATTGCAGAAAAACAATAATAAAAAGAGAAATTGAAGTTAAAAAATATAACTTGTGATATTCAAATTGAACATGTAATTTTAGATTTTGAAGAACCATTACTGGCAAATTTTTAAAATAATTTAATCTACTAAATAATATTCCATGTTTTCCTAGAGTGAGGGAATCATCAAGAGATTCTTATTTAAATAAACTGATAAATTTGCCATGTGTATGCATGTGACAACTAAAATACTATTTAGATGTTCACTTTGTACATATAAAAAATTCTTAGATGGTTTGAAAATGCTTATTGGCATTTTCTTTTTGTAAGATGATAAATGATTTTATATTTTATATGATATCCTCTGTTTAGTAAATGATTTTTTATATTTTTTCAGTTTTTATTATATTTTGAGCAATTGTGAAACCCACTTGTGCTATTAACAATATTACATACCCTTTAACATTAAACAAATACTAAAGCATTTGCTCAATGGCATAAGAATATTAAAACACTCCTCCTTATCAAGTATCTAAATATTCCCATGTCTAACAATAATACTTAAATAAATATAAGAATACATCTATAATTATCAAATTTAAGTTAATTTAATCAATAAGTTATGTTATCATTTTATTGTATATTGATCTTTTATTATTATTATTATTATTACTTTTATAGAGTTATAATTAAGAATAACAATAATAATAATATTATACTAAGGAGATCTCAGGATTGTCATTGATTTTTAATTAGCTATTCATTCCACCTATAAGATATCAAGAGGGATTTTACTTAGCTCTATAAGTAGTTTTTTAAGGAAGAAAAGACTTATAACCTTAATCTAGAATTGAAATTATACTATTATTTTATATTTATTTTCTCTGCTATTTAATAATAAATAACTATTGTTATCTAAATTGTAATCATAATTTATAACTTTAAATAAGAACTAATTCATAATCTGATTTGCTATAAATAAACATACTTACTAAATTTGCAATATATTCTATCAATGACATATGTGATCAAGACAGTTGACAATAATTTAAGATCCCATTTAAGAAATATTTTCCCAGATAATTGTTATACAATATCTTATACTGAATTAATTTCTCCTACAAATCTCAAACTGTATATTTTAGTTAATGTGTATGGTGTACTGATGATGGTTCCAACAAGAGAAATGCAACTCTAGATACTTAGTTTAATTTTTCAACACCAACTTTAATAACATCTTATTTACAAATTTTCAATAATTAATTTTAATTAATAAATGAATTAATAGAAAACAATATAAAAAATTATATAACAATCTAATACAATTATATATATATATATATATGTATATAAAATACATATTTTGCGGGTTCATCCGTGTTAAAAACTTTTAATATCAATATACTGACGTTTCGACTTGGTCACACAAGCCATCCACAGAGTTATAAAAAGGTAGAAAGACGGTTGTAGAGGCGCTACAATCACTGGTTTGAATAAAACATTAAAAATCCCACCAATAGCAAAAATGTTAAATTTAAGAATGTTTTTTAAAGAAATCTTTCCAAATAGGAGGAAGTTTGCACGTATCATCTCGCTTATTGATACAATCTGGCCTTTTAAGTATCTCAATGGCTTCTCTGATTTTGCATTGGTAGAGATTATCACATTTGGATATGAACTGGTACTAGAAAAATCTATTTTATGACCTGAATCTATAGTATGGAGTGAGAGTGCTGATGATGATGAGTGTTGTTTAACTGCATTAGCATGCTCATCTCTCCTAACACTGATGCGACGATTACTCATACCTATGTAAGAAGCTTTACAATTTTTACATGAGATTTGATAGACACCATGAGATTCAAGAGGGATTGAATCCTTAGGCTTGGTTATTATATTGCTGATCTTTTGATGAGCAGAAAATGCTGTATCTATATTATAGTGTTTTAATATACGTCCGATACTGTCTGTAGTTCCTTTTACATATGGAACACAAATCCTAATAGCTGACTTATCATCTTTTTGTTTCCTATTTTGTCTATTTTGGGCTTGAAATAAGGCTTTTTTTTATAAATTTGTAATTATAACTATTTGCTAATAAAACACTATTAATATGATTTATTTCTTCTTTCAGATGTGTGTCATCTGAAAGGTTAATTTCTCTATTTAAAAGAGTTTTGGCTACAGAAACTATCTGAGTTGGGTGATGATGAGAATGGAAATGTAAATATCTGTCTGTGTCTCATGGTGTCTATCAAATCTCATGTAAAAATTGTAAAGCTTCTTACATAGGTATGAGTAATCATCGCATCAGTGTTAGGAGAGATGAGCATGCTAATGCAGTTAAACAACACTCATCATCATCAGCACTCTCACTCCATACTATAGATTCAGGTCATAAAATAGATTTTTCTAGTACCAGGATCATATCCAGATGTGATAATCTCTACCAATGCAAAATCAGAGAAGCCATTGAGATACTTAAAAGGCCAGATTGTATCAATAAGCGAGATGATACGTGCAAACTTCCTCCTATTTGGAAAGATTTCTTTAAAAAACATTCTTAAATTTAACATTTTTGCTATTGGTGGGATTTTTAATGTTTTATTCAAACCAGTGATTGTAGCGCCTCTACAACCGTCTTTCTACCTTTTTATAACTCTGTGGATGGCTTGTGTGACCAAGTCGAAACGTCAGTATATTGATATTAAAAGTTTTTAACATGGATGAACCCACAAAATATGTATTTTATATATTTAACCCGTGCAAATCTTCGTTTTAACATATATATATATATATGAACATTTCTATTCCTCTTAATTACAATTAGATATCTAAAATAAAAGACAACTCTCTGCTCATAAAATATGGTATTGTTGCGATATTTAACTTCATTTCTTATATGCAAAATTATGTGTATTTTTTAAATAATCAATCCTTTTTTTTATGGATGTGATTTACACTCATTACTCCTTATAGATTATCATTTAAACTATAAGAAGATTTAAAATATGGATTATTGTTTTATTTCTTAACTAAAATAATTTCATTATAATATTATGAAATATTACATGTTTATCTGTTTATATTTTATGATATTAACCATTTGATCTCTTCCTTTACAATAATTATGAAATCATTAATTTGTTTTATAATCTAACACTCAATTTTTCTATAGTCTTATTATCAAACCCTATAATAAGATATAACAAATGAAACTTTTATCCTGTACACTATCAAATATGACAACTCATCTCTTTATGAACTAATTTCCACTTACAATTTATGATATTGTACTAAATATTGATAGAACACTCTTTGGTGTATACTAAAATAAAAATCTTTATTTTATCAAACAATTTCAAGCTATACCTGTTTCATACATTTCTTATAAATGATAGCCTATAAATAATTATAAACTAGAATTAGTTAAGACTTTATTATAACTATTTTAAATTCTTAAGAGTTAAACATAAGATCAGACTTGAAATATCACCATTTATAATTTTTAATATTATATTCGAACACAGATATATCCCCTCTTCTTATAATACATATATGTAACTACCCTCATGTGTAACTAGGCCATTGTTCATCTACATTTATTTGAATTATCTAACAATATTTAAATAATATTATTTTATAAAGTGCAGACAGTATTGAAATTAAACTGAGAGAGTGCAAAGTTCTCAAGCACTTATGACTACCAACAGCCAATCAGATCTTAAGAACTGGGACAGAGAATTTAACAAGAAAAGAGTGGTTCTCACTCTCTTCTCTACTTGTCTTTCTATATATCCAGCCAGTCCAAAGTACTTATATCTGAAAGTGTGAATCTTAAATATCATCACACTTAATTCACTGAGTTCAAATTATAAACATACAGCGTGAAATCTTTCGATTTACTATGCAGTAGTTTTTCGATGTTATAACTTTGCAGCAATATATAAGTACTTTGGATTGGCTTGGATATATAGAAAGACAAGTAAAGAAGAGAGTGGGAACCACTCTTTTCTTGTTAAATTCTCTGTCCCAGTGCTTAAGATCTGATTAGCTAATGGAAGTCATAAGCGCTTGAGAAATTTGCACTCTCTCAGTTTAATTAACAATATTTATATATATAATTTTAATGCGCAAATATGCGCACAACAACCGAGCTTCATCAGGATTAAATAACAATATATTATAAACTTAAAATAATTATAATATCTAAAGAATAATGCCCGAGCGCTTTCAAGAGAACTTAGCTCTCATAATCATGGACAATAAAAAGAATAAGCATAGCATGTTGGTATATGCTAAAATATGCTGATATATGTATAGTAAGCACCTGAGTTTAATAATTTCTTTTAACAATATTTATGTAAATAAATCAATTATTTTATATAGTGTGAAGTTTTATAAACTGTAATAGCTAAACAGCATTAAGCTGTTGCACATGCGCTTTGCAGATTTTAACTATAAATGACTGAATACAAACACTTCAAACACATGATAAAGTCTTTGGGAAAAGATAGAATGGCCATCTATCTTTTCAAACCCAAACTCTTTTGTATGGGCAAATCTTAAGTGTCTGAAAGTGAAAGCGTGAAGATATTAAATAATCATTTTAAATTACTTTTACATGCTTCAATGAATGATACTGGTGAAAATTACTAGAATTTACGATACATCATTCTTATTTGAAATTAAATATATGTAAATAAATCAATTATTTTATATAGCGCGAAGTTTTATAAACTGTAATAGCTAAACAGCATTAAGCTATTGCACATGCGCTTTGCAGATTTTAACTATAAATGTGTTTGAAGTGTTTGTATTCAGTCATTTATAGTTAAAATCTGCAAAGCGCATGTGCAACAGCTTAATGCTGTTTAGCTATTACAGTTTATAAAACTTCGCGCTATATAAAATAATTGATTTATTTACATATATTTAATTTCAAATAAGAATGATGTATCGTAAATTCTAGTAATTTTCACCAGCGTCATTCATTCAAGCATGTAAAAGTAATTTAAAGTGATTATTTAATATCTTCACGCTTTCACTTTCAGACACTTAAGATTTGTCCATACAAAAGAGTTTGGGTTTGAAAAGATAGATGGCCATTTTATCTTTTCCCAAAGACTTTATCATGTGTTTGAAGTGTTTGTATTCAGTCATTTATAGTTAAAATCTGCAAAGCACATGTGCAACAGCTTAATGCTGTTTAACTAACAATATTTAATAAAATAAAAACTTTAAACAATTAATTGCATAGATAAACAAATCAAATTAATTATTAATTTATTTATCTATTGATTTATTCCCCACATATTGATAATGATTATTTAAAGTATAAAATTAATCATATATAAACATTATGTTACAATATTTTTTTTCCGATAATACAAGTTTGTCATTAATTTTTTTTTAAATTTTTTTAATAGTATTGCAATCATTCTTAATGCTTCAAACTTGTCACTCATCAACCTTTCTCTCACATTTACTCCCTTTATTCTCATAAGAAAATTATCAAAACTATAGAATTCCAATGCCATCAGTTATTTATTATGTTTAGGTTTCCCTTTTTTTCTTTCTTACCAATCAAAGATTATTTTCCACTTGTATAATATATTTTATTCAGATACTTCCAGCATTAATTATACCTATCTTCATATTATTCTTTATGTATTCCTTGTTAATATTATCATTTAAAATAGAGCATTTTATACCTTCTCCTTGAAGATAAAAGAAATGATATAATCTTCAACATAGTTTATATTCTCAAATAAGCTAATGTTACTTCCATTTCCCTTAGCTGATTTTTTGTTGTTGACAGTTTTAATAATTAATTCATTCATTGTCCACATAGACTACTCTAATTTATTACAAGTATAAATATAATCCTCAGTCAAAATTTTCCTTTTTCATCGACCTTGTATTACTTTCATACATCCTTGTAACTTTTAATCCTTCATTTAATCTATATATAACTTATCATAAAAAATTTATTATGCATGAAAGTTATATTCACTGATAATCTGTTTAGATCTTTTCTCCTATTAAAATTTTCATTTAGATATGCATTTATAAGTTCCATTTTACTACTAAGCACATTTTTCAATACACAAATATTTCCATTATTATTTATTCCTAATTTAGTTTTAATTATCTTGAAAACTGTACATTTGACTGTGTCATGAATAATTTTTTGGTTATTCATCCACTGATTTCACTTTACTATTATGATAGTCAAAATGCAGAAATATTTTATCATGCTTACTAATCAAATTATGTATCAGCATAGTATTCACGGTATTTTCCTTCACTTCAGACATTATCTGATAACACTTTGGCATAAATGCACAACTTTTTTCTTTCATTATTTCAATATTTTTTTCCAATATAACAATTCCAAGATATTTTAATAAACTTATTGATTGTCTAGTTAGTCAGAAGAGATTTATTTTGCTTTACTTTTTCATGTTACTGAAAACCTTATAACATAAAGTTTGAAATCCTTAAGTAGATCATAATCAATTACTTGTTTTTAAAATAAGAATAAGATTTAAAAGATTTAAGCAAACTTTTTTAAAACAAACCCAGTTACTTGTTTTATTTCCCATCTGCAATCTTTTTTTTCTATATCTCGTTTTTCCCTCCAATTTTTTCTCTTACAAAAAAAAAAACTCATCTGCATTTTGTTAATTTATTCCAATTTGCACTTTCCTATTGGTTATTTTTTCCACCTCCCTGATTTTGAATATTTAGTGACTTGCTTGTAGTTGAACTATTTTTAAAAACAAATATCTGTTTACAAGATTTACTAAAAAAAAAACCTTTCATAGACTTAATAAAATTTATCATTTACTTTAAATCAATTCATATTATTTTAGGTTTTTTTTTTCCAGACTAAATCTGAAATTTATTTTATGAACTTTTAATTGCAAAATTCAGAACATAAATATATTAAATATTTATTTTGGCAAATAAATTAAGATTTCACCAGAAATAATCATTACTTTCTACTATTAAATGTGCACAGACATGATTCCCTAGCTCTATCATGCATATTTTTATTTATAAGACCAGATTTGAACTCCCCTATAATTTAAAATATCTTTAAACAATTAATTATTAACAGATAATATTAAATCATCTTTTAGTATTATATATATATTTAAAATAAATACTTTAACCAGATTTAGCCTTTATAATATTTTAAATTAACTAAGCCCAAGTTCAAATCCTATGATAACTAAAATGATTATTATTTTTTATAGTTTTAATAAGTAAATATTTTTGACTTTATAAAATTTAAAATTATGCATTTTAAAATTTATTCACAATTTGTTTTATGATGGGGTGTACCAATAAAAGGGGCACAATGTATAAAATACAAGTATAATTTTTGACTTATTTTTATATATACTTGAATAAATGTAATTATAGGGGATTTAAACACAGACTTCCATATTTTCTTCAGCTATTCATTACATATTATACAACCGAGCACTGATTATATATATATGTGGAAGATGATTTGGACCAACTTATGAATGCTGATTTTGCACAAAATATATATTTTGGAGATCATTTATCTTTCCCCCATTTATGTAGTCATATATGCATCAGTTGCATGAGATAGATTTGGATAGATGAAGGGAGCTTGAAAGTCTGTGTTCAAATCCACTATAATTATATATATTGTGCTGGGAGGGCTGTATTGTGATGGAGATGATACATTAATAAGTTAAATAAAAATCTTAAATAGTCAAGCATAGATTGAGAGTAAAAATATGTGTATATAATATATACACATACATGGCATATATATTTTATTCATAATATATATACTGGAAGAATTTTCATATATATATATGTATTACAAAAAAAATATGTATATTTTATTTTGTTTTATCTATTTAAATATTAAAAATAAAATAAAATTAAGTTTTTTATTATTTGGTAAAAGTGGAATTAATTAAAATGGGTAAAATTATTAAAGAATTTTTTAAATTATCATTCACATAATATTTTTCTTTGCAAAATAAAATATAATTATTTTTTTATCAATCATTTTTCCAAAAAGGTACCTATATATTTTGTGTGTATTTTATTTTAATAATTAATTAAGAGATTTATCCAGGGATTTGATAAAAAAATAAAGGTAAGTTAAAAACAATTTGTCAGGATTTTCTTTTAATGTAAATTACTATAAATAAGGTTCTGTCAAGCATTTGTGGCTGAGTGGTTAGCACAGTTGCCTTACAAATAATTGTCCCGGGGTTCACTTTCCCGCTGATGCTTTGACACATAAAAAAAAACTAAACTCATGGATTTTGGATTATTGTTTGGCAGAGAGAAAAAGGTAAACTGTACATTTGAAAATAAACTTTAGTTGAGAAAGAATTTATTGAAGCCTTATCCTGAAAGACTCTGGATTTCTGGTGAAAATTGCATAACCATATTTAATTACTGAGAACCACCAATCACTTCCATGGAATAAATATTATTATTACATGGATTTCTAATTCTTACTTTGCCAGAATGCTGTTTGCTAATTTGACTAAAAAAAGCAAGATGGAGTAGATGATTCTTTTTGTACACTAGTTTTTTTTCTCATTATCATGTGAGCCTTACATATTAGTCAAATGTCAATGACTGCCTAATAAGAAAAATGCTACTGTAAAGTTAGATGTCTAAATATGAATTCTTGTACCTCTTGAATTATAGTTTTACACATTAAGAGTATGCTGAAAGCCTTGAATCGTGTGTCAAGAATTTTTTAACAGAATAGAAAGGAAGTAGAGAGAAAAAAAGAAATATCATAACAGATTAAACTTTTTTTTTTTTAGTATTAAAGATAACTTAGCTCCATATATTTCTTTGCATTTATAAATTAAATGTTTAAAATGGAAAAAAAAACCCCATATACCCTGGGAAGTAACATTAATTATTTATTTAATTTTAATATATTTTTATTTTTTCTATTAACACAATTTATGGATTAATCTATATACACATATATGGAATAATATGATTTTATTTTAAATTCCCCGATACATGACATTGATTTAACATTTTTAATTGTAAATACAATTGATAATTTAATCTTTATGTACATATATATACATGTGCATAAATAAAATATTTTATTTTGTATTGAAACATTTAACCTTTTTACATTCAGTTATCTGTAATTACTTATTATTGTTTTATAATATATATGTGTGTATATATGTATATAACTATATATTTTCATGTAAATCTATAGAGGGGGGGGGTCATTTATATTATGTCTGTACAGAATTATATATATATTAAATTAATTGTTCTTCTGTTTCAAATATTGGTGGTGGGATCTAGCTTTATTAGTGTAATATGTTTAGGATTAATATTATTATATTAAATTATAACCTATTTTAATAAATATTTAGTTACCTCCATATCACACACCACATAAATTTGAATTGCAATTCTAGTTTGCTATCTGTCCACTTACCCTGAGAATTTAAAAACTACTGTGCAAGTGTATATCTATTATCAGGATTACAATATCGGGAATTTTAAGTTAATATTTCGATATGATCTGTAGCGGAGTATTCTGTCTTAGAAAGTTATGAAAAGGCAAGTTTGAATTAGGCTTTACAAAAAATACTCTGTTCAGAATAGATTTTGCAGACCATTATACAGATAGACATAGAAAGGGGTCAGGTATTATACATACTTGGTAATATGTTGGATTTGTGTGCACCAAGTGTGAGTCTGATAATAATGAAGATCATTTGAAGAGAAATTAAAAGATAGATTTTATTATATAATAGTTTTATACTAAATAACTGCAATGGTTAATAAATATCATTGATCTGAGCATAGTCTAGTACAGTGGTTCTTAAACTTTTTTGGTTCGCAACTCCGTTTCAAATTAAAAAATTTCCAACGATCCCCACCATCGATGTGCAAAAAAATTTATTAAAACAACATTGTATCAAGTCTATATTTTATTATATAAATGTAATAAACCATCTTTAAAAAATATGTGTAAATAATCATAAGAACTAAAACTTTAATAAAAGTGACTGTAGTACTTACAGGAATACGAATTTTTATTCATAGTAGGGAATTGATAAGTTAAAAAGGGCAATTTTTCAAATTCCTCCCCGCCCCTCAGGGTCTTATATATATAATTACTACATTTTCTTGCAGTAATTTTTTCAGTTATTACTACCTTTCCACTCACCAGGCTAAGCAAGATGCCATATTGTAAGATATTACCCCCCCCATCCATCTTTTCTTTCTAAGAATAGCTAGATATTTATTTACTACTAATAATAGATTGTTGAGTGGTTTGATTACTAATTCTTACATTAGATGGAACCTGAAAATATACTTAAGCTTTTATATGGTTTCAAAACTTAGATCATAAACATAGCAAGTGGTTACTTAATCACTATTTCATATAATTCTTTATATATACGTGCATAATTAGTTAGAAAACAAATGGACTGTATTATTCACCACAATTCTTTAAAAAAAAATCACTGTTAAGTGCTGTTCTTTGTTCGAATTGGAAAAAAACGCCATTGATAATATTTTAGTAATGGTGGTCAACAATCATGGTTTCATCTTTTTCTTAGTCATCAAATTTATTTTTATCAGAAATATTCACCCGCATATATATATATTTACACAACCTACAATTACATTCTGATTGTCAAGAAAGATGGATTTTTTTTCTTAGAATATGTATATATTAAGTTAATGTTCTCATTAATACTTGCCGCAGGAGACATTAATTGGAGCATATTACATTAATTTTTTTTTATTGTATTACTGACCTTCATGAATTAGCCTAAGGCTTATTTTATATGCCATAAGAATAACAATGACGTTTTTTTACGACAATATCTTTTTTTATGTTGCATTTAAAATTATTCTGAATTAATTATTGTAAATAACATATATTTTACTATGATAAAACACAAGGAAGCACAGACTGAAAAAAAAAGAAAGTAAGATTTTTGATATAATTTAGCAATTGGGAACAAAAAATATTTTAATAAGTGTTAATAAAAAATGCAAAGATATTTTCTAAAATGTAAATTGTATGTACATTAAGTTTTTTTGCTCGAGGGAAGAGAGAACAAATTAGGGTGCTATGACCAACCAATAATTCTTGGTCATCATTGATAATTGCACTCACACCTCTAACAATTAATAAATAATTTTTATATAACCTTTAAAAAAACATTCATTATTTTAAATATAATAAACTATAAATTGTCAATAGTTAGCTGGTTTCTAAATGTAATTGTCATAATAATAGTCAAAGCCTAATAAAACAATATAATATTCCTAATCTTCAGAAACATTCTAATGAATTTAAATTAGAACTTACAAATCGGTTTCAAGTATTAGTAGATTTTGAACATGATTCAGATTTGAATGAAATTAATATGAAAATAACTGATACATTTTTAAAAACAGCAACAAATTATAGCTGGTAGAAAAAAGCAGCAATTGACCAATAAAATTTCTACTGAGACTAGAGAATTTATGAAGAAAAGAAGGAATATGAAGATATACAAAAATGATGCATTAAAAAGAATTGAATATCTTGAATTTTGTAAAATGAAAATGATATAAGAAAGTATAACTGTCAACTAGCAAGGAAAGCTGTAGAAGAAAATAAAAGTCTTAAGAATGTAAAACAACATTTTGGTATTGATATGAAATTTATATTTGCAATAAGAAAAAAAGATGGAATTATTACTAAAAAGAGAGATGACATCATGAAATTGGTAGAAGATTTTTATCAAGAATTATATAGTAATAAAGAGCAAGTACCTCCTGTATCTATTACATCTTTCGAATTGCCCAGAATTTTAAATGAAGAAGTGAGGCATGCAATTAAATCGTATGAAGAAAGGAAAGGCTCTAGGTAATGATGGAAAAGAAGCAGGTGAAGAAATAAATTTTTTTTTAGCAAAGTTATATACCAAATGTCTAAATGATAAAGAAGTACCAGATGATTGGAAGAATGCAGTTTTAATATTAATATTTAAAAACGGTGATAAAGAATATATTAGAAATTACAGATCTATCAGCCTTTTATCAGTTTTATACAAACTCGTCTACAGAGAACATTGGATTTCCACCAACCAAGAGAGCAAGCTGAATTTAAAAGTGGTTTTAGTACAATATATCATATCCAGGTATTGAGAGAAGTTATAGAAAAGACAAATGAATATGAATTGTCATTATGCATTGGATTTGTAGATTATGAAAAGGCATTTGATTCTATAAACATTTCTTCAGTGAGTAAAGCTTTGAATCATCAAGATATAGATCGAGGATATTGCCATATTTTAAAGAATATTTATAAAAATGCAACAGCAACAATTAGATTACATAATTATACTGGGAAAGTCAACATTGAGAAGGGTGTAAGGCAGGGTGACTCTATATCTCCAAAACTTTTTACAGCAGTGCTGCAAGAAGTATTTTGTGGATTAAAATGGGAAGCTAAAGGAGTGGAAGTAAATGGAGATTATTTAAGTCATTTAGATTTTAAAGATGATGTAGTTGTTTTTGCAAATAATGCCATAGAACTGCAGGAAATGTTGCAGGAGTTATCAGATGGAAGTAGGATTAAAGATAAATGTTAAAAAGACTAAAATAATGTTTAATGGATTTTCTCAAAATATGAAAATAAAGATTGATTATGATGAGTTAGAAGAAGTTAACAGTTACAAATACCTTGGTCAGATTATTAATACAGATAGAAACATAATGGATGAAATAATCATAGAATTAAACATAGTTAGAGTGCTTTTGGTAGAAATAACTTGATACTAAAAGGAAATATGCCTATGTGTTTGAAAAGGACAATTTTTAATAAATTGGTTTTACCAGTTCTTACTTATGAATCTGAGACTTGGACACTTAATAGAAGAGCAATACAGAGACTTCAGACCACTCAAAGAAGTATGGAGAGATGCATGTTGGGAGTAACAAGAAGAAATCGAAAACACAATATATGGGTAAGAGAACAAACAGGTGCTACTGACCTCATTGAAAAAATTAAAAGACTGAAGTTGGGCTGGGCATATTTCTAGAAAAGATGATAATAGATGGACAATTGAAATCTTAAACTGGATTCCAAGAGATTGTAAATGACACAGAAAGAGACCACATGTGAGATGGATGGATGAAATAAGAAAGTGTGCAGAGGTGATGTGGAAAAGAGAACCTAAAGATAAGAGAAGATTGATTGAACTTGGAGAGATCTTTATCCTGCAGTGGATTGATAATGGTTGATGATGATGATGATAAAATATAAATTCATATAACATTACAATACTAGCCAAAAGCAAAATTTTACTAAAATTCTTCCACAATCATGGTTTCATCTATTTAAAAATAGACCTTTCCAAGTAAAATTCAACTAAACAGACAACATATATGTAGAAAACAAAATAGCCTTCCCATCATTCACTTCAAAATCCAACTTCCTTTAACATCAAAGGATGTTTTTATGAGATTAATGGCCTCAGATTCAAAACATTTTATCATAAAAATTTCTTTTACTCTTCTTTTTAATTCATCTTTTTCATGAAAGATAACCTCTGCATTGTCAAATAATATTTTATAATCTGTATTCAGTTTATGAATATACAAAGCTAAATCATGATATCTATTTTTAACTCTACTCTTAGGAATTTTAACTCTTTCATTAAGATTTAATTTACTCTGACTTATATAAATTTTTTGACAACTTCAAGAAATCTTATAAACCATCCCAGGAATAGATTTGCAATCAAGTGACTGTTTTGAACTATTTAGTAATTAATTTAAATTCAAGCTTTCTCACAGACCACTTTCATATCAGCCAATAAAAAACTATTTTTATGAATTAATTGATTTATTAGAATAGTTTTTATTTGGTGGTATGAAAGTACCCAGAAGAAAGGCCTGTATTTAAATTCATTACTAAATAGTTCAAAACAGTAAATTGATTGCAAATCTATTCCTAGGGTATTTTATAAGATTCCATGCAGTTGTAATAAAATTTATATAGATCAGAGTAAATTAAGTCTTAATGAAAGAATTAAAGTTCATAAGAGTAGAGTTAAAAATAGATATCAAATCTCACCTTTGTATATTCATAAACTGAATACAGGTCATAAAATATTATTTGACAATGCAGGGGTTATCTTTTATGAAAAAGATGAATTAAAAAGAAGAGTGAAAGAAATTTTGATAATAAATTTTTTTAAATCTGAGGCCATTAATCTCATGAAGACATCCTTTGATGTTAAAGGAAGTTGGTTTTTGAAGTGAATGATGGGAAGGATATTTTGTGTTGTATATATATGCTGAATGTTTATTTGAATTTCACTTGGCAAGATTTATTTGTTAATAGATGAAACCATGGTTGTGGAAGAATTTTAGTAAAATTTTGTTTTTGGCTAATATTGTAATGTTATATGAATTTCTGTTTTATATATATATGTAAATATTTTTAATGTGTGGAGTAATCCATTTATAATTACTCTATTAGAAAACACTCAACTTCAAACAGAAGCTAAAGAAAGCCAATTATTTTCCAAACCAAGATTTTAAAGTGAAAACTAACAGGTTGATTGCACTCAAGATTCTCTTTAGATGTAATATAGAGATCAAAGCACTGAAGTTTATTTATAGGTGTAAGAAATCAAAGTATAGCAAACTTTTCAATTTTCTTATTTATTATAATAAACTCCTTCACTGGTAGGCTCTGTATTGTAATATAATATTTTTAATGGATGTTTTAGATGAAAATTTACTCCTTTTTATTATTTTTAATTATTAACAAAAGGCATGGAATCAAATGACAGTTGCTATTACATATGGAAATAATAAGCACCCTTATATTTCTACATATTCATAGATATTAGAAAAAAAATGCTAGTATTTCTTAAGAGTACATTTTGATCCAACTATGATTTTCAGTTAGTTCTGGAACTCTTTTGTTTTCAAAATGCCTCTTGTTATGGTTCTGGATTATTGATGTTTTTTGTGCAATTTTACTTTAAAAGTGTTATATTTTTAGGAAAAACTTATTTACAGCTTTGAAATTTTCAATAAAGATGCAAACAATTATTAATTATTATTCTTTAGGTTTTAATGTCAGATATAGTTTTTATATTTAATAAAATTTAAATATATCTATCATATTCTTTCCACAAGTGAATGACAGTTTTCATCTTTTAATAGATTATCTCTTTCTACTTATGTTCACTGCTTATATTTTTAAAAATTATACTAATCCTTAGTTGTACTTCAAGCGTAATTGTAGATATTTGGGGGAAATGGGCTAACAATTCAATAAGGAATTTCAACCTAATAAATGCTTACCAATGCTGACGCAAACAAAAATTAAAAAATTAGTGTATGAATGAACTAAAAATTTGTCTATGAATGAACATGTTAAGGTACTATTCTATCTGTTATTAATTAGTTATAATAGGTATCTCTACAGCAGGAGTAAAAGAATTGCCCTGCAGCAGTATTTCAGTTAAGTCTTAAGTTAAATATAACTTTTAACCTAATAATAATGACTGATACCAATTTATGAATTTGTTGAAAGTTCTTTGATGTGAATGAATATTTTCAAAAATTATGACAGCTTAAAAGTAAATTTATGTAATGCACAATAATAAATATAAAATAACAGTATGAAGTATTGAAGGTAGGGCTTGATATAACTGAAGAGATCTGGTTGGATTAAAATGTCCAAGGATATATTTTTGAGAAATTTTTTTCAAACACATTAAAATTGTAAGAGTAGGTATTAATTGAATTTTTATCAATACAAGGTGGTGGCATATGTGTAGAAACAGGTGACATATTAAAAGATGAGGTAGTCCTTCACTCATATAAAGAGTAGTTATAATTATTAAATTTAAATATTATGTCTAAGGTAAAAAAAAAGAATTATGCCAAAAATAATCAAGTGGTTTGTTGCTTAAGTATTTGTAAAATGTTTGAGAACAAAAACTGCAAGACCTGGGAAACTGTCCATGGACTTGAACTCAAGAGTTTTGGGAAACTGTCCATGGACTTGAACTCAAGAGTTTTTCACTTTACCATTGCACCAAACAATAAAGGGCATAAAAATACTTAAAAACTATTTATTTATAATGAAAGGAGACTGTGTGACTAAGTGTTTTATAAAAAATATAACACCTTTAAAGTAAATTTCTTTAATGCGTGTATAATTAATGTATTCTCTACAAGATGTGATTCTTGCAAGAAATTCAGTCTTTCACTATTTTAACCTATTCAAATTCATCCTTCTGTAAACTTATGAGACTTCTATCACAGATTAGATTATGAGAGATTTAATATCAGATGAAACTCCACATTTGTTTAAAAACTGACACATGTATGAAAAATTGGAACTATAGAATTGTTAAACTCCTAAACACCACATGATCACCATTCTTTATGCTTACACAAGCTGTTAACATAGGCAAAATTCTACATACAGTAGAACCAAGGCTCTTCAATGATAAAATCTACAAGTTAAAAACTATTCTAGTGATATTGGATGAATAGGCACTAGATAGGGATTTCATGTACACAAACCTTCTTGCATCCATTTATTACTCTGGCTTGCACTGAGTGGCACTACTGTATGGAGCGTTTTCCCTCTGTGTAACTACAGAATCGTTCACAATAAAGAAAATGTGGAAATATTATTATAATTATTCAAGGTTCACTCTAAATATATGTAATTACATTTCAAACTATTAAATAAATTAATTTTTAATCATATATTTATTTTATAATGTTAACGTGAAAAAATACTTATACAGAGTTTAAATATAAAATTTAATAATATTTATTGAACCAACTATATTTTCGACTTCACGTCATATTCATAGCCAATCTGCTTAGAACATTAATTTTTTGCTGATTTGTATGCTGTTAGTTTTTGATTCATTACATATTCATTTTGCGTAATGAACCACTCTTCTTTTATTTTGTTTGCAATCGTTTCTTTCTTCATATATAACTTTAACAGCACTCGGATTACAGCTATGACCGTGTTATCTCTCATGATTATTTCATAATATGCACATTATCTATAATTAAAAACTTTCAAAATAAGTTAATGTTTTTAATTCCAGGTAAACTCATATTTTCTCTATTTCAGCACTCTCAGTAATACATTTTAACCCATCCTTTTCTGTCATTTGTTTAAAATTAACAACATTCATTAATAACTGAAACACAGACTTATTCTATACCTGTGTATATATATTTAATATATAGGGTATATGAGCACAGACTTTCAGATGACCAATCACTCTCCACTTTATCTAATAACACTGATACACTCAAGCACATATATGCTGAAAAGATAAATAATCACCAATATACGTATTTCATGCTAAACCAGCAATCATCAATTGGTCCAGATTATCATCTCTCACACATATATACTCTAAGTGCTCAGATATATATTAAGATAGACAATCCTCATACTTTAATGGACAGGCTCCAATCTTCTACACACTCCAACTCTTCAACCGTCCATCCAATTGAAAATCTGATGATGGAGTGCTCGAAGGCCACCCTGAGGCCAAGATTCTTGTCATACCCATGTTGACCTAAGGTCAATCTGAACCCCACATGTACAGGACATAATCTATTTAATACATATACAAGGATGGGCAGACATCTCTACAATGTAATAACTGAAACACAGGCTTATTCTATACCTGTGTATATATATATATATAATATATAGGGTATATGAGCACAGACATAGACAGACTTAGATAGAGTGGAGAGTGATTGGTCATCTGAAAGTCTGTGCTCATATACCCTATATATTACATATATATACACAGGTATAGAATAAGCCTGGGTTTCAGTTATTACATTGTAGAGATGTCTGCCCATCCTTGTATATGTATTAAATGGATTATGTCCTGTACACGTGGGGTTCAGATTGACCTTAGGTCAACATGAGTATGACAAGAATCTCGGCCTCAGGGTGGCCTTTGAGCATTCCATCATCAGATTTTCAATTGGATGGATGGTTGAAGAGTTGGAGTGTGTAGAAGATTGGAGCCTGTCCATTAAAGTATGAGGATTGTCTATTTTAATATATATCTGAGCACTTATAGTATATATGTGTGGGAGATGATAATCTGGACCAACTGATGATTGCTGGTTTAGCATGAAATACGTATATTGGTGATTATTTATCTTTTCAGCATATATGTGCTTAAGTGTATCAGTGTTATTAGATAGAGTGGAGAGTGATTGGTCATCTGAAAGTCTGTGCTCATATACCCTATATATAACATTCATTAATATATTTGTACAATTTTTTCCTAATCAGTTTATTAATTCAAATTTCTTTATTATTCAGACTATTATTATTAACATTTTAACACATATCTATAACGTTAAGCATACTTTAAATTTTCTTTTTGTCTTAATCTCAACACATTCAACTAATATGTGTTAATGTTATATGCATTGTGATATTTTTTTTTAAATGATCATCAGTATTGATTTAATAAAATCACATAAATAAATTATTCAATCTTTAACTTATAACATACATTATGGTTTTTTTTAATATTCACGTTATAGAGAAGATGATCAAATATTGTTTTTTTTTTTTTAATATTTCACGTTATCAAGGAAATTATCAAATTTTATATCAGAATTTATTTTAAGCAAATCCAAGAAATAGATAAATACCAAAGAAGAAATTTAAATCCTTTACTATATCAAAAGTTTAAATGTGTTTTCTATATCCAGTGCCAATTTGTCAATCTTTTTGGCAGTTTGTTTCTATTTTCATTATATTGTCTACGTCATTTAACCAATCATTGATGAAGATTATGATAACTTTCCAGCTATTGTTACATAGGTGCACTTTGGTCTAATGCAAAATGTATCATGGACTTATTTTTTTAATTATTATAAGTTGCTTCATAATAATTTTATACAACCAGATTTTGTTATTATTTAATTTTTTTAATATATATATATGAAAAACATCTTACTATAATGTCTATCACATTTCCCTGCCATACCACAACTTGAGTTGAATCTGTGCAGATAAATGATAAATTTTTCTAAGGTCACAAATCCAATTTTTAAACTTTTTAAAGTAAAATCAAAATATCCATTTAATAATAATGTTTGGTAAATGGTTATCTGACTATTCCAAACTAGAGTGTGATTGTAATATTTAATACAAGAATGTATGAAAGAATTAGTGAACTAATAATAGTTATATATACATATAAACACAATTTTTTTATTCTTTATTAAATAAGTTTAACATATAAATATATTTTTATATAATCATTTGTATTTTTAATAATACACTAGAATATAGAGTTAAAAAAATGTAAATCTATTTTTGCATGTCTTAATCTATGGACACCATATTTTTAAATGCTTCTACTTTATTTATAATACAAACACAATAAATTTTCTTGTGTATGCTTCAGAGTAGCATTTTCAAGCCTTTTTGTCTAATTCTTGATTCTCAACATTTTTATGTTACTGATTTTCCAATCATTTTCATCCACTATTCAATCCATAAAATAATGAAGGTTTCTCTAAGTTTAATACAGTTTCTACAATGCCCTAGCTTCTCTTCATCACAACACACCATAAACTTTCTTATTTCATCCATTCATCTCACATGTGATCTGTTTTTATGTCTTCCACAAACTTTCGGAATCCCATTTAAGATTTCAATCATCTTTATATTATCATTTTTTTATCAGTATGACCAGATCAACTCCATTTCAGCATTTTAATTATTTCATTTATGTCAATTAATACCTGCATGTTCTCTCATCCATGTATTTAATTTTCAAACTCTTCTTGTCACTCCTAACATATAACTTTTTATATTTTATTGAATGGTCTGAAATCTCTGAAATAATCTTCTTTTAAGTAACCATGTCTCAGATCTCTAAGTAAGTATTGGTAAAACCCATTTATTAGAAATCTTCCTTTTTCAAACACATAGTCATATTTTCTTTTAATATTAAATTATTTTTACCAAAAGCATTTCTTCATCTGATAACTTTTGAAATATTTTCTGAAACTCTAAAGCATTATTTGTAAAAACAATTACATCATCTTCAAAATCTAAATGATTTAAATAATCTGCATATATTTTTACTTTCTTGGCTTCGCATTTTAATTAATTGACAAAATACTTTCTGTAAAACGGGTGCAAATATTTTGGAGATATGAGGTCACTCTGTCATACACCCTTCTCAATGCCAATCTAATGCAATATAATCATTGCTGTTGCATTTTGATAAATATTTTTCAAAATATGGTAATACTCCAAATCTTGATAATCCTATATTTTAATAACTGTAAAAATGCTTATAGAAACAAATGCTTTTTTATAATATACTAATCCAAAACATATTAGCAATTATTGCTCATTGAATCTTTTTGTAACTTCTGTCAATACATGGATGTGATCCATGGCACTAAATCCAGCTTGTTCTTTTGTTTGGTTAAAATCCAAAGTTGACTGTAGACAAATTGTATTTATTTTAATAAAAAAATTATAGGGCTGATAAAAGTCTTATAAGTTTGTAATTTCCAATATGTTTTTTACAACTTTTCTTATATATATATATATATATATATAAAAGTATGTAAAAAAGTAAAAATACATATATATATATATATATATATATATGGGACTCAAACTCAGACTTTCACATGACCCTCAACTCTCCATGCCATCTCATATTGCTGACTGACCTGATCACACACATGTTTTGAAAAGATAAATAATCACGTATATATGTATTTTGTGCTAAACCAGCACTCATTAGTTGATCCAGATTACCATCTCCACACATATATATAATCAGTGCTCAGCTTTATATTAAGATAGCCAATCTTTCCTAAATAAAATTATTATTACTGCATTTTTCCAATCATTTGGCACATCTTTATCATTTAGATGTTAAGTATATAATTTTGCTAATAATTTTTCTATTTTTTTTTATCACGTCAATTCTTATTGCATTATTTTCTGAAGCTTTTCCTTTCTTCATAATTTTAATTAATTGTGCCACTTTTTCATTTAAAATGCTGGGTAACTCAGAAAAAATAATAAGTATAAGAAAAGGAAATACTTTGATTTCTTGTTAATTATTATATAGAACTTTTCTAACCATTTCGTAATGTCATTTCTCTTTTTAATAATAACTCTATCTTTTTCTTTTATTGCAGAAGTAACTTTTCTTCCAATATTTTCCTTGACAATTCACAATTATATATATTTTTAATTCTGTTATTAACTCGTATCATTTCCCATAACTCTAGATATTCAATGTTTCATAATGGATCATTTTTATATATTTTTCATAATCCTTTTCTTCATACATTGTCATATCTCAGTAGGAAATTTACTAATAAATATCTGCTTTTTTTGTACCAGCTAGCTATCTTTGCAGTTCTTAATAGAACTGATTATCTTCATATTGATTTCCATCTCATATGAATTATCTTCAAAATCTTTTAATATTTCAAAATAATTTGCAAATTCTAATTCAAATGCATTAAAGTGTCAGCTTTCAATACTATTTTTCATAATAATATTTGTATTTGTAGTTTTATATTAACATGTATTTTACTTCTCAATAATCGATGACAACTTTCTGTCTTAATCTGTTAAAAACATCACAATCTGGGGGGGGGGGGGTATCTAATGCTTTCAATATTTTTGATTTATTTTTGTTTTAATTGTATGCTTAAATTGCATCATATAAAGCCACAACTTAATCCAAATGCTATATTTTAAGATTTAATTTCAATGGGCTACATTTTTTTAAAAAAATTAAATCCCATTTAGCTACTCCAATTTTTTTTATATTTTTATGATAATTTTGATTATCACTTAATCGAACTTCTTACATATTTATAAAGTACTAATATGCTTTAAAACTTCTTGTCTAATTCCTTTCTTTCATTGTTTAATTTGTAAATCTTACATAAATTTTTTGCTAAGCTCATTTCCATTATCTGAAAATATGGGCATATTATTAGATTTCCTGAGTCTATCCTAAGATAATTCCATTTTTGTCCAAAGCACATTCATTTAACTATTCACTAGATCCTTTTTAATTTTATACTTCTTTCTATATCTTTTTTGTAAGATGATGATATACTTCATGTAATAAAGATATATATGAGAGATGATGACCTGGCCCAACTGATGAGTGCTGGTTCAGCACGAAATGCATCTTGGGGGTTATTTATCTTTTATTGTATCTTTATTTATATGAAATTATTTATGAAATAAAAAAAAAGAATGGAGAAATATGGAAGTTGTCTATCTATAAAAAATGATGATATACTGTTAGTTCTGATTCCTAAGCAAATTTTTTTATTTCTGAACTTTTTTTTCTCAATATATTCAATAAAATTAACAATTCATTCTTTCAAAACTCCATAAAAATATTAACATCTTTCTTTCTTTCTTTCTCTCTTTCTCTCTCTCTCTCTCTGTGTGTCTCTCTCTTTCTCTCTTTCTTTCTTTCTCTCTCTCTCTCTCTCTCTTTCTTTCTTTCTTTCTTTCTTTTTTTCTATATATATATATAATTTTTAACAGATATTATTTTTGAAATATTCGAAAATGTGGAAATATTCATTATATTTTTGTTTAAGAAACAGCAATCAATAAAAATAGTAAACTGTAAATACTTTTTGTATTCAAAAGAGAAATCTCAACTAAATGCAATTTTTTTGGGTACTATATAAAATCTAAAGTTTTTAAAATATTTCAATAATAACATCTGTTAAAAATTATTAATTTATAACATTCTATAGTTGGTGGAAGAGTCGCTTATAAAATAAGGAAAGTAAGAAATGTTATGAATTTTGTTTCCTTAAAACATGTATATATTTACTGTAGCACTTTGCACTTAGAAGAGGTTCTCTTTTTGAATACCAAAAACATTTATAGTTCATTATTTTCATTGATTACTATCTTTTAACATCTGATTGTAATTTTTTTAAAATAAAAATATAACAGATATTTCCATGTTTTAAAATATTTTAATACGTATGTATGTTAAAATAGAGATTTTCATAGGCTAGTGATATAAATGTTGACATTATTTAGGTTGGATCCATGCACAATTTATAGTACTAACATACTGAAGTTTTAGCTGAGTCACACTCACTGTAAAATGAATAATTAACTATTTTGTAATACTTATTATTCAGTTGACAGTTGGTGTGATCAGCCAAAATGCTAGTTTTAGCCATTCTAATTATATCTTTTCTTCTTTTTTCCAAATAAAAACATATTTTTTTTTACATTTTCTATTCAAGACTCCTAACAGTATTTCAGACACAAGATTTAATTAGATTTCATTAAATTAAGCTTTTGTATTTCAAGCAGAAATAACATCTACTAGATAGTCTTTGCTAAATCATATATTCAGCATGAAATACCTATATTTGAGATCATTTATTTTTTTCACATGTATGTGGTCATGTGTATCAGTTGTATATGATAGAGTGGGTAGTTGATGGAAGCTTGAAAGTTTATGTTCAAGTCCTTTATGGTTACATCTAGAACTCCAAGTATATAAAGTATACTTATATTCAATCAAATATTAAATTACAAAT
Source organism: Epiperipatus broadwayi (assembly GCA_028023455.1). Lineage (NCBI taxonomy): Eukaryota > Metazoa > Onychophora > Udeonychophora > Euonychophora > Peripatidae > Epiperipatus > Epiperipatus broadwayi. The sequence goes on along the minus strand of JAQFVV010012574.1, from coordinate 1,031,179 downwards.
TTCCAACTGATTGCTCTAAATTTTTTGTCCGCTTCTTTCTTGTACTTTGCCAGTTTTTAACTCAGTTAAATCTTTTACATTTTTTCTTTTATTATGGAAAAATTTATTTATTTCTCAATTAATGTTGATTCAGATACCATTTCTATCTACTATTACCAAGTTCAGAATATTACCAAAATCACACTTTCCTTTATTTTTTTTATGGTATTATTATGTAGTTATGTATTTTATTTTGTTCATTATATCATAGCTCTGAAGAAGACTGCAGGACAGTCGAAATGTAGGTGTATGTATATATGTACAAATAAAGAGTTTTGCTAAAAAGTGTTTGAAGTGGTTTGGATAAATTGTTATTTCTTAAAGTCTGTTATTATCAAAATCATTTATTATATTTGTTATTCCACTATTTTTCTTCATTCTCTTTTTAGACCTTCACTTCTAATTTCTATATTTTATGTTTCAATTCTTTATTAAACTGTTTGCACACACATTCTTTTGATGAAAATAATATTGTTTCAATTTTTTAGTTCATATTCTATTCAAGGCTATAATAAATAACTAGGTAATGTGGTGCTATAATAAAACACCAATAATTGAAAATATGGCTAGAAATCTGAATATCTATTATTAAAAAATTTATATTATCCAAACAAAATTTTATAGGCAGTCTTTAATATTTTACAATAAAATAAATAAATTTGTACACAAATTTACAAACAAAATAAGAAATAAATGTTTAATAAATAATCTAGAAATTAATAAGCCTAATCTCAGTGAGCTGTTGGGTTTTTTTATGCTGGAATATGTTTACCTGTAATTGAGAATAGTTGCAAGTTTTTTAATGAAATAAAATATTACCATAACATCTAGTTTAACCAATAAGACTAAAGCAGTTGTCTACTTTATTGCCATCTAGTGTAGCTAAAGTGATCAGTGATTATTAAATTCCATACCCTTTCTATTCTAAATATTTGAATCCTCCTACTCAGACCAGTGTCTTTATCACTTGAGCCTGGGATTACCAGATGCATATAGAATTATCTTTTACCAAAATAATTACAACTTGTCTACAGTAGACTTTGAATTTTAACCAACTAAAAGAACAAACTAGATTTAAAACTGATTTTAGTACAGTGGATCATATTTAAGTATTGAAAGAAGTTATAGAAAGAATCAATGAATGTGAGTAGTCATAATGCTTTGGATTAGTAGATTATGAAAAGTCATTTGATTTTATAAGCATTTCTTTGGTGATTAAAGCATTGGATCATTAAAGTATAAACTCAGGATATTGTCATATTCTGAAGCATATTTATAAAAATGCAACAGCAACAATTAGATTTACATAATGATAATAAAAAAAATAACATTGAGAAGGGTGTATGACAGTGTGACTCCATATCTCCAAAACCTTTTTTCCGCAATTTTGCAGAAAGTATTTTATAGATTAAAATGGGAAACTAAAAGGGTTGTAAATAGATATTATTTAAGTCATCTAGATTTTGTGGATGATGTAATTGTTTTAGACCTTCAGGAAAAGTGCGAGTTATCAAATGAAAATAAAAAAAATATGCTTAAAGGTAAATGTTAAAAGACTAAAGTAATGATCAATAGATTTTTTCAAAAAAAAAAAAGAAATTAAAGATTGATAATGATAAGTTAGAAGAAGAAAACAACTACAAATACTTTGGTCAGATTATTACTACAGATGAAAACATAAGAGATGAAGTTAATCATAGAATTAAACTTGATTGGAGAGCTTTTGATAGAAACAACAATATTAAAGGGAAACATATCTATGTGGTTTTTAATAACTGTATTTTCCCAGTTCTTACTTACGAATTTGAGACTTTGACATTTAACAGAAAAGCAGGGACTTCAAACCACTGCAATAAAGTATGGAGAGATGCATGTTAGGAGTAACAAGAAGAAATCAGAAACTAAATGCATAAATGAGAGAACAAACAGATATTATTGACATTATTGAAAAAAGAAACTGAAATGGTATTGGACTGGACATAGTGCTAGAAAAGATGACAATAGATGGACAGTTGAAATCTTAAACAGGATTCCAAGAGATAGTAAAAGATCTAGAAAGAGATCATATGTGAGATGGATAGATGAAATTAGAAAATGTGCTGGGTGGTGTGGAGAAGAGAGACTAGAGATTAGGGAAGATGGAATGAATTTGGAGATACCATCATTCTGCAGGGATCGATAATGGTTGAAAATTTTTTGTTCTTGACTTCAGGATTTTGCCTTTATCGCTGTGGACTGGGATTGACGGTGGAATCTCGTCTCATTAATAAACGCAAGTGCCAGAAATTAGTCTAAGGGTTTGGATTCCTATATTAAGAATAAGAATTGTATGTGGCATCTGATAATCACTGTTATTAGCAGTAAAATTGAAAGATGTCTTAGTTTTTACGTTTAATAATGCTATTACGCTAGCTTTTTTTTTTTGGTTTACAGTTGTATCAAAATTTTATTAAAGATCTATTCTATCTTATTTATAAAGCGTTGGTGGCAAAGATTGAAAAGAAAAAAGTTTGTTGCAGAACAATCTGACAGTACGTAGTGATTTATTGCCTAGATACCTAAAATTGATTTGGGTAGAAAACATAGTATAAAAATTGCTACGATGCGTAAAGTAAATAATAAATAATACTTTTAGTTTTTGCCAATTTGTGTTTATATAAATACAGTTTAATGTAAAATGACATTTATGTAAAGTTTTAAATAGATAAACTAGCCATGAAAGGGTTTAATTTTTATTATTGTCAATCTCCTTCCCCACTCACTCCCCCCACCCCCCCTCTTTTTTTTTGGCTTTTATATCTGATTGAGATTAATCTGTCATTATAGAAAAGTAATTAATGACTTGATCATACCTATTTGATTTCACAAATGAGCGAAATATTAATAGGCTTTGTTTCATCTGAGATTTTATTTTTTTATTTTGTACGTCCTCATCATCTCCCCTCCCCCTCTCGTTTATTGTAAAAGAACTGTTGACTATAGAGGTCATATCCACGAGAGAAGACAGTCTCTTGCAAAGTCAGTATTTTATAGAGCGGTAAGAAGGGCAGAAGAGTTGCTAATAAGCACATATTTCATATCTTTTTGTTGATGATCTTTAGTTTGAGAAAAATTCCATTAAATCCACTCTACATTGCCAAGGGGTATAGCCATCTATATTGTTGGTTGATGAATACTTTATCTGGAATATTTTTCAAATGGCTGTCCTCTCTCACTGAGTCCTGCACTACTTCTGGAAAATCAAATAAAGGGAGAGCTCATTTGTTCCAACTTCAGCTCCGCTTGCCTGAAGCCATTTTATTTTGTTGAAAAATATCTTAAAGAGACTCCTCATTAATTTTCAAACGCTTTTAGGAAATGAAGATTGAAGAAGCTTTGCGTTTTCCTAATGAGTAACAATGGTTTTGGTCGACCTGTTTTAGCTAAGCATAAACTTGGCCACTTGTCTTGGAAATATTGTATAGTGAGAGTTAGATAGACGAGTTGAAATATGCTGCTTATAAAATTGTTATAGAGAGAAAGTAACTTTGTATTTAAAATTTAAATATTTATATGTTAATTATTAGAATAAAAATGTATAAAAGTTACTGTAATATATGTCTTTAAATTATGTATGTGTAGAAAAGGATTTACTATTTATATCTGCTGAAAATTACAAGTGTGAGTGTAACATAGCGTTCATAAAACCTGTAAACATAAACACGGTATTTTACAATTCGGTTAAAACAATATGAGAATGTGTGTGTGTGTGTGTGCATGCATAATCGTAGCAGTGCTTTTTTAATTATGTTATGAGATTTTAGAAAAGTGTTTGTAATATATAATTATTTAAAAGTTTACGGTGATGACATTTAACTTATATAATATATTAGACTATTTCCATAATCGAGTTGTTAAATGTTTTATACTTTTTTAAATTGTTTAAAAATAATTAAATTGTTTGTAATAATATACAGGTAAGTATAAAACTACATTTCGAGTAATGCTATTTCATAATTGGGGTATTGCTGAACAAACAGGTGAGAGCCAGCATAATAATTCTAACAACTGCTTTTAGATTTACAAATATTGAATAAGCTGTGTTATGGTTCATTTTACCTTCAAGTAACGAACTTGTCCAAATTGCAATCTTAGCAAGTTCAAAGAATATATGTATAGGTAAAAATAGGAAGGCACATCTCCTTTGCTGCCTTCGGCATCCAACCCTACTCTCGGCTCGCTCTACTTGTCCATACCCTTTCAGTGGAACGTATGTAAAAAAATATTTCTAACAGATTCTTTCCATATAATGTAAATGTAGGGCATTTTTGAAATTGCAATGACATTAAAAACACATATATTTTGCAGGATTTCAAATTCTCTCATTTAACACATTACAAGCAGTCCTCTACTTTCGTTATCCTTATTGGTTTTTGTAATGTATAAGAAAGTTGAAATGTACAAAAGTAGAGCAATATATATATATAAAACATCATAAAGGGTTTTCAAAATACATATATATATATATATTTCTGCTAAATATTATGTTTCTATTTTCAAAACAAAGTTTAAAGAATTCTTAACATATAATAAATTTTTATATTTTGAAAATATTTTTTATCAATTTTTTTTTTTTTATTTTGAGAAAAAAATAAAGATAAATACAATATATAGACACACATGACACAAATAATATTAAAAAAGTTTAAAAGCATAATGAAGATTAACTTGACAGTGTATGAATTTGGAAATATTCCTTAATTTTGTCGTTTTTCATGATTGTTGATCAGCTTAAATTATGCAAACGACTGATTGAAGCAAAAAATCCCCATCTTGGTCTCAATCATCTTAATTTCTTTTTGTTCATATCAACACTGCTGTTTTTTCATTTTTCACTCTGTTTTTGAATTAATAAGAGCAATTTTTTTCACCAAAATAAAAATGTACAAAAAGTGTTAGCACATGTCCCAACATAAACTGACAAGTCACAAGTTATTAACACACACCACATGATCACCATTTCTTATGCTTGCTCATAACTGTTATTAAAACAGTCAAAACTCTTCAAACAGTAGTGCCAGTCAGTATGGGGATATTGGATGCATAGGCACTAGATAGAAATTTTATGCACAAGTCTTCTGGTATCCATTGATTACTTGCACTGAGTGGCACTACTGTATGAAGAGTTTTGCCTGTGTTATTAATACACATGCTAACTCAAGACATTTCTGCTCAAGACTGAACCTGTGACACCAAAAATGAACATGATTAATGTCAGAGAGTGGGGAGGAACTAGTTACTAATATTTTATGAGAAAATGAGAATCATTACATGGAAGTACACATGTTTTGTCATAATATTATTATTCGATGTCTGTATTTTTAAAGCAATATATGTAATTATATAACTGAATATTTGTAAATACAGTAAGTAAATAATTAAAAATTTTTATCCACTTAGGAGCGCTTTCGTATCCCAGTAATTTGTGTCAACTAAAGCTTTGAAATGCTAACTTTCAAAGCTTTAGTTGACACAGTTTATGGGGTTAATCGAAAGCGCTCCTAAGTGGATAAATTTTTTTAATTATTTAGTTACTGTATTTACAAATATTCAGTTATATAATTACGTATGTTTTGTCATCTATATCAATATAAATTGAAAGTACAAAATATATACAAAATAGCAAATTGTACGAAAGTAGAGGTCCGCCTGTATTTAAAATCATCATTTATGATTTTTTTGCAAAATTTCTTAGACAGGTGTAAAATTTTAAAGTTCTACTCCTGAAAGCAAATTATTTATTGCCCCCAAAATAAAATAAAATTAAATAAAGATTGAAAAAATGTAATAATAAAAAATATATTATCAATACTTTCAAAATATTTTTTTCCAAGGACAAAAAAAAAAAAACCACTGAAAGATTCAAATATCTTAAGCTTTCGCCAACTTTAAAATCATCACTTCCATTATGTACATAAAGACACTAGAAGGACATTTAATTAAAAAAAACAACTCTATAAGTTACATTTATATATTTTAACAAAAAGCATTACAATAAATATATACATGTTTTAAGGAAACAAAACTCATAACTTTTTCTACTTTTCTTATTTTATAATAGACCCTTTCATCAGAAGTCAAATGCTATAAATTAATAATTTTTAACAGATGTTATTGCTGAAATAATTTATTTGCATTTAGAAGTGGTTCACCATTTGAGTGCAAAAAGCATTTATAGTTTACTGTTTTCATTGTTTATTATTTATTTTCATATGACTGTGATTTTTCTAAAACAAAAAGTATAACATATTTCCACATATTTAAAATATTTCCACAGTAACAATTGTTAAAAATTATTAATTTATAAAATTTGGCTTTGGGCGAAGTCTATTAGAAAATAGGAAAAATTATGAGTTTTTTTTTTTAAAAACATGCATTTATTTACTGCAGCACTTTAGCCTCTATATAAAAATAAAATATTGCATTTAGATAAGATTCCTCTTTTGTATGCATTGGTCACTGTCTATTATTATCAGACTATGATTTTTAATATGTATATATAACAGATATTTCTATGTATTTAAAATATTTCAACAATAAAATCTGTTAAAAAATTATGAATTTATATATAGATATATCAAGTAAGGAAGCCAAGTCATACATCATGAGACTTGATTATCTGATATTTACAAACCTCTAAACAAGCTTTTCAATAATTTCCACAAGAGAAAGCATTTAAATTCTCTATCTATAATTATTCTTATCCTCAAACTGGTTTTGAGCTAATGGCTCTCATCAGTGTGATGCTAGGACATTCAGACACTAGATCTAAAATACAAATTTAAGCCCAGCATTTTAACTATTAAGTAGAAAATCTAATATTTTCAGACATCTATATGTCTTCAAATCCAGCTATCTAACTTAAATAGCCATATGGAACCAAACTAAATTCAGATACACTATATATTATTAGCATTAACAATATAATGTCACCAAAGCCTTAAAAGCCAAACTATAATAGTAAGGATAACTAGTCATAATACATCACATGACATAATGAGGTTGTTTTACAAATGTAATATAATGAGCATACTAATATGTCTAAAGAGTCTTTTCAATAAATGCCACAAGATAGCTGGACTTGAGGACATATAGATATTTGAAAAATTAAGATTTTCTACTTAATAGTTAAATATTTAATAAATGCTGGGTTTGAGTTTGTATTTCGATCTAGTATCTGAATGTCTAGTGCCTCACTGATGAGAGAGAGCCATTAGCTCAAAATCTGTTTGGAGATAGGAATAATTTCCAGATAAAAGATTTTAAATGCTTTCTCTTGTGACATTTATCGAAAAAAATGTTTAGAGCTATTAGCATGCTCATTATATTACATTTGTAAATACAGCTAATTAAGTCATGCTATGTATGATTTGGTGTCCTTACTATTATAGTTTAGCTTTTAAGGCTTTGGGTGTTATATTGCTAAGGCTATTAATATACGGTATATCTAAATTTAGTTCAGTCCCATATGGTTAATTAAGTAGATAGCTAGATTTGAAGACATATAGATGTCTGAAAATTTCATATTTTCTATTTAATAGTTAAGTATCGATAAATGCTGGGCTTGAGTTTGTATTTTAGATCTAATGTTTGAATGTCCTAGTGCCTCACTGATGAGTGCCATTAGCTCGAAAATGGTTTGCAGATAGGGATAATTCTAGACAGATTTTTAAATGCTTTCTCTTGCAGCATTTATCAAAAAGCTTGTTTAAAGCTATTAGCACACTCATTATTTTATATATATCCATTAGAAACCAGTTAACACTTAGACAATCACAATATAGATAACAATCAAAAAGCTAAATGGAGGTTGCCTTGACAACAGCTTGAAATTCTTGATTGTTATCTATCTACTTTGGGATTGTCTAAGTGTTGACTGGTTTCTAATAGTTATTTATAAACCCATTTAGCCTTGAGTATTATTATACTTATTATATATATTAAAATTAATAGTTATTGTACTATTATTTAAATATTAAAATTAATAGTTATTGTACTATTATTTAAATATTTATATTTAGAACAGCATAATTATGATAAAAAAAACTTTAAAATGCTAAAGTGTAATAATTATATATCTAATAATGTGAATTGTTAAAATTAATAATCATCGTTTAAAATTTACTTTAACATTTAAGATCTCTCAATCTTGCAAAATCATTATATGCAGAAGCAGAGATTTGGATTATCAATACTAAAGCTAAAACAAGCATTACAGTAACTATACAAATCAATTGTTGTCATTTAGTACCCCACATGTAGCACATTCTACTTTTTATAGTTTGCTTATTATTTTGTAAAGATGTCTTTAAAATTTTTTTGAAACCAGTGTTAGATTATAACTCTCCATTGTAAGCTATCCCTTGAAATCAAGGGGTATTGCATATCTTTAAAATATCTATAAAATAATATTTAAAATGTAAATGGAGTCTGCCTTTGTCAAAAAAATTATTCATAAGTTAATTTTTAATACTTGATTTAGTAGTTTTCTATTTTAATCCAAGTCATATGTCAAATCCAGTAAAGAATTTATAATTATAGATTCACTATTATCATATCTGCTAGGTTAAAAAAATTTACTGATTGGTATACATAATTAATCCTGAATGATAATCAAAGATTTGTTACAAAGTTTAAGGAGTGCATCACAACATCTTAAAGATTTATTTGGTTGCAAATATTAATTAGAAGCAAATGCAAGTATTTCCTTATAGAGTCATATTTCCATTCTATTGGATGCTATTATGTGGATATTAATTGTTCTTACCCATTATGAGATTTGAATCTTGAGGAATAGATAGCTTAAATATCTGATATGCATATGCCAATTGTTAAACCACTCAATCTCAAAAATCTTATTGGTTGCAATTAAAACATAAATAGAAGAAAATGCTTTTTTGTGTGGATGTTCAGATGTTTCAAGTTTCAAGATCACATGAAAAATGAGCATTTCTTATCAAATATAAGTATAGTAAAACAATTTGGTTTGGAATGTTTTACACTAAATAATATTTTAGCAAACATTGGATTTAAATCACTCTCTTATGGCTATCTATAGTGCTATTTCACTGGTAGAACTTGGAACTAAAAATTCTAAAGCTGACAGTAGTCCACAGAGGAAAACTATAAATGAGCTGGCAAAAGCCTAGAAATGTTGCTGATTGATAGATTTTTTGATTATGGGTCTATAAATAAACTTATAAATTTTTGTTTTATTGGGGTTAGCAATGAGGAAAATAAATGTATATTTTCCATAGTTTATTCAAATATTTATGATCATTTTTATAAAACATTTGTATAATATTCAGGTCATTCTCATTTTCCTTATCCTATTTGAAATTAGTTTGCCTTATCTAAGAAAAGGTTTATTCCATATGTTAATTTTGTTAACTGTATCTGAGTGCATTTTCACTGATGAAGCCAGATTCACCAACTGAAAGCATACTCAACTGTTAGTTAACAAAATTAAGATGCAGAATAAACCTTTACTGAGCTAACATTCAAAACATTAACATAAGGAATAAACCTTTACTTAGCTGATGCTCAAAATGTTTAAGCAAACTCATTAAAAATATTTGTATAGGAATTATTAAAAAATAATTATTTTCAAGTTTAAATTTAGATTTTTTTAAAAATATGTTCATTTTTTAAAAATCCAAATTAAGAAATTCAAAATACCTATAAAAAGGAAATTATGACCATTATGCTTTGTCAAACACTGTAATACAGAACTTTTATATTTTAATAATTATAAATGCAATTTTAATTTTAGAATAGAATTTCATAGCTTTATGATGATTTAATAATAATAATAATTTTTTTTATTGGCTTCACTGTAATTATCAAGTAAGAAAAAAAAACATATTGTTCTTATTACATATTTCATTGTTTTTTTAAATATATATTTGAAAAATTCAAATATAATTTTTTAGAATGCTTTTTATTTGTGAACTTATATTTCTAATAAATCAAGTTAAATTTATTGATTCATAATATTGACTAAAGATTTTAATACTAAAATAAAATATTGAGTTATTAATTCAAATTACCACTAGGAGAAAAATAGAAAAATGTTGAAATACAGATGAGCTAATATTTGTTATAATTCTTGAGAGAATGTACCATAAATATGATATATATATATATAAAGAGTTTTATATTTAGTGGAAGATCAGTTCTTTGTTAAATAATATCAGTTGTTGAATTATGCATATTTTTATTATCTAAAGAAAGAGGGGAGAAGGGAGAGAGTAATGGAAGAAAAAAAGAGAGAAACAAGGATTATTCAATATAAAATTTGCTTCACTCACTAAAACATAATGGAGAAGCAAGCAAATCTCTAGATAATAATACTAGATAACTTATGAAAATTATCAAAGTTAACACTCAATCCTCCAATATATAGTTTAATATAAAATGTAAGAAAATCATTTAGTGGGATGTCTCATTAGAAAAAAAAACCAGCCATACTTTTACAACATAAGAACAAACTGGAGTTATCATGAATATCTTATTGATAATCCTGTCAGTTTGCTTATGCATATGTGCATCAGGGTCTTGTGATTGTTATACTGAAGTTAACAACATGTTGGGGCCATCCAAGGGTTAGCTACTTAAAAAAAAAAGATTATTTGAAAAATCTTCAGTCACCTGAAAACATTTATTAGGTCCTTTTTCAAAGATATAGCTTATGTATGTATAATACGATTACATTTTCTCATTTTAAATACATATATTTTTTAAAAATTTCTATCTAACCAATTTGAAAACCTTTTTCATCAGCGTTGAACTATTGTAACAAACATTCACTGTAATAGAAACTATATTTTTTATCTTCTCAAGCCAAGTCTAAAATGAAAATAATCTTTGAAATATTACTCCCTTGTCTTTTAAAAGAGTAAATAGTTTGGCATCTGCTGAGAATAAATAAACATTTTTTTTTCTTTTTTCAAATTAGTGATTTAAATTTTAATCTTCACTTAACGTGATAAAAAGAAAATTGTAAATAAATTAAGGCATTCAAAATAAAAACTGAAACGAATTCTGTTTTTAAATATTCATTTATGTTTATCAATTTACGAAAAGTTATTAACAAATATGATATTTATGTTTTAATAATAGTGAATCTTACGGACGGAACTACTATTTGGAAAACATCATTGTATACAACAGGTAATAATCTTATAAGAAAAAAAATGTTTGTAAAGAAAAATTCTAAAGAATTTGCTTGTCATGTGATGTGAAATCTGTCAATTTTTTTTATTCTCTATTGAAAATATTTAATGGACTAAAAACCACACAAGTTATACCATATTAGAATGCACACAATAATAATGTGGGAGACAGAATAATGCTATTTTGATATTATTCTAATACACACGGTAAGAAATTATATACTACGCACAGAATTTTATCATATATAAATAGAATTAAATTAAATTTATATTATTTATTTATTCGATTTAGAAAATTAAAACAGCTTATAGATGTTTAAATGTTTGAATTTTTTAAAGGTGAAACTGTTTCTTCTAAATTTTAGCAAAATAAATTTGTTGAAGTTCATTAGAGGTAATTAATTTGGTAAATTTTTGATTGAATAAAAGTGATTTTTAGAGCAAGTTGTAATATACATATATAACTCTTTTAATTTTTTTTCGTTAATACACTATTATGCATTATTTGTAATAAAATAAAAACCGTCCTCTACTATGATGACATCTATACTGGTGGTGAATTAAAATTTTTATCAACAGACTCGTTCATGATTTTTGCCTTTATGAATAAAGCCTTGAGATAAAACTTGGAAGCAATAAAGACATGCATTGAACGTTCACTTTTATATCCAATTTTGCTATCAAGATAAAAATATGAACTTAAAAAAGTTCCCAAGATTTTGATCTCAAACTAATCTACTTTCACAGATCTTACCCCATTTCACTGGAAAAAAAATCTATCCTACTTACTGCCTGATTTGTTAGCTTACTATACATGTAAACAATAGCTACTTTAGATTCTAATGCCATTTGCTATAAAAATTGAGTAATCAGTACTATTAAATGGTAATATATTTAAATCCCTATCCCAGACATTGAAGATTTGGTTTAAAATTTTGAAGCAACGCAATTATACAGTAGCAACTTTAATTCCATTTTTATTAAGGTAAAAGCTAAGATTTTTGAATTTTAAGTTTTTAGCTTGATGATAAAATAAAAGTTAAAGGTGATTTCTAGATGTTTCCAACACTTAATTTTAAGTCCTCATTGATAAAGGCAAAAGTCAAAAACTGACCAGGAATGACAATTTAAATTTACTATTCATCATCATCATCATCAATCATTATAATTCCATTGCAGGATGAAGGTCTCTCCAAGTTCAATCCATCTTCTCTGATATTTAGCTTCTCTTTTCCACATCATCCCTGCACACTTTCTTATTTCATCTATCCATCTCACATGTGGTTTTTTTCTGGGTCTTTTACAATCTCTTGGAATCCAGTTTAAGCTTTTCTAGCAATATGTCCATCCCAACTCTACTTCAGTCTTTTAATTTTTTCAATGAGGTCAGTAATACCTGTTTGTTCTCTTACCCATATATTGCATTTTTGACCTCTTCTTGCTACTCCCAACATATATCTCCCCATACTTATTGAGTAGTCTGAAGTCTCTGTATTGCTCTTCTATTAAGTGTCAAAGTCTCATTATCTGGTAGTTACTGATTATTCAAACATACAGTAGGTAGCACTAGAGCAAAAAGCTGTTTTGTTTATGTAATATTCTGTAGAAACCTAAAAAATCAGTTGATATATAAATTTTAAAATACTGAAGTTTTATAGAACAATTATGTCTAAAGCATAACAAACATTATTAGCAAACAATTGTAATAATAATAATAAAATTTTACCTTTAAATTGCAGTTATGCATTGCATCTTTTTTTCTAAACAATTTACATTAGTAATAGTGAATTTTTGGTGAGCTAAAGATTCTGTATGCATTTTTAAATGAAAAAAAATATTAAAAAAGAAAAAGGGATGAGAATTTCAGTGGGATGAATTGTTAGGAATTGTTCAAGTTCTGTCAGTTTTGTTGTAATTGTCATTCGACTATCAGAGCAACTCATTATATATTAATTAAATAAATAAATATAGGAATATTCTATATGTATCTCATGATGTAAATTTATGATCTTTTATTTAAAAAAAAAAAAAAAAATTTCACATTCTAGTATGAAAAATTGTTTGTGAATATCAAGAGTCTTTAAGTCTGTCTCAAAAGCCAAAGTTAAATTACAAATCCATCACCAATGATTGCCTGCCAAAACAAATTTCTCAAATGCAAAACAAAACAGATATTTACTATCCTACATTCCCTCTACATTTAATATCAAATTCTTTTTAAAGTAAGTTAATAACTTCAGAATCATAAATTTTTATTAAAAGATTCTTTGACTTTTCTTTTCCTTCTTTTCAAAGAAGATAACCTTAGTCTGCTGAAACATAATCTTATGGTTTGTATTTTTTTTTATGAATGTATAATGTAAGTTATTTTTTCTTTACTTCTATAAAGTTCTGCTCTTTCCTTTGATTGCTCTCAAAGTGTCTTAAAAGAATCAAGAAGGACAAACACTTAATGTTTATTCTATGCATTCTTATCAATGTTGTTGTTATTATTGATATAGAAAACAATTCTAAATGCACATAACATTAACATGCATGCAACTAGCATAATTAATTAATGATTTTTGTTTTTTGAGTGTAAAAACTGAAAAACAAAATGATTTTTTTTTTTAGTTGCCAGATAGTTTTTAACTTCGATAGGGTAAATTGAAAGCAGAATATACATGTGAATTACTCTCTTTATATTTTCATTTATGATAGACAGAAAATAAATTATGTCCTTTATATTTCAACAGAAATAATAAGTTTACAGAAAAAGATTGACCAAAAAACAATTGAAAGCTAAGAAGGCTAAAAATTTTGGATTACATTTGTGATGACCATTTATTTAACCACCTACAACTATAAAAGGAGTTATTTAATAATAAATACGGCCAAGCCAAAATTTTTGAGTTTAAAAAGGGGAAGAAGTAATTGATTTGAAAAATGAATGTGCTCATTTTTATAGACAAATAATGGAAAGACAGATGAAGTATAATGTATTTCAAGTGAAAAAAAAAAACAGAATTGTACAGATTAATGCTATATCAATCTCTCACACATATCATTATCATAAGTGTCAATTTAATGTCTGCACAACTTTGACACAAACCACTTGATAAATATATATTAATAATTTTTATTAGTAATTCATTAGACTAGAAATTATCCACTTAATGAATATATTTCTGTAATATAATTTTCACTGCACCATGCTCTTGCAAGGTGAGGGGAACATCATATGGAAGGATGTAATCACAAACATATAATCAAAGATATGTAAAAAAAGATGTATGTTTCCCAAGATGCATACTTTATACTGAACAACCACCCATCAGTTGACCCAGATCACATTTTTTGTATACATACCTTTATCGTTGTTTATTATATAGAGATAGGCAATATTACGATTGAATTGATGTATTAGAGCTTACTGTCTTACAATTTTGACACAAATTACTTGATAGAAGTATATTAATAATTTTTATTGTTCATTCATTAAACTACAGATTATCCACTTAATGAATATTATTTCTGTAGGGCAATTTTCACTATACCACACTCACACAAGGTAGGGACTGTTTTCTATTTGCTTTTAACATTTTGTGGAGGAGTATATCCAAAAACATCTGTAAAAGATCTATGATCCCGCAGGTGGAAACCAGTACTTATCTTGCATGAGAATGATGTAATGAAAATTGCACTATAGAAATATTATTCATTAAGTAGATAATCTCTAGTCTAATGAATAACTAATAAAAATTATTAACAACTTGTAGATATTGTTAGCTCATTCACTCTTGATTATACAACTTGTGATTCTAAATCAGGTTAGGGCTGTTTTTTTTTTTCAGATTACAAAAGATCTTAGTATTTTTCTTTTAAGAAGTCTTTTCATAATCACCCCAATTAGTCACTCAATTACTGATCAGTGATTGAGTATCTAATTATGTTTAGCCAAGGTATTAAGACATGGTCATCACTGACTAGAAATTGATGAACTTTATAATTAATGCCTTTTTTTATGGTTTTTTTTTTAAACATAGTTGGAGAAACCATTGCTTTGTTTTGAGTTATTTGTAAACTGTTTTATTCTTTTTAAAATCATATATTAGATTATGTAATTTCTAATTATAAATTCCTGAGCAGAAAATCCATGAATCTATCATTTTCAGTGTCTGAAGGTCATATAATGTCCAGAACATCAAACAATTTTTTTTTATGTTGTACTATATAATATCTATTATTATCTTAATCTTTCAAATCTATTTATATTACTACTACTACTATTGTAATTTTATAACAAATCTCACAATATTATTTTTTGGATTTTCTCAATTCCTGACATAGAGTTTGTTTCTTTAAGCATTTATTTTAGTTCCAAAACAATTTATTAAGCTATATATATATAATTAGTTTCCAACCAGGCAACCTTCACACCTTTTAATAACAAGAATGGAAATCCATTCTTACTAATGGTCCATTGAATATATATGGACACTTAAAGATTGCAACTTGACTACAGAGTATGAAATATTGTTACAATGAAGTTTAAATAAACCTCTTTAAACATGAAATAAACATGTCACTATAATGCAGACTAATAAATAGTCATCTAAAACATTACTTAATGCAATACTTTTAAATTGCCCATGTAGTATTTAGAAATAATAAGCGAAATAGTGCCTAAAGCTAATCTGGGATAATGTTGTAATATATATAATTACATTAAGTTTAGCATAGACAATATATATATTTAAATAATTATATATATATGAGAAAGAAAAAGAGAATTTTTTTTTTGCTTTTCGTTTTTTCTGAAAAATGGATTTCAATTTAAGCTATGAACTATTATTTAGAATTTATATGTAAGGTATGATTAAATGATTTAATAATTATATATATTTGTTATTATTTTTTGTTACACTTTTTAACTTTAAATTGCTATTAGTATTTATGCTAAGTTTTCTGCCGGAAAGCAGGCTGTGGTTTCTAGGCAACGAGATACTAAGATCATCTTTGCTTGCCACCCTCTTAACTCAATTTATTCTAGCATTTCAATTTTTAAAGCTACATCATAAACTTTAATGAGCCTTTTACATCATTAAGATGCATACTTCTAATATATATCTTAGTTTTTTTTTAATCTTGTTAAGCATTTAAGTATTTGAAGAGTTCGATCTTTTTTTTTTTTTTTTTTACGTAAAAAAACATTATTAATGAGAACCTAACAATAATATATGAATATATGCAGTCTAAAAGAAAAGATTATTTTAATTTCTGTGCCTAAGTGCAGATAAAATAACTATATAGAAGAGTACTGTGACTAAACAGTGATAGTTGATCATCATCAGTGATAGTTTTCACCATAAACTTTAATGACTCTTTAGATTATTAAAATTATATATGTAAATATAAATATATTAAATAATATATATTGCTTTAATATTTATACGAATAATAAATATTAATCGTTCTTTATTAAGAAAGTGATTTTTTTTTTCAATCTTAAATTTTATTAAAAACCATATGTGAAAATAAAAGCACTTGTAAATTAACATTACTTAATTAATATAATACATATGTGGAAATAATGTATAGTGGAGAAATTGGTAACTTAGTCTAACTGAAAAGACTGATTGAGTCAGAGCATATTCAAAACGATTAACACGTTTTTTTATTTCAATATCTCCATTTGGTACTAGTGGTAACGATGATTTTTTAAAAAAAAAATATCACATATAATATACATAATTATATACATACACATTTAAATTCATAAATATTCAAAATAAAAGTACTAAGGCATTTAGAACCGAAAACCACTTACTACATCAACTTAATCAGCAAAACACTGCAACAGAGAATAACTATTTACAAATTGATCTTGAGAAATCTCTATTAAATATAAATAGCATTTTCTTGTTGCAAATTCAGATACAAATAGTAAGCGGATATTTGCCATATTTTATCACTAATATTCCTCAACAAGTATAATTGATTTTCAAGATGGAATACGTTTTGTCACAGGAAAATGGAGGAAATGGGGGGGGGGTAAGAAAAAAGTTGATGGATTTAGATACCAATGATCCTCATTATTTTTGACAAGTATTTTAAATTAATTATGGAATTTTCCAAACACAAAATATATTGACTGATAAAGAAAAAGCTTGAAAAAAGATGTTCCTTATCTTTTTGCTCTCTTTATTCAGTAAGCAGTTTGTAACAAATTTAAATTTAATAGATAATGATAATGACCTTAACTAAAATGGTTTGCAAGATTGAATTAAACAAATGTTTAAAGTAATATCTTAAAATATTACATTAAAGTAATTTTTGGTCATATTTGGCCACTGCAATTTTTTAATCTTACTACCCTTTTACAATGACAAAAAATATTCAGTTATTATAAAAATATTATCATAAATTATAAAAATCATTCAAGAAGTACCACATGTAATGAGGATATTTGTAAGAGAGATTAACTGGGAGAGATGGCAGTTTAAATTAAATATACTTTAAGACATTAATCAGGATTCATGCCCTTTTGACAAGGGAACAATAGGTCTTGAATAAATTAAACTCAAACTTCTTTAGTTCTATAATAGATCAGAGATAATTCAAAAGAGCTGATAGGAAGAGTTATCCCAAATATCAATAGATTTTATTTTATTGATAATAATAGAATAAAAAAATGTCAAAACAGCATTGGAAATTTTAATATGCTCTCTTTAATATAGGTATAAGATGAAATCACAAATGTTGTCTTTTGTTTTATTTAATACAAAAAGTCTCATGGAATTACCCCCCCCCCCCACAAATCATACCATTGTTTTATCAAACGCTCAAAAAAATCAAAAAACGTGACCAGCTCCTTGCCTCCAGTAAAGTCTTTGCTGACACCTGGTCTTTAATTGCTCTTTCCTTTTCCTGATTATCAATTCCCACCTACCCAGCATTATAGAATAGTCATTTATAAAAGAAAATATTCATGTTTATATTAAAAATGCTAATACCATTAAACAAGTTCTTAGAATCTCTTCACTATACCTAACCACATAAGAGTATAACATTGTGCTCTCATAACATAATCTAGCCAGATGACATATAGAACATTATATAATCATATTATTGTACAATGTATTCATTTATTTATCCTTTATTAGTATGTAATCACTATTTATTGTTAATAAAATTTTTATTGAAATGAAGTTTATAAAAGTAATGCCACATTACATATGACTTGCTTTTTTGATTATTTGTTTTATTTAATATGTGTTTAGCTAAATCATTAAGTGAATTAGTAGTTTGAAAGTTTATTGTTTATTTATCCCTAATGAAGAGATAGTACTTGTAAATGATGGATTTTAGTAGATTTTCATAAATCCTATATGTAATTTATCAAACATTGTTCTACTTAAATAAAGTCAACATTTTGAATGCCAAAAAATTATTGAGTAACAGTTAATTATTCTACTTAGTCTAAAACCCCAATCATAACAAAAATTTTATTATCCAAATTCTTAATAAAAATTTATTTTTACAAAAAAAAATATTAAATAAAACTATGAGTTATTTATTGCTCACAAAGTTCAAATGAAAAAGAAAACAATGGAGACATAATATCTGCTATATTTTGTTTCATATCAAGCATAAAAGTGCACATTTTATTGATAAATTTTGATTACAATAAGATATGTATTGTTTACTGAATTACAAGTGTACAATAATTTTTAACATGCTCATGTATATAATACAGATGCTTTTATATGAATAATATGCATATATAAATTAAGATTACAATATAAACAAAATTAAATAATAATAAACAATGATAACACTTTCATTAAAATGTAGCAACTTATGATATAGTATTGATATCATCTATCATGTATTATATAGTAGTAATAATCAAGTGGTATATTGCTCAGGGATTCATTAAGAAACTTAAGCACCAGAAATTACAGAGCTGGAGTCATGGTTCCTGTATTTCAAGATTTAGATTCTGCCACTCTGTCACTGCACTAAAATATGTATAGCAAATAATAATTGAATAATTTATTGTTTAGAATTTTAAGGATTAGAATAGAGTTAGAGCTACTATTCATTGATCTTGATTTTTAGAACCCATTGCATTAACATTGCACTGCACAATAGTGGGCAAAGTAATAATTAAGTAGTTTATTGCTCAGGAGTTCAAACCTCAAATATTATAGAGCTGGATTTAGAATCCATGGATCTTGAGTTCTAGAATTCATCACTCTATCATTATACATGCAGAGTATTATCATAATGTATGTTATAATTCATTGCAGGAGGGGGGGGGGCATCTTTACAAAATTAGAATCATCTAGTTCCAAATTAATTTTCTTTGTTATATTGAACTTATACAACATTTGACATGCGCATGTATGTGGATATATATTAGTGTTTTTTTTTAATTACTAGACTTTAAGAAAATAATCTTTTAATTTGTAATTAAATCATTGAAAATGATTTTAAAAATCACTCCGGGCGAGGGGGAATTTATTAATATGAATGGATATAACTTTATATATATAGAATGTATGAAATTTTATCACGAATTATTTATGTAAAGCTGACATTTGGTGCTGACTGTTTTATACTCTTAAATGAATGTAATAATTATTTAGCTTCTCTCTAATCTAAGTAAAGAGCTGAAATAGAGATCTGATCATTAGGTGAAGTATTTGGCAGTTAACGTAAGTAGTATGAATATAAACAAGCCAGTGGAAGGTTGTTATGATAGATAACTTTGGTTTATATTTAGACTATCATTTAAAAAGTGAACTCTCTAAAAGGTGAAGTGTTATAAAAATTATCTCAAAATTGTAAATGAAAATGTAATAAGCTGAAAATTTTCAATTATTTACCAATATTATTTTTTAAATTATATATTTTTAAATATATTTTTATGTGAATTATTTTATTTGATAATTTGTCAATATTTTAAACTTTTAATAAGCAAGCAAGCAAACAAAAACACTACAAATATTATACACGCTTTTAAAAATTAAAAAGAAAAGATTTTTTTTTGCATTTTTAGATTATATGTAGATCAGATTAAAATTGGGATATAGATCTTAAATAGCAATGGCAAACTCAAAAGGTTAATGATTGCAATACTCTGGTTTCCTTTCATCAGAATATACACCCTATGCATATTTATATGTTAAATCTACCCAAATAAGATTGAGGTAGCAGTTGATTGACATTGGCAGTTTATCATTGCCTTTCATATCTTTAACACTATTTATTTTAGCATCTCAGTATTTAAAATTACATTAGACATTTAAATATTCTTTCATTACCTGGATAATTTCTCTATTGCAAAAATACTTATTTTTACTTGCAAGTTTTAAGTAACTATGCTTTCGTTATATTATTATTTATAGACATATAATACGTACATATATAAATGTGATAAGTTTGATATTTTTACAGATAACGAAAATGTAAATAATAAAGGTAACTTGATAAATGTATATTATAATAAGAATAAAATATCAATAATGATATTGCTGAGCAACCAGAAATTTTAAAATTGTTAGAGTCAAACTGGAAAACATGACAGTAGCTAAATCTTTACTTTTACTAGGAAAGTAAAGCATTGGTGGTCGAGTGGTCAGCACAGCTGCCTTACAAGCAGTTGTCCCGGGTTAGCGGGTTCGCTTCCTAGCCGATGCTATGATGACACATGAAAAAAAAAACATTATTATTTCAGAATATTAAGTCTTATTTGTCTGACTTTTCAATACTAATAAGACCTGATATTTTGAAATAAAAGTGGATTCATTTTTGTTTTCTAATAAAAATTTAGACCTAGTGATTACGATGTAGTCTGAGTTAAAGTTATCAATTTGAAAATTGTTAATAGCCTAGTATAGGGATAATGAACAGTTTGACAAATTGGTTAAAATTGAACTGAATTTTTTTAAATTCAAATTGTGGGTCAGTTATTGTATGAGTAATTAAAAAAAGTAAAATATACATATAAATATGTTTTTATTTAGATTAGAAGTATAATTATTACGCACAATTTTATAGTGAATGAAAGAAAAATAAACATTAACATGAAAGACAGAAATAATAACAAATTTTGCATTATGCATATTTAATGTATTATTTACTATTTATTTTCAAATAATTCTTGTATACTTGGTTTATATTTAGAATTCATTAATTTTAGACATGCTGCAGTTAAATTTTCTGGAAGATTTTATAAAATTCATTGATGAAAATAATTGCTCCCATGCATATATTAAACCAAATGTCATTAAAAGGGCATTTTGCCCCCCCCCCCCATTATATTAAAGCATTCTCTAATATAATACAGTATTTTCATTTCATTATTCTATTGTCTTATTTGTATTGTCAATAATATTTTCAAAAATTTGTTATATAAAACTGCTTTTCATAAAGAGGTTAATTCCAGGTTTTTAAATTCAGTTTCATGTTGAGATAAAATAAACTGCAGTGTAATATCTAAATGTTGAGCTTTATTAAATCTCTCCAAAAAAAAAACTTATTTTACTTCATTTATAATTATTTAATATTTTTAATGCAATTTCTTGAGTATATTGATACTATTTTCAAAAATTTTCAAATCTTTAAAATGTTTTTGCAAGTATGGAAAATGTTTCATTATTTTCATTTATAAATATGTCATTCTTTCAAATTAAGATGCTTTAGATTGGGCTGCATAAATTAGAATTTAGGTTTACGATAAGATGGCCACTCTTGATTTTATAATGCCTCCATCTTGTGTTTGGGTTTGAGAGTTTTCTTTTTACTCAACATAGCATCATTGAGCTATTATAAAAATCAGTAAGATGCATATGTTAAAAATGTGAAATTCTTTCTCTTTAATTTCATAAAATCTATGTGCTTAATAAATAAATTTGAACATTACATAAACATTTTAATATTTTCAAACATTATACATACAATTTGACTTAACCTTGAATTTTTTTTTCATTTAATTGAAATGTTCAGTGATATCATATAAAAACCTTAAATCATTTAATCATTCTATATTTGATAATTCATGTTAAACATGATTTTTTTTCATACAAAAAGAGTTTAGTTCATTAATAAATTAACTTGAGCCTAACTAAACCACTAAAAATTGTTGTACATTAAAACTCCAGATTAAGATTAAATTTCCTGTAATAATTGGAAAAGTTTTCACTTACGTAGAGGTCTTGCATTTAAAAAAATTGACAACTTTTGTTATACCTGGCATTATATTTGAAAACCTTTTTAATCCTTGATTTATATGTAGTATCTCTTGATGAATGAAGCAATGAAATTCAATTAAAGAATATCCAAAATTTTGTTTAAGTTTTTGAATAAATTCAATATTTTTCCTAATCATGCTCAGAATACTATCAGTTGTTACTGAAACAATTTTCTTCAAATAATGCCCATTTTTCAAAATGTATAGCTGAATTGTTTAAAAATATCCAGATCAGTAGTTTTGGCTGTTCAAGCTATTAATTTTATCAATTCATCCCTCAATGTAATTCCATATTTATATCTGGCAAAAACTGCAAGTTGTGCATGACTACTTACGCCATCTATACTCTGATTTAAAGTGATTGAATATATTTTAGCACATTTTAAATTGCAATTAATTTGAAAATAAGTATTTTTTTCTAATATTAATATTCTCTCTGTCAATGCATTATAACTTATTGGTACATTAATTTATATAATTTATGAGGTATTTATTTAAAAAAATAGTAAATAATGTGGTGCTACATCCCAAAGCCACTTCTTTTAAAAACTCTCCTTCCAAAAAAAGTTTTTCATGTTAAGTATTGCTATGGACTACATGAAAACTAACACAATGTTTTTAGAAACAAGAAATGTTTCAAATACACTGGTTTGAGTTTTATACTGTTTAGTTTTTGAAAAAAATATAATTTCTTTTCTTCTTCTGTTAAAGAAACAAGATTTTTGTGTAATTTTTCAAAATTGCACTTTACATTATAACTACAACATATGACATTTCATTACAAATTATGCAAAGAATTTTCTTCTCTATATTAATAAATCCAAATTTTCAATATTTAGCTTATGTTTTTTAGTCATTGATATGGTTAATATTTGAAGATATATTTATGAATTATTTAATTTAAAATAGAGACAAATTGAGTTCCAGAGGCTAAAAACTTTATAATTATAAATATCACCTAAATGAAATTAATACTTATTAAGAGAACTGTTACTAAAAATTAAACTATCCTAAATAAAAAAATAATAATTATATTTAATTTATTGTATATGTGTAAATCATTACTTACATGCTAAATATGCCTCTAAATATGGTTAAACATTTTTCCTTGTGTAAATATCAAATTTAGTTTATTATGGTAATTTTTTTTTGCTTTGGAAAATTATTTTTATTATATAAATAATTGCATCGTGCTTTATAAATAAGATGTGGGTAACAAATAATTATGTGGGTCATTCTGTGAATTATAGGTCATAGATTCACCATCATTGGTCTAGTAACATCATTTCTGGATATGTTACTTAAATTATGATACCGATTTTCAAGTTTTTGTATATAAATGTATCATCACTTTTAATTTAAAAATGATTAGTTTCTTGAAAGGTCATGTAATATCTGATTGACAAAAGTGAAAGATTAAGATTAAGTGCATAAATCTTTACCTTTTGATTCCATCCCTCTACTACTTTTCTTAATCACAGAACACTTTTAATGGTTTTTCATAAGATTTGAAATTTAGATTCAACAATGAAGCTAAACAACTAAGTATGAGAAAAAAGTAAAATGGATATAACCAAAATAAATGTAGAAAAAAATGACAATAATAAAATTAAAAAAAAAATCAAGTCACATGACCCAATTTAATAAGCTTGTATTTACAAATGTTATATATAGAGCTTACAAAATTTGCAGAATATCTTCAACTCCAGACCAGTTTCTGCTACTGGCATCTTCAGTGAGGTGCTAGAACAAGCCCAGCAATTTATCTAATGTATAACTATTAAGTAGAAAATAGCTGGATTGGAATACATATAAATGTCTGAAAATTTCAGATTTTCTACTTAATAGTTATACATTAGATAAAGTGCTGGGCTTGTCTGGTATTTTTAATCTAATGCTTGAATATCCTGGCACCTCACTGAAGACACCAATAGCAGAAACCGGTCTGGGATTAAGGATATTCTGAAAAGCTTATTAAGAGCTTATTTTGTGAACTCTATATATGACAATAATAAAATATAAACAAATTGGAAAGAAAATGGGCTGAGCATATAACAAAACAAAAATAATTATAATATTTTAGGAGAGATAAACATTATAGAAGTCTCATAGTGAATTGGGATTGATAAATTTTGAAAATTTCTCTATTATTATGAAGAAAATAAAGATTATAATCAACTAGAGGTTGGTATTATTATTATTATTATTAATTTCAAAATTATTAATTTTAATATAAGTTAGATTGGGCAATGCAATAAAGAAATATTATTAGTATTATTATTATTATTGTTATTATTGTAATAAAATATTGTGGATATAGTTCATTATCTGCAATAATGTCAGAATCCCCTCAAATGTAATTTTCAGCCCCATTTATATGATTTGGAGCTATCTTATCTCTAAAATTGAGCCCCATCACTCATCTTTGGAATCCTTTGATTGATCAACTATAGATAACTCCAGAAAATCGGTTGTGGTCTGAGATTATTTGCCTAATATCATATTTGCAAGTTCTTATATTTGACCAGGACTATCAGCCTCATATCAATTATTTATCTCCTTAACTTAATCTATTAATCTGTTTACAAGCATTTTAATTACTTTTTCTAGGATGTTTTTCACTTTTAATTATTGTTAAAAGAAAACACCTTACCTACTTTTAAGTTAAATTTAGAATTAATTAGCTTTTACAACTTTTTAGAAAATATTTTATTTGATTTAACAGAATAATTTTATAATTACTATACCTTGTACATTTATCCGTGAACATAATATATCTATATAACTTTCATTTATTAAAATTATGTAAAAACATTTAAATTTAACATTTCTTAGTGATTTTTAACATCACCAACATGAAGTATATATATGTGGGTATATATAAAGCTTTAATATGGATCTAGAAATAGAATTACAATTCTATTATAATTCAGCAGCAGAACTCTCTCATATGATGATAATGCTATTTTAAACAGGGGAAAAGTATCTTTTGATTATCTTTTGAATAATGGTACAAGAATTAGGAGAATAACTTTTAACAATATATTGATTTTATCTATTTCTTTACATTCCTTTACATATGAATAAAGAATTTATTAATATCTCAGAAATTTTTTGAAATATAGTGCTGATATGATAGCTTCAAAAATATTGGAATAATCCATGAAATTATGCCATCCAATCTTAAGGATGCTTTTATTGTTCCAAGTTGTTTAAAAAAGTGAAATAGACAAGATTGTAATTATTATGAAACATCATTATTATCCATTACAAAAATATCTTTTTAAGAGTTTTGTTGAGTATATTGCTTCCAGTCATAGATGAATGGGTACCAGAGATTCAAAATAATTTTAGCAAGAAGTATTATATATTATAAACATGATTTTTGTTGCAAGGAAAATGCATGAAAAGAATCAGAAAAAAAAAGATTTATTTATTGGTTTATTGATTTGACCAAGGCATTTAATTTATTGTTTAAAATTCATTGCTTATTGATGAAAATATAATGAAAAATGATATTAAACAAGGATGTGTACTTATTCCAACATTGTTTTTAATTTTTATGACAGTAGTCTTTGAAATTGTTTGTAGAAAGCTTAACTATACAGGATTCAAGAAATACTACAGGTTTGACGATGAAATTTTTAATTGGAATTGATTAAAAGCAAAAACAAGAACTCCTTCTCGGATTTAAGCCAATAAATATCACATGATCACCATTTCTTATGCTAGCTTATAACTGTTATTAAAACAGGCAAAACTCCCCTATACATATTTCTACTCAGTGCAAGCCAATAAATGGATGCCAGAAGGCTTGTGCATAAAATGCCCACCTAGTGCCTACTCATCCAATATCCCCAGACTAGTTTCTGGCTTGTGACCTTCAGCCTACTCATCCAATATTCCCAGACTAGTTTCTGTCTTGTGGTCTTCATCAGATCCAAGGCTCCTCACTGATGAAGGCCACAAGCCAGAAACTAGTCTGGGGATATTGGATGAGTAGGCACTAGGTGGGAATTTTATGCACAAGCCTTCTGGCATTTATTTATTGGCTTGCACTGAGTGGCAATATGTATAGGGAGTTTTGCCTGTTTTTATCCTTGGATTCTGAAGTTACCCCATGCAGATAATTGCACTATTTTTTTCAATTCAAAAGATGATGTACAGAATGTATTTAATGTTTTGAATGCAAAATTTAAAGTGTTTAGTTTATTAATTAATCAAAAAATGCAAACTTTTTATCACTAGTAAAGGAAGAAAAAAAACGTTTATGGTTGGATAGTTATCAACCTGAGAATGTAAACCCATATAAATACCTTAGAAGATTTATAAGTAGAATGGAGGTTTAAAGTAAACTGAATGTGCTGCTGCATTTAACAAGTTAGAAGATGAGTAAGAGTATTTCATCACAGAGAAATAACCATTCTTAAGTTTTCTGTATATAGACCTTGAATTTTATCTAATTTATTGTATAGAATTTGGGTATCATATTGACACAGTATGTAAGCATTGGAAAGTGTTTTCTAAGGATGTTCCTTGCAATTTTAAAAGTACAATGGCAAGATGATAAAACCAAACCTTTCTTCAATTTTCTGGGTATGATATTATAAAGTCCACTATTGTAAAATCACACTTCATTGCATTGGATATGTATACAAAGGAACAATACAAAACTTTCTAAAAGGATATTTTTTGGTCAACTTGGATTATCTCAAAGACATTTTAAAGAAGTGAAATATGAATCATTTCCATTGGTAACTTATAGTGGAGAATAGATTATATTGAAGTATTTCAGTAAGAAAAATTTTCTGCTGAAGAAATTAAGACAACATTATAAAATATCAAAGCAAACAAAAAAAATGGAACATGTTCTTTGTGTGGATGCATTGTCTTTAGGGAAAGTTAAGGTTGTTAAAGACTTGCTTTTGAATCTATATATTTTACTTATAATGGTAAGTTTTATTGTATCTTTGATGTATTCTGTTTATATTAATTATTGAAAAAAGAGAATTAGTAATAATAAATGTGAATATGTAAAATTGTTCATTAAGTATGTTGATTTATATTTTACAAATTAGTTTGTATTATTATCACAAAACCCATTTTTAGAGACGTTTTTTTAGTCTCTTCTTTTTTTAAGGTATAATGGTTACACTTTTTTTACAAATAGCTATTTACTATTAATATAATAACAACTGCATTGACTAGAATATATGGAGTGAACATTAGAAACTATCTTGCTTAATTCCTTTCTGGTTTCAAAAAGTCTCATTTTGATTAACAACAAACTTCTTTCATTTTAAAATTGAAGCATAAAAACTGATAAAATAAACCCAAATAGCGTGGATGTTTTAATTTAATATAATTAGCATTTCAATCTTAGAATTCCAAGAATAAATGATAGCAATTTAGACTTTATACTAACTTTAAGACCAGAGGGTCTCTTTTCATTTGATGAATTTGTTTTTTCTGAAAGATGTTACACTATGAATAATTGCACCAATTATAAACCTTAACACAGAGGCAAAAAGAATGGTGATCATGTGATGTTTAGTGGTTTAATTATAAACCGTGTCAGATTCTTAAATATAAGCATGATTCAATGTTCAGATCCTTATTTCAAGAAAGTGCTACATGTTTGATAAAAATATATTTAGAAATAAAACTTAAAATATTACCTTTACTACTGCTATGATCTTTTGCTTTGTCATATTACTATTGGTAATATTACACAATTTTCTCTCTATTACTGATATTATCTAATTCTGCCACTTAAATTAAGACAGATCATTTTAGATAATTTTTTAAAATATTTTTATATTTGGAAAATACAAGGAATTCTTAAAGTAAAATTTCTCATATTTATATTTATGGTAGGTTACATTTTATCCATGGGTACTATTAAGTTTCTATATCAAAATTAAATTGATTTGACTAAGTGCTTTTATAATTTTTCTGATCACTGATAGTGTATTTTCATTTAAAAATTTGAAATAGATATTTTAATTAGTTTTTATAATTAATCTTTATTATTCACTTATGCTTATTTTTATTTTAGATTTGCTTCATTTTTATTTACTATTTTATAATAAACAAATACTTCTGTCTACACTGGAAATAATAATAAAACAACACTTCTGTTGTTACTGATAGAGATCCTAATATTTTATATAATATTAAACAAATAAATAATACATAAATGCCTAGTACTTTCAACCTATGTCCTTATCAAGACAATAAACAGTATAAAAAAACTAAGTGATAAATATCAAAATAGCTATTATGTAGACTAGGATGAACTAATAGGAAAACTATTCAATTTAGAATTTACCATGTAAGGAGTATTTTTGATTATATAAGATTCTTTAATTTTATGCTTTTTTATCATATGTTTCATGCATTAATATCTCAAAAGATTGCAGATAAAAATATGCCTCATGAAAGATTGATAAATATAAAAAGCAGAATAAACCAAATCATCTATTAATGCTTTATTATAAGTGTGATTATATTGCTTAAAATGGTATTTCATATCAGACTTTGTTTCACCAATATATACAGCCCACAACCAGGATGATGACCTAAAATGGAATATACTACATTACTCTTATTTTCAATATTAGTACAAAATTTTGTATAATCTAAAATTTTATTGAGATTAGGTGGAATTCTCCAAGCAATATGAAAGTCCTGTGAAATACCTAGAGACATCTATGGTTTATCAGATTTTTTAATATTCCTATTATACCATAACTTTTTATAAAAATTATTAACTATTGAAAATAATATATGCTTATTATAATCTACTTGTACAAATCTTGAATATAAGAATCTATATTGTCTTTATCATACACATCACATGAACATAAACATTGATTGTGGAAAAGAAAGATTTAAAACCAGCCATTTTATGATTAGGTGGTACATCAAAACTTGGATATCTATAATCTCTAATAGAAATATGTTTGATTAACATCTTATATAAAATAATCTATCTAAATACAATATCTGCATATCTAAATATTTAATAGAATAATTATTCTCATTCTTTATTGTCTATGACAAATTCCATTTATTCTGTAAATTATCAAAAACATTTAATGTCCCAGATTTCTGTGCACATATAAATACATCATCAATAGTATGTTCTGATCACACATCACCCTAGGCTATACAATACATTATTCAATACTATCCAAAAATTAATTACTAAAATTCCCACTTATTACCAAACTCTTAGGCCAACCATTTTCCATTGAATAAGTTGTATCACCATAAGCAGCAATAATATCTTTACTAATCCAATTTAAGACATCCTTTATAAATTTCATCTTAGCCGATGCCATATCAATAGTTCATAATTTCTCCATCACAATTAAAATAGATGCTGATTGATCCACAGAACCATAAAACTCAATAACATCTAATGATGCCAATTTATTTCTAGATACCACCATAGATTTATCCCAAATTTTAACACATTCAAAAGATGACAAAACAGTGTATGTAAACAAAACCTACACTATTTGAAACCCAATTTGCAATGATTTTTGCCAACTTTTGGTAATATACTTCTGTAAAATTAATCATCAACCTTAATGGAATATCAACTTTATGCATTTTAGTATTGTAAAATATACATGGTATTATAGTCACAGATAAATTAACATACTGATATTCCTAGGTAAAAGAAATGTTTTACTAACTGGACACAAAATATTAGAAACAAATTTATTCTTCATTAATTTTATATTATAATTATCAATTCTTTTAAAGTTCAACTTATTAATGATGATCAGAAGTTTATGTTCATACATGTCTTTATTCATCACCACAAATCTATCAGATTTAACTTCTTCAGAACAAATAATATGAAATTTATAATGTATATCTTAAATTGGATTAATAAAGGTAATACTGCTGATCATAGTGATATAGTTTGTTCAATGGAAAATGGTTGGTCTATGGGTTTGCAATAAGTAAAATTTTAAGTAATTTATTTTTGGATAGCATTGAACAATGTATTGTACAACCTATTATGATGGATGATCAGAACATTTTATTGTAGATATGTTGATGATGTATTTATATATTCACAGCAATATGTTATACAAAATATTTTTGATAATTTACAAAATAAACAGGGTTTATTATGGACAATGGAGAATGAGAATAATTCTTCTATTAAATATTTAGATATGCAGATATCATATTTAGATAGAATATTTTCATATAAGAACATATTTCTATTAGTGGTTATATACATCCAAGTTCTAATCTACTAGCTAGTCATAAAATTGCTGGTTTTAAATCTTATCCTGAAATCAATATTTATGTTCATGTGAAGTATATCATAAAGACAATATAGATTTTTATGTTCAGGATTTGCTGCAAGTAGGTTATTGTAAGCATAGTTATTATTGTTAGTTGATAATTTTTATAAAAAGGTAGTGTAATAGGAATATTATAAAATCTGATAAACCATGGATGTCTCTGGATTTTATCCCAAATGTTCAAAGTGCATCTATTAAGATATTTATACATGACTTTCATATTGTTTGGAAAACTCCACCTAATCTGAATCAAATTTTAGTTAATACATAATTTAGTACTTATATTGATAATAGGAGTAATGTAGTATATTCTATTTTATGTCATCATCCTGATTGTCATGCTGCATATATTGGTGAAACAAAGACTAATATTAAGTACCATCTTAAGCAAGATAATCACATTTATATTAAAGTATTAATAGATGATTTGGTTTATTCTGCTTTTTATATTCATCAGTCTTCCCCAGGCATGTTTTTTGTCCACAATCTTTTGAGATATTAATGCATAAAATGCGAGGTAAAAATGTGTAAAATTAAAGAATCTTATGTACTCCTTATGAGGTAAATTTTAAATTGACTAGTTTTCCTATTAGCTCATCCTGGTCTACATAATAGCCATTTTAGCATTTGTCAATCAATCATTCTAAACAGTTTATTGCCTTGATAAGGACATAGGTTAAAAGTGCTAGGTATTTATATATTATTTATTTGTTTAATATTATATAAAATATTAGTGTCTCTGTCAGTAACAATAGCCATGTGTTTTATTATTATTTAGTATTTTATGTATTTAATTTTATTATCTACAGTTCCATCTAATCTAATGCATTTTATTAATCTCAATATCACACTGAGAAGTGTTAGATCAGTGATTAGATTCTTGCAATGGAGATCTTAAGATGAGATGGAGAGGGAGTTGTACTCATAATTTTGTAATGTAAAAGAAACTATTATCCTCACCTTTCCACTTTGGTGCCCATGCATTTCTTGATATCCTTAGATACTATCTGATAAATAACAAACAATATCAAGTACATAGAGTTGCAAAACTTACCACTGCAGTGTCAAAAAGTACAAAAATAAAAAAAAAATCTATAAAAAAATTTAGGATGAAATAATTATATAAGGAAGTAATGAGATTAAATCATTTGGAAAAATTGTTGCCCTGAGAATTGCAGTTTATTATAATAGAAAATTTCAAATATAGTTTATTACTTTAATATTTGGTAATTATAAATTTATTTAAATGCACATTGATTACCTGTAGAGGTCCCTACCTTCGCATTTTACGAGCACACTCTTGAGGTTTAAAGCCTTAGTAAATGTTACTTTAATATTTGGTATAACACGATAATGAAATTAAAGATAAAAGGTTTAAGATGAATTCTTAATATAAATAATCTCAGTCCAGGCAATTAAATAAGATTGTTGTGTTCAACTTACTACTGTGTGTTAGAATGACACATGAGCTTTCAAACTAATTATTTAACTATTTGCTTATTAAATTTATAAAAGATTGTTTTGTTTATCAGATTTGTTTTGATCTCTAAAATAATAATAATTGTAGCTAATAATTGCTAGTATAACTTTATAATATGCCGTAAGACTTTTTATTAAAGATGAATTTATTCTAGATATGTACAACGCAATTTGTATCCAGTGTCTGCCGTCATTACTTGCAACATTTATATAACGATAATCAGTAAATTATTTTTAGGCCTACTTTTCTGGTCTATTTTGTTGGAAAAATTAAATGAAACTATTATTTACTTTACCCCCCAAAAAGCAGACTACAGTCTTAATTATTAATTTACTATCATCTATGGAAGTACGTGATTAACTGAATTATATTTTTAATTTGATGATTTACACTTGCAGCAAGCATATCAACGTTATCTTTATTTTGTTTGGCAATATAATGACTATCTAATAAATTGAAATTACAAAAATAAAACTTTTTTTTTTTTTTTAGAAATCCAACAACAAATAAATAAATTAAAAAACAAAACAATGTTATTTTAATTTTATCAAAACTATTTTTTAAAAAAAAATCTTTTATAGTAAATCTCTCTCAACAAAATAAAACAAATACTTCTGCGGTCATAAGTCTGTTTTTGTTGTTATCAAATAAACAGTAAAAAGCTTTTGACAATATCAACTGAAATATCTCTTTTAAAGTTTTGTTTTTTAAAATTGTTCAATAAAAAAGAGAGAGATGCAAATCTAGAACATGCCTACAATCAGGTTCGAATCTGGGCCAAATAAAACTTAAATTGCTTTTCAAATTTCATTAAGCCTTAGGATTTTTTTTAAACTAGTTATTCTTTTAACCAATATAGCTAACAAATCAATATTGGTTGATGAGTAAATATTTAGCTATTAGATCAATGGTAAATCTGGTAAATAATATCTTAGCTGTTCTTTTATCAGAAGTAGTCAAAAGAGTGAAGATTCTGAAATAAATTTTATCAACAGAGTAAATTGGAATGATGAGCAACTATTAATAATGATCAAATATTATTTCTCTTGATTGCAGTACTTTATTAGTTATTCTACTATTCTGTGTGTTTTAGAGCAGTGGTAACGTGATTGATTCAAGAGGTAAAGGTCACTAAATTAAAGCTTAAGTTTATAATTTTTGTTTCTCAAATGTTACATGATCTCTCAAATGGTGAGCCATTCAATTATTTGTATTTATATGTTGGATTATTTTCATCATCTTATATGAGTATTGAATGACTTTAGAAAAAATTAACTTTATTTAAATATTCCAAATACATTCAACTGTTAGTAATAGCACACAGGTTAGTATCTGCACAATGTTTCGAGAGATATTATTTCCCCCTCTTCTTCAGGTGGTTTTGGCCTGATGATATGGCTCAGCTGGTTAGAGCACTACCTTAAAATTCAATACTCAAGAATCTAGGAGTACAGGGTCAATTGCCATGTTAGTACCATCACTGGTCAGGCCAGTGACAGCTGAAGAAACAAGAGAATAAAACCTATCGAAATATTGTGCATATACTAACCTGTGCACTATTACTAATGGTTGAATGTATTGGGAATATTTAAATAAAGTTAAATTTTTCTAACTTATATTAAATGATGGAAATAGTCCAACATATAACTAAAACACCATCATCACAAAACTTCAGGAAAACACCATTCAATTACTTGTTTATTTATTCAACTTATCTGATGTACTCATACAGATACTGCAAAAGTAATATATAAAAAAACTTCATCATTTAATCATTAAAACATTTTGAACCCGGTAGTTTGCAAATTTTTTTTTCCTGTTTTAAAACTCACCCGAATATTTAATATAGTGACAATAATCGATCCATTTTCGCATTCTCAGTAAAAAGATCCTAGATTGTGCAAAATAGAAATTTGTCATTTTTATATCGTGAATGAAAGAAAATCGTTCTTTTTTTTTCAATACGAATAAAAGAGAGAAAAAAATATTTATTTATGACTTTTATGTTACTTTTAAATGAATCACTGTGTGCTATGACTTTTAATAAGAAAGTGATTTGATTTTATTGAAAAAAGTGTGGCTTATTGATTTGCTATAATAGTCAAATATAATAACGAATATTTTAACTTCCTTTAATACTTTTCCTCAATCATTTTAAGAGAGGAAATTTCTACCTAATTTTTTACTTTCGAATCATTTGTGTCCATATTTTTAACTTTTCCAAAATGGAGGATATCACAGTTCATTTAGTACGAATTAATGATCTATATCTGTTGCCATAAAATTTTGATTAAAGAATATGAGATATAAATTCAAAAATTTAACCCGCTAGAGTTTTGTTAACAAATATAGATTAAAAAATATGAGATATAAATTCAAAAATTTACCTCACTAGAGTTTTGTTTACAATATAGAAGATGAATTTATTTTAGAATTATTTTATTTTTTTTTTCATTTGCTAAAGATATAACAATTGTTATATATTATAGCTGCACTGAAAATATATGTAATAAATTAGAAGTGTGTTTTAGTACTCTCTAATGAAGATTTAATCTTTAATATCAGTAATTGGTTTCTAGCATAAGAGAATAATTTTTTATACTACATACATTTTGGATACATTGTAGAAGTACAATATTCCAATATTAAGTTTGAACATAATTGAAAAGTGTGACCCGCGATAATGTATTCATATTTTTTTAACAGTAAAATATATCATATAAATTTATTTACCTAAAAAAACTCTGATGAGGCTAACTTATAATGAAAATATTTATAGTATGCAAAATTAGTTTGCCTTAGATAGTGATTAATAATATTAAAAATCAAATTTGCGTTATATAATGCTAATTTTTGCTTCTTATTTATTATATACAGATTGTACTCTGTTTTTTTGAAAACTTGAGTTCAAATTCTTTCATGAATTTATGAAAGTTTTAGAAATTTCAATCACTTGTATTCAAACCTATAATTATAATGATAAAAAGGAAAATGTTCAAAAATCAAACAATATATTACCATAATTTGAAATAATGTATTAAAGATGTTTAAAAAAAAAAACTAATTTAATAAAGCAAGTTAGTAATTACGCAACGTTTCTCCACTCTTTTTTAAATTCATTAATTATATTTCTTTGTTTTTATTCCATAGATTATCTTTATACTTTTATCTATCAACTAATTTCAGTCATTAACTTGTTGTAAAATTATCTAAGAAACATTGTATTTATTTAAATAATTTTAAATTAATCTATTCATGCAGTATACTGAAACTTTACTATTGAAGCCTATCCATGAAAATTTGAAGATTTGCTGTCTTAATATAAGCTAAACACTGATTATATATGTGTGAGAGATGATGATTCGGACAAAGTGATGAGTGCTAGTTCAGCATGAAATATGTATATTGGAGATCATTGATCCTTTTTTACATGAATGTGGTCCATATGTAGTAGATGACTGAAGGGATCTTGAAAATCTAGGTTCAAATCCTCTCTAATTGCATCTAGCTTAAATATATATACTAGTAATTACAATATTACAGATTCTACCTGTATTCTGCCTATCCCTCTTCTGTGTATTTAAATGGCCCTAAGGCCTTACATATGAGGGGTCAGAATGACTTATCAACATAGGTATACCAACAAAATTGGCAAACAAGGACTTTGAACATGCCATCATCAGATTTTCAGATATGGAAGGCTGAAGAGTTGGAGAATGGAGAGGATTGATGCCTGTCCATTAAAGTTTGAAGATTTGCTATTTTAATATAACCTGAGCACTGATTATGTATATGTGTGTGACATGCTCATCTAAACCAATTACTGAGTACTGGTTCAGCATGAAATATGTATATTGGAGATCATTTATCTTTTTCACATGTATATGGTTATGTATATCAGTTGTATAAAGTGGAATGTATGACTGAAGGCAGCTTAAAAGTCTGAATTCAAATCCCCTCTAATTACATCTAGCTTGAGGATATATACTAGTATTTAAAATATAGTAAATAGAAAGATTTGAATTTATGATTGTCAGTCTAGATGGAGAATAAATATAGAATACAAATCCTAAGTTCAAATCCCTCTATTTAAATAATTTTTTATTTTTGTCATTCAAAAATCAACATTAATATTTATAAGTGGTCCATATCAAAATTTATTAATATAGCATGACTAGCATTTAGACAAAAGATTTAGTTTAAAATGACATTAAAAATAAATCTATCTTTTTACTATAAAAGATCTTATTGTTTTTTTCACCCAAAATCTTTAAAGAGTACTTTATTTGTTATTGATGTATCAATGAATTTCTTGATTTTTTACATTGATTGAATTTGCATTTAGATCTACAAGTTTTAGTTCGAATTTGCAAAGCAAAATATATATCTTTTTTTTTTTTGTCAAACCATAATGATATTAATACGATACAGTAATACTTTCCTGCAATAATTTTTTATTTCATGAGACTAATAACTAAAATATTTTCAATTCAATATTTTTTGTACTAGCTTTTTTGAGATTTCAGTTTATAAATGCTATATAATAAAAAAATAGGACAGAAGAGCTGTAAAGATAAGAGAAAATAAAAAAAGTTGAGCTAACAAAATCAAAATTAATCATATTATAGACACCTTGAAAATGTTAAGTGGAATTTATCTGTGGAAAATAAACTAAATGAATTTATTAAAAAAATAAAACAAGATAGTTTTTTAATACGACAAATAAAATTAAATTTTGTAAATTATTTTTAAATATATATAACTAGTTATTTATTTGTAATAGTCATAAAGGAATCACTCCCCAACACATTGCACTGTATGACTTTCCTCAGCACTATAAATTTATATAGTGCATGTGTTGAGGGCAGGGGATAATTCCTTTAAGTTACGTTTAAGAAAATTAATCTCAATGATGTATAGAAATCTGCTGATCCAAAAAATAATGTTTGGACAGTGTGAAAAATACATGGGGAAAAACTAAATATATAAATATTATCATTATATCTTTAGATTTATATAAAATGTGTGACACTGAATTATAATCTATATGGTTTTATTTATCAGAAAAAAATTTCCTATACACATATTCTTTATTGTTTTTTTTAAATAACTCAATGATGATTTGTTGAGTATGAATAAAGGATTATAAGATAAAGACTTTGAAAAGATAAGAATGACTATCTTATCTTTGTATCTATATTTACTTATATAACCCAATCTGAAGCATCTTTACATGTAAGCAGAAAGGATTTTCATTAATTACTTTAATTCATTCACTTTTATTTTTTCTATTAAATATTATAAAAAAAATTCCAATTTACGGTCTGTTAATATTACAAAATATTAGAATCTGTATAAATTTCTATTTAAAGTGATTAATAAAAGACATTCACATTCTCGTATCAAGACACTTTGGATTAGCCTATATAAGTGAATTTAGATATATAAGAGTATAAAGGAATTTGAACTTAGGATTTTTATATTAGAAAAACTCCACATGGTGATAGTCTGTAATCAATGAAAATAGTAAACAATAAACACTTCCTGCATTCAAAATGGTACCTACTTCTAAATGCAATCTTCTAGTTTATTATAAAGACTAAAGCAGTACAGTATTTATTTACAGTTTATGGAAAAAAAGTGCACAACTTTTCAAACATTCCTTAGTAATAATAGAATGTTCCACTGATCAATTAGAATTATAAATATGCGACTTTTTTTGCATATGTTAGTGAAGCTATAATTATACTATAATGTGTAATATGTCTGCTTAGCGCTTTTGATATTTAATGTTCAAATCTCATACTCATAGATATTATAAATTAATATATTATAAATTAAGATATTATGAATTAATAATTTTTAATAAATGTATTTATTTTAATATGTGGAAATATCAGTTACCTTTACATATTAGAAAGATTACTATCAGATGTTAATAGATAATATTCAATGAAAACGGTAAACTGTAAATGTTTTCTGCATTCAAAAGGGTATCTTTTAAATGGAATCTCTTGGTGTTATATAGAGCATTACAATATTTATTTATTACAGTTTAAGGAAAGAAAGCTCACAACCTTTCACACATTCCTTAGTAATAATAGACTGTTTCACCAATCAATTAGATGTTATATATATATTGTACCCTGCCAATAGGATAACAACCCCAAGCTGATATGCCAAGCTCCTACATTAGGATGTCCTATTATTTTATCTAGGTATCAGTTAAAACTCTTACTATTTTCTCAATTATCTTTCATCAATATTAACAATTGTAAGACTGTCCTATCCCATCAACAAGATTGTATACTCTTTAACATTAAATAAATACTAAAGTATTTATCCAATGGTATGAGAATAACTAGACACTCCTCCTTATTTAGTATCTACATACTCTTATGACTAACAACCATGATTAAATGGCTATAATAAAATATCTATAATTATTAACTTTCAATTAACTAATGAAGAAATTATACTATCATGTTATTGCATATTGAATTTTATTATTATTACTTCTATAAGATTATAATTAGCAATAATACATAATAATTTTATACTAAGAAGATCTCAGGATAATCATTGATTTTTAATTAGTTATTTAATCCACCTATAAAATATCAAGAGGGAATTTACTGAACCCTATAGGCAGTGAATGTATCAACTAAGAAAAGACTTATAACCTGAATCTGTAATTAAAATTATACTATTGCTTTATATTTATGTTCCCTAATACTTACCCTTCATCATCATCATCAACCATTATCAATCCACTCAATAACTCTCCAATTTATCCATCTTCTCCGATCTTTCTTCTTTTCCACAACACCCCCACTTTTCTTTTTCATCCATCCATCTCACTTGTATCTTTCTTCTTTTCATCTCTTAATCCAGTTTAATTTCCATCTATTATCATTTCTTCTAGCAATATGTCCAAACCCTTAAACTAATATTATTATTTAAATTGTAATTATATGTGATACTTTCAATAATAAGTAATTCATAATTTAATTCCTTATAAATAAGCACACTTTAATAATTTGCAATATCATCAATGACTTGTGTGATCAAGGCAGCTTACAATAAGTTAAAATCTCTTAAGAAATGTGTGCTTAATTGATTGTTATATTGTTCTAAACTGGACTACTTTATTTCCATCTCAAATTGTACACTTTGAGTTCATGTGATGTAGTGACAATGACTCTCACAAAAGAAATGCAACATTTAATACTCAAGTTTGCTTTCAAAACAACAACTTTAATCATATTGTTTATAAGATATTATAATGTATATTTTAACCAACAGGTAATTTAAAATAACAAGTTATATACCAATATAATATAATAACATTACAAACAATTGAAAAATTTCTATTCTCTTTTTTACTAAAATTCTAGATATTCACAATAAAAAAAACAACAAAACAAAAATATTACCTTTTCATGTAATATGGTGCTGTTGCAATATTTACCTTTACATACTTTCATTTATTTTAATATCACAAATCAGGTGTTTCCCTTAGATCATCATTCTTCCCCTTCTTTTTACAATTATCAACCATTATAAGTTAGGCAGTGAATTAGAAAGACAAAATGGAACATAATAACTATTGTATTCTTGCTTCAATACAATAATCTTATTATAAATACAATAAAATGTCACTTTTTGTGTATTTTTAGATACCATGATATTCATTCGTTAATATTTATTTATTTTATTTTTCTAAGAAGATATTACAATAATAATTATAAAATCATCAATTAGTTTTTTGATCTCAAACTCCATCTTTCTATAGTTTTATTTTCAACCTATATACTAAATTACAATCAATAAGAATTTTAAGTTGTGTACTATTAAATCTGAACCCCTATATTTCCCTGCAATAATTTTCATCTATAATGT
The DNA here is from genome assembly GCA_028023455.1 of Epiperipatus broadwayi. Classification (NCBI taxonomy): domain Eukaryota; kingdom Metazoa; phylum Onychophora; class Udeonychophora; order Euonychophora; family Peripatidae; genus Epiperipatus; species Epiperipatus broadwayi. The sequence continues at coordinate 990,973 of JAQFVV010012574.1, read as the reverse complement.
ATGAGATTCAGCTAAATATTAATAGACCACCCTTTGGTGTATTCTAAATAAACTACCTACCTCTGCTTTATCTAACAACTTAATTATTATTACCTTCATCTTTCTAACTTATATTTATTTGATATCATTCTTATAACTAATCGTTTCTACAAATTATAAACTAAAATTACTTAAAACATAAGATCAAATTTAAAATATCATTGTTTCTTGTTTTCAATATTGTATATTTAAACACCAACCTATACCCTCTTCATAATATACATATTGTTAACTACTTTTAGGATACATTTCATTAAATCATTAATCATGTCTATTAATTATCTATCAATATTTGATAAAAACATAACTTTTAAAATAAATAATGACATAGATAACTAAATTAAATCAATCATTAATTTCACTATCTATTGATTTATTCCCCTCCCCCTATTGTAATAACAATTATATTTAAAGTATAGAATTAATATATATACAAATATGATGTTGCAAGTATGATGTTGCAAGCTTTTTTTTCTCTTTAAATATAAGTTCCTAAACAAACAAACAAACAAAAAAAAACGTTTAACTTTTACTGGCATTACAATCATTCCACAGGATTCAGACTGGTTGCACATCAATATTATTATCACTTTCATTTTAAATACTCCATTAGTTGTATGTTAATATTACAATCATATTTTCTCCATTGGTTCTCAACTGAAGATTATTACAATTATCAAAATTTACACAATGTCAGGTTATTGACAATTTAAAGATTACCTGCAACTTGTCTTATACATTTGATTTAAATACTCCTTACACTAGTAATAAATGATTCAGCATTCAAATGATTCCTTACTTATTTTGGTTAATATTATTATTAAGAAAAAAAACATTTTCCATTTTCATTTTAACAGTAGAATAATATTATCTTCCACATACATTTATATTTCATAATGCACTAAGGTTTATTTAATCTGTTATTCAACAATTTATTCTCCATGCATATATATTTTTTATTAAATATTTTCTGGTGTGGTTTTACTCTCTTACATTTATCTTATTTTTTTTTTTAGATGATAGATAATATTTCATTCATGCTAACAGACTGCTGTTATTCAGTACACATATAAATATAATCATCATTTAACCTATATAACACTCAGTATACTTTTTTTAACTTTATATAAAAGTAATATTAAAATTAGTATTGCTAAGTTTTAATCATTTCTTCAATTAAAATGTTATTCAAACATGCTTTAAGATTTATCTTTGAATACAATGTATACTTTTCCATTCACACCTAGTTCTGTTATTATCTATTACTACTTTAGTTCTAGATAATTTTAAAAATGCATACTTATCTCTGTCAGAAATAATTTGCCTTTTATTTATCCTTGGCTGATAGTTTGATCTTGTCCAAATATTTTGACTCATATGACACATGAATACTTCAACTAGTTTATCAATTAAATCCAGTGTAAGTACAGTACTCCTAAGATTTTCCTTTAGTGAGTTTCTTCCTTGGTCACAATTTAAGATATACATACAATTTTTCTTCTTCATTTTATATTATTTTCTCCATATAATGATTTCAAGAAATTTTCCAAGAACCATTAATTATTGAGTTGCCCGTAGAGATCAATTTAATTTACTCTTGCATTTTAATGAAGCTTTATAACCTATATCATTGAAATTATTATGTAGACAAAATTCATTACTTCTTTTTTTTTTTTCAAAATAATAATAATATTTAAGAATTTTGTGCAAATTTTTAGGATAACAAAAACAAAACAAGTTACTTGTTCCTCGATCTGTGATTTTTTTTCTCCAATTTAATATTCCCTCAATTTTTCTTAACGACTGTCTACAGACTGTTTATTGATTAATTTTTCACACTTCTTTGATTCTATATTTAATAAGTTGTTAGTATTTGATCTATATTTAAAATAAATAATTTTCGGTTTTAAAATATTTCTCAATAAAAATAATACTCTTTAGAAGCTGAATAAAATACAATTTACTTTCTTGATTTTGATCATTTTGGTTTTATTTTTATACAAACTAGATTCGATATTACTTTTATGATTTTTTTTTAATCACCAAATTCATAAAATAAATATTAATCATTTATTTGTAAACATAATTTAAGATTTAACTAGAAATAATAATTGCTTTTATAATGTTAAACATTCAGACAATAATTATCTATCTATATAAAGCATATTTGTTTGGAAGATTAGATTTGAACTTTACTATAATTTTAAATGCTATCAAATGTTTACTTTTTTGTAACTATAATAAATTTATAATTTATTATTTTATCTTTTATGTACATTTGTAACCAACTATTTTACCCAGCATTTATATCCTTTATCCAACTTTAAATTGACTAAACCTAAGTTCGAACTTTATGATGACTTTCCCTAGCTTAATAAGTACCTATCTTCTTGATTTAATAAAATTTAAAATTATTCATTTCAAAATTTTATTACCAATTTGTTTTATGATGGGACGTACCAATAAAAAGAGCACAATATATATATATATATAATAGTTCTGAATAAATTGCAAAAGTAGAAGATTAAGTATTGATTTTAGTGTTTATTTGATAAAGTATCAATTTTTCAATTGTCTTGAGTTTCAATTATTAAGTTTATTTTTTTTTAGTATGGTGTTTTGTTTGCTAAAGATTTACAATTTTCAATGAATGTACATGAATAGTTGATTTATTATTTTTGTGAATATTTTATACTCACTTAAGTTTATCTTTTTTTTTTAACAATAAGAATTTTATTTTGTTAATTATTACCATGGTAGTTATTCAATGTTAGCATTAATTTATCACTTCTAATATTTTCAGTACTACATTAATTAAATATTAGGCTGTTTGTTTTTATTTTGTTTTATAGAGTTTTTATTATTTCTAACAATATGCTCTTTATTTTGTTATTTCATGTTCCATCTGTTTTCTTTTCTCCAATCATATCAATTATACTATTAAATATGGTACCTATGTTTTTTTTTCATGACAGCTTTTATTGACTTAGTATTAATTGTTAATTCTTGAACTGTTTCTGTTCCACAATATCTATGGGATTTAACACCAAGATATTAAATTATTCTTACATAAGTACAGCGAAATGTTGCCATATCTCCAGCAAAATCTATGTATTGAAACCTCATCTCCCTCTCTTTTTTTATTTGCTAATTCATTTTCTTGCATTTTTAAATACTAGTAAATTAAAACTCTTATTTTATTTAGTATTTTTACTGTAAATCTTTTGTTTCATATTTATGTTACATAATAATTTTATTTTCAAAGTGTTTAATAGACAGATAAATAGTTATCCTATAAAATGCTTATTCAGAGAAAACAAATATTTCATGCAAATGGAAGTTGAAAAGTTCTTGCTTTTTTTTATCTTTTTCAAGTCTAAATTTGTTTGTTTTTTTTTTAACAATTTTTTGGACCAATATAATTAAAAACGTATATTTTCTATCTTCAGAAAAAAACACAACAATATTTTAATGACCATGATTTTAATTCAGACTCAGTTAACATAAAAAAAATTAAGATAGCCAGTCCATAATCATTTTGGCACACTGCATATTCAGATATTATTAGATAGAATGTTAACTAAGATGAAAAATCATTTAAACTTTACCTACTGATAATTGGCAAACTGATGAGCATTTTTTGTTTCTTTATGGGATACTATGAAAAGTTTCCTGTAGTCAATTATTTAAAGCAAAATAAAATAACTTTAAATGGCTTACCACAATATGTATATATATATATATTATTACTAGGAATGAAAGGAATAAGTGAGATATCCACTTCAAAATACTTTACTGATGTGAAGTGCAACCTAAAATATCATTATTTTTTGGGAGCTCAAAATGTTTCCATGAAACTAATATTCACCAAATACTGATAGCACGGCAAAACATTTTACTCATGTGAAGTGAGACCCAATGTTTCCTTATTTTTTGGGAATTCAAAATGTTTCCGTGAAACTAATATTTATCAAATATTGATAGCAAGTCATAAGAATTAGTATCGGAATCTCTGAAGTATTGCATTTGAATTTTTTTATGTTCTGAATAAAAGGATAGATCTGCTTGATAAATGACAATTACTAATATTTTTCAACATTTGTACCAGTAAATTACGGAATTTAACCATTGTATGTTTTTGTAAAACTAGATTTTACAAAGGTTTTGTACAGATAATATTAAATTTTAGCTCAATTTATATCCGATTTAAAAATCGGTTGATATCCATAATTAGTTTAATGTCCATGTTTTAAAACCTTAACTCCCGTTTACATTAATTGTTATGAAAATCATTGAAATTATAATACCAATAAGTAACTTAATTTTATTATTTTTAAAGTCTTATTTTTAAATCCAGCCTTTGATTTGGAAATAGCAACTTTGTCAGTTTTTTTAAAAAAAATATGTATATATAAGTCATTGATTATCTTATGATTACATTGATTTATTAGATTTTGCTTCTGTCTGTTTGTGTATTAGATATATTTAATTTACTTTTACTGAATAATTAAAACTTAAAACCTAAAATATTTTTAAGTAGTTACTTAGTCATCTGTGGAAGATTTCATCATTTTTTCTTTCTTTTTTTTCCATAAAAGAAATTATTACTGGTAGATTGAACCAGCCTAATAAATATTTATTAACTAAAAAAGTGTGGAACTATAAATAACTATCGTAGTAAAGAAAACTGCTAGTAAAATTACATCATTAATGAATTAATGAAGCACAAAAAGATAAAACAATGCTAATGGGAAATTAATGAAAAAATAGAAATGTTAAAACAGTTATCTTTTTTTTTTATATGTCATAGCATCGGCCGGGACGCGAACCCACAACCGTCTACAACCAACTAGTTGCTTGCAAGGTGGCTGCGATAACATCTCAGCTAACAACGCTTGACGAAAAAATTTTTACGTCTATTTATTTATCTTTCTTTATATACATACAGAGCATTCAATTTTTACCCAACTTCATGTTGAAATGCAATCAGTATTTGCTACACTAAGAAGAAACAGTTGAAAATAGTGATTTAGAAATATATAAAAATATGTTCAAGGATGATAAGAATGATTATCTTTTTGTGGCTTCCACTGCATTTGTCTGTGAGATCACTTGCTCTGACCTGAAAACAAAATGTTGCTTTGTAAGAAACTAATGGTTAATAATAAATGCAGCATAAAATCAGACATCAAAATATGTATGTTAGCATTAATGTTATTAAAGGGGGTGAGTAATTGTATCCAAACATTCAAAGTTATGTTTATAGGCTGTAAAAGTTAATTGTTAATATGTAACATTGATGTCCGTAGAACATATCAATAACAAATGACCTCTACAGAAATACTTTCTTATTAACTACATTGAACGCAAATCAAAATTAAAAGTGTATATTTTCTTCAAAATAATTAAACAAACAAAGTTGATTACAGCAAAACATTAAATGATTTTCTCTGTTTAAGTTTGTTATATGCTTTTAGATTGAGTCACTATAGTATACCAAATGTTTTTTCTCAGTGATGAAAGTTTATTCATATAAAAAAACAGATACAAATATAGTGAGAAAAAGGTTTACAAGGAAGTGATTATTTGATAAATTGAAATTTCAGAAGCAACATGGTAAGAGGGGAAGGATACATGTGAAAAGGGAATGAGAAGTGGAAAGGGGAAACAGTGTATAGTCCAGGCCAGTCCAAGATGCATGTTTTCATTGGCAAGCACTGTATGGGTCACAAACATTTGAATGATTGAGTCCCATGACAGAGGCTGAGAGGATGGGAGTTGGAGGATTGCCCAAGTGTCTGAGGAGTGAGAGTGGGGCTAGTTTGGTATCTCTGGTTTTGAGAGAGTGAATTAGGTCAAGTAGCTTTTGATTCACTGATTGGACTCTCTGGTCAAAAGTATACCAAATGTTGTGCTTTTAAATCCACAATCCTGAATTAGTTGTTGACTATTATGATCTTTGTAAGTGAGGATTTCTGACTCCAGTGCATCCCACATCAATCAACTATTTTGTACTTCTTTTATGCTACTATATAAATAAAATATCACTGTGTAGTGTCTTCTGATTGGTCAATCTTACAATTGATTGTTGTAAAATAAAAAGAACAGATTCTAAAAAAAATACTTTGTTGCAAGAGGGCATATCATTTGTCTAGTACTTGTTACATCTTAAAATTATCATCTTCAGATCAGTAAATAATTGAACACATGATAAACATGGTATGTCTAACTATTTTTGTTTCAAACCATCTAACAAAGCAAGCTAATGCTATTAACTATAATTCAAATGATTTAGCAATACAAAGTATAGCATGATATTAATTTGTTAGTGGATGACATTGAAAAAGATATGAAAACTTTATAGTTCCAAGAAAAATGAATATTTCATTCAAAAACACCTCTAACAAATGTTTTGTTTCAATATAAACTGTTTCATTAATGGTTTGCAAATACTTAGTAATCTTTCTTAATTTAGTTTTGTTCTCCATGTCCTAGATTTTTATATTATTAGTTATAAGTAAATAACATAGAATTTAAGGAAATCTGTTTTGAGAGATATTTTAAAAAAATAGTAATAAAATCATTATTGTTCTCTATTGTGCATCAAACCTCTTGAAGTTCATAGGTTCACACACCCCAAATCAACTTCCACCAACTCTCATAAATTCACTGGTATAACCTCTTTTCTATACTACAATCACCTATTACGTAAACATGACTTCTCTCACAAAGCAAACATAAAACTGTACTTAAAAAACTTAACCTCCATTGGATTTAAATACAACCATCTAACAAGAAGAGACAAAAAATTCTACTGCAAACTAAACTACACTTCCCTCCTAATGATAGATCTTAGCTATTCTTGCCATACATTTCTTAATTAACAAAAATGTTTAACAAAACTCTTTCCCCAACATTTAGGCTGACCACTCTCAACCAATAGACAAATTAATAATTCCAAGAATAGACTTGAAACTGAACTGACCCCTAACACTATGTTTAAAATTAAATGCCCCCACACTGGATTCAAAGCAACAGACTATAGAGAAACCCAGGCATCTCTATCCACATGCATTGTACGACACCAATACTTATATAAAAGGGTATCTGACAACCTGAATATAGCTCCATTTTCCTGAAACACCAGAAAGTAACAGAATATATATTTAAACTGACATCTGCTGCTATAGTATATATTGAAAGAAATGATGCAAAATGAAAATTAGGAAAGCATGGTATATATATCTAAGAATACCTATGCTGTAAACACAAAGGATCATGCTTCCCCTTCTCTAAAAAATGGATGCTTTGAACTCTAATTTACATCAATTTAATGCCATCAGCCTATATAAACATTCCACCCTTTTTCCATTCTGATTCTGCTATGAATATGAGGACACAATAAGCCCTTGAAAGTACTAAGCCATTGTAGTATTATTTTACTCAGCTTCTCTATCATTGCATCTCAGCACATTTAATAGATCTTACAATTTGTACAAGAGAAGTCTACGTATTTGTCATGACATCATTATTTTGAATTCATTTGGTTAAAATGAATGTAAAGGAAAAAAAAAGACTTGACATTTAATGTGCAAAATATTATGTGTCAAAAAAATCCAAACCTATTATTAATTAAATGAATCATATGTATAAAGTATAATTAACAAACTCTTTTTGATGATTTAAAAGTTATTACTAAGATTTTTGAGATGTAAATAACAGTAAGTTAAAACAAGAGCAAAGAATTGAGATATTATTTATTTATTATATGGATTTTTTAAAATAGCTTAATGATTAATTAATAAAATTCTATAAAAGAACTTGTAGAGATTCAACCAGGAGTTAGATTTATTAAATCCTTCAATTTTGACACTGGATTTATAGATTTTGATAGTAATACATTATGTGGTTCTATTTATATTTGTCAACATTTACATAGCATAAGTTAGTGACTGTTAATTTCCATTTATGAAACAAATAAGTGCAGTGGTCATAGACTATTCTGAAATCTAATTTTAAGATTCCAGTAACATTTAAAATCCAGCTAGTTTTAATATTGGATCTGGGAAACGAATTTGTTTGAAACCTCATAAAAAGCCCATTTTTTAGATACCATTATTGTTTTTTTGATTATTTTATATTCTTGTTTTAAGATATAAAAAGGAATATTGATTTCAGGTTAGTCTTAAATGGTGAAGCTATATCTTGAATTATTATCCAAGTCTGGTCAATTTAGTAGCTTTTTATACTTCTTTTGTGAAAAAAAACTGAAACCTATTGCTTTGAAAAGAATGCTGATGTTTAGGACATACTAGTATTAGAACATTGTTAGATATAATTTTAAATTGCTCCATTTTAAATATACTTTATGATGTATCTAGTATTTGCATTTGCATCAATAGTCATTGTCAATAGTTATATCATAGTTTTTTTATTTACCTGTATTGTGATTACTCCATGCACATTTTAATTTACTATGAAAAATTTTGATACTGATTATTTGCAAGAGAAGACATATTTACATTTGCTGAAAGTGTATTTTTGTACTTTTAATTAATCTGTATTGTGTATAATATTTTTCATATGAATTAAATTAAGGTGGGAAAAGATAATGGCTAAAATATTGTTTTAGTTAAAACAAAAAAACACTGCAATCTTTTACAATATTCCAAGATTTATTCCATGTGTCATAGCATCGGCCGGGAAGCGAACCCGCTAACCCGGGACAACTGCTTGTAAGGCAGCTGTGCTGACCTCTCGACCAGCAATGCTTGACAATATTCCTCTTGAGCAAATTATTGACAGGTAATAGAGAATACATAAAAATGTTAGCCAATGATGAACATTTAAATGATTAAAGCATTAAATTATTATATATAGCAATTATGTTTATATGTTTATAATTCTACACAGGATGTTAAATATTTTGTTTAAATAACAATTGTTTTTATTTTTTTAATATTTTGTTTCTGCTTTTTATGACATCAATAGAAAAATAATGAGATTTGATATTTAAAACAAAGTTCTAAAATAATGATATTCTAAATATTAATATAAAGAAAGAAAAGAATGATGATATAAAAGATATATAGATGTAAGAAGAAAATATGCACATACAATATTAAAAATATTTTTAAAAAATTATCATTATTTATTAGAAGCTAACATTTTAATATATTTAATGATTTATTCAGATTTCACTATTTTTTTTATTCATTTTTTTTTTACATCCTTTCAGCTTTTTTATTTTTTACTCCTTCTGTTTAAAATTAATGACACCATAATTGCTATTCATTAAATTTCAATATTCCTGTATTAAAATCTTATTCAAATGTAGGGGACTGTTTCACTTCATTCATTAAAAACATAATGCTAATTAGAATAAATAGTTATACAATTTTAAAATAAAAAATGATAAAAAAGATAGAAAATGATTTTTCTTCATTAACTCTAAACTCATTAAATGATCAATGTTTTAACATGTGAAGTAGTTCAAAAGCTGTAAATCATTAATGATAATTTGAAATACTTATATATAATTATAGGGTATTTGAATACAAACTTTCAAACTTCCTTCAACTATCCACTCTATCTCATGCTACCGATACCCATGACCACACACATGTGAAAAAGATGATCGCATGTGTGTGGTTATGTATATCGGTAGCATGAGATAGAGTGGATAGATGAAGAGAACTTGAGAGTCGTGTTCATCCTCTATAATTACAATTAAACTCCAGGTATATGAATTATGTCTATATTTCAAATATATATATATATATATGTGTGTGTAATAGAATATTCGTGTCATTTATATAATAAGTAATACTACTAAAAGGTAATGTTAAAATTTTGGCACCCTCTTCTAATATGACAACATTTAACTATCTTTAGAGCCAAAAATAGAGTCGAATGGTATCACATTCACCTACTTCTTAAGTTCGTATAAACATAGCAAGTGTAGCCAATGGCATTTGAAAACTTCATCATACTGAATTAATGAAAAGACAGTTCTAGAAGTTAACATTACCTTTTAATACCTTTTACATATTAAATAAATGCCATTTTAAATATCCTATTAAAAATTTAGGTTGATGAATTAGCTATTTGCAAGTGTATTAAAGTAAATATTCCAACATTCTACATTCTGAGGAATTCTTAATGATAAGTAGAGTTATGCTTAAATAAGGAGGTAATTATCATTGCCTATATTTATTATATTTTTAAGAATGGAAGAAGATAGAAGTGGTTTAATTTTGGTTTCCATTTTCTTTTTCTAGAGGCAATTGGGTGATGATGTTGATTGAATTAATAAAAATATGGTAGTAGAAAAAATGTTTAGTAGTTAAATTGCTATTGAAATGTCATTATAGTCTCTTTTCTAGGATATCAAATTTTCATTTTATGTTCAATTGAAGTCTTAAACAAAGATACATTGTACTGATGCATACTGAATTTATCAATAAATTTTATCTCGTAAATTAAAATAAGGCAAAAATTTTTATGATAAATTAAAATGAGGCAAGATTTATTTACAATATATATATATATAATTTATTACATTCAATTTTAAAAAAATCTGCTGTAATTTAAATTTCAAATATGTATAGTGTACATTACACCATGTGTTCAATTTTATATATATATATAACAAAGTCTATGTCTAAGTTAATTGATTTTACAGCAGAACTATCTCTATTAATTAATCATTGAAAATTTTTACTTTGAACTTGCTTAAATTCTGCTAAGTAATTTTTTTCTTAATGCACTTTCAATGTTTTTACAGTGCAATAGTGAGTATTAAATTGTGTGTACTGATTTTACATATAATTAATTTTCATATTAACATTTTTTACTAAGGTCATTGCATTTTTATATGGACAATGTCTTGACTCTTCTCTTTATATTGTTTTCTATCTTAACAGTTGTCTTTATCTTTTTTAGTTTGTAAGCATTTCCCAACTCTATTACATGTTACAAAAATATTGAGATGTATGTGGGTCCCATTTTAGTCTGTTGACATTAAGTGATTCTGCGGCCTAAATTAGAAATGGACCTAATTTCATTTTAATTTTTATATTTTTGTATAATTAATAGCATTCAAGTAATTAAATGATAAAAATGTACATGTTAATTGTGGCTAAATTTTAATGATACACTCAAGTAATCAAATGATACATCTTATCATGTCAAATACCAATAACTAATCCCATTACTTATGATTACACAATACTGATACTTGTTATTTATACATGCAATTAATATAGATTTTATTTCAGTATGTAGTTTATATAAAAAGTTCATATTTTAACATATTCCAATAATGTAAGCAATGCATCATTTATCTAATAATGCAGGAATATTTCTATTTTCACTTTATCAATAAACTGTCACTATAAATATAAAAATGAAATATATTATTGTTCCTTTATTTATATAAATACAAATATGATCAAACTCATCATAAAAAAAAAATAGATATGTAATATGAGATTTTAATAATAAGCTGATTTTACAGTTATTTATAATTCAATCACAGGCACGCACAGATACAGAATACATAAAGAGTTAAATCGTATTTAGGATAATTATTTCTATTTGTTAAATGTAATTTTTGCCACATGTATATTATTCTTAAGCAGAAAAAGACTATTGGTCCCTGGAAGGAAGACTCTTCTATTCTCAAACTTTTTTCACCAACTAAAGCCTCTTTAATACATTAAAAATATTAAATGCTCCACCTCTCATCTATAGTGTAAAAAAATCCATTTAATAGAAAAAAACCTATGTTGTATTAAAAAGATTTACCAAAGCCAGTGAGATGTGGCAAATGAAATTCTCAGGCTGTCCTGATATTAGTAATAACAAAAATATTTGCTTAAAATATGATCATGTGGAAATAGATTATGATAATATGAGCTTAAGTCATACTAATATTTAAAATTTGATTATTTCATTAATTTTTTTAAAATTCAAATGTTGATTTCATTTGTAGAAAAATAATTGATACACTACATAAAATATAAATCTATGACATAAGTGCCAAAGGAGGCAAGTACAAATTTTTTTCTGGCACATAAATAATTTACATTTAATATTATTCTATATGTTTATAAATTATTCATATTTTTTTATTTGTTCAAATGTTTATATGAAAAAAAACTTGTCAACAAATATAATTTTTCTGCATGAGTTTACATAGTGAAGATAATTCGTGTTTAGTATTTTCCTATTCTATCTATCCCTAAACACACATGCATTCATCATGCATTAAATACCACACAATGGCCAATGAGCTGAAACAAGCAGTACTAAGTGAATTATTGTTTTGTTTAAAAATTGTTTTAATTTTACTGTTTGTGTAAATTATAAGAATAATTCAATTTAGGCATGTGATAAAAAGTTGATTTATTGAATTTCATTTTAAAATAAATTTGTAGTAGTTATATTTAATATGATTAGTGAAAATTAAAAAAAAATTATTAGAACCAGGTAACAGAGAATTCAAAGTTGAACATAATAATATAGTTAAATGCAGTGTTTATTAATAAAATGGCATTATAAGATAAACCATAAATTAGTCCTTGAAACAAGCAAAAATAAATAAAAAGAATTTAATGCTCAGACAATTAAAAATAGAAATATTCAAATAACAGTCTTAATGGAATTTATTGTAAGTCTTTCAGATATAGTTTTTTGCTTCAAACATAATTTCCAAATATGAAGAAATTTTTAGTGTTGGGAAATATAAGAAAGGGGCTAGAGTAAAATGTTTACTGGTTCTCTTAAAAGAAATTAAAAACCAGATAAAAAACATGCAAAAAATATTAAAAATATGCTTCTGGCTAGAAACACAGTGAAAGATAGAATCTTGGAAATTGCTAAAAATCATTAGCAGAAAATAGACATTTTTTCCCAATCTAGAAGAGAGTATTAATATGACTAGATTAGCTGGTTCAGCAATTATTAATTATTATTGTATCAAGAATAGTATCAGAAAAGAATTCATGCAATTTATAGTAGAAGCACTTATTGAAAGAGAAATAATTATTTTCAAAATTTTGTTATTAATAATATGGATTTGTCGATTTATAATAGATATTGGACATTTAATTCTGGCTTATCATTGCATTGGTAAATTCTATATTCCAATGCCAGTTTGGTTTACTTATATATAATATAGTACAGTAGTTAAGTTATGGGAAAGTTCTTCAAAGATTCATTGAATGTTCAGATAAAATTAAATTTTTTTATATAATGAGAAGATCATTAAAAAATATAATTCTTTAATGAATATCAAATGAATTTTTGAATTGTTTTTATTATTTATGCTTATATTTAAATGAATTAAATGTTAAACTGTAGGATGTTAAAAAAGCAGTTATTATTATATTCAATGTAATCCTAGCATTCAAACCAGATTACAAATTTTCAGTCAATTTTTGTCATTTCCATCACTATCAAATAATTTCTAGGTATAAACAAATTACTTGCAAGCCTTCAATCTCACAAGAAATAAGACTAAATTGAATTGATACAAGAGTTTTCTACAGTAATTCAGTCAATAATCAACATTTTTTAAAGATTTTCATAGTTAAGGTAAATTGCAGAAACACCAAAATGTCTTTCACATACTATCATACCATCAACAGATAAAATCAATTTGAAGAATTTTCATATGGCAAAATTTATAAGATAAATAAATGCAATCATTTGATAGTTTTATATGGAATAAAAGTTTGCTGATTTAAGAAATGACTTGGAATTAATTTAAATTGATTGATTATTAAGTATAATTTAAAAAAAAAAAAGCAGAAGAAAAAATAATGAAAATTTGGACTGTCATTAGTGAAACATTTGGTTGTTTAAAAAATCTAGCTGGCAGCTATATTATACTTTCTTTTCTACATAGCCTCGTGAGTCCTTATTTTTTTGAAATGAATTTTATAAAAGGCACTTTGAAAATTTTTTTGGGTTTAGCTACAAATTAATGTAATGGATGTAAGGTTATGAAGATATAATCTTCATGAACTTATTCCAAAATGTTTTAAATTGGCCTATGTAATTGCATTAACATGCAAAGATAAAATAGCCATTTTTTTAAAAGTCTCTATCTTGTGTTTGGGTTTGAAAATTTCCTGCATACTCACTATAACAATGGTGTATTAGTAATATGATTAAACAGTATATGTTGAAGGCTGATTATCTCCTGATTAAGAATTACTAATGAAACTGCACTTGTAAATTATATTGTTATTAAAAATACAATTTAATAAATAGAATGACTGATGAGTAAGGCACGTGTATTACTAAAAATGATAAAACGTGAATCTTGTCTAAAACTTTTAGCATGCACTGTACAACTAGAAAAATCTCATTGATAAAGAGTTGATGTTAACTTTTATATGACAAAGTCTATAACAAGTTATGAATTGATTTTAGTTAATAAAATACAATATTATTAATTTTTAAACTTGTCTCAATAAAATTATGCAATGATTAAGTTTTTATATTTCCCCCTCTATTTAATATTGATGGCAAATCAGCAACTCCGTTTGACACGTTAAAAAGAGTCCCCACTCCACTACAACCACCAGTGATCTATATTTATATCAATGAAATATGATAATTTATTTCTATAAAAATGTATTTTAAAATTAATTAGATATGTGAAACTCTTATTGTTAAGAGGTTTTTTTTTTAATAATAAACGCATCAAAATTAAATTATATATAATTGTACAAGATTAGATTAATATTCAAAAATAGAAAACAAACAAACAATGACTTAATAAATAAATAAACCACTCACTTTCTAAATTAATAAAAATAGTTTTTGATATAATTAGTTTATAGTACACAATTTTATACATTGAAATAAATTATATATATATTATTTGTTTCATTTTAAATGAAAAGTCTGTTATTATCAAGCTGGCAGTAATGAAAATTAAACATGTTAGAAAAAAAACAGGAAAAGATTCAACACTTCAATTATTTTTATATTATTTTATTATGAGAACCATTCTTGATATCTTTTTTTATTTAAGAAAAAATCTTTTAAGCATTTATTTTATCAAATTAGTTAATGGTAATTAGATAACTATTGAATTTTATAATAATGCATCATAGAAAACAATCACTTGTGTGACAAGTCACATTCAAAATTAAAAGGTTTAAATAGTTGTATATATATATAAGTATAGAGGATTTGAACGCAGATTTTCAAGCACCCTTCAACTATCCATACTATCTCATACAACCGAAACATATGACCACACACATGTAGAAAAGATTAATAATCACCAATATACGTATTTCATGCTAAACCAGCACTCATCAGTTGGTCCAGATTATCATCTCCCACACATATATATATAATCAATGCTCAGTTTATATTAAGATAGCAAATCTTCATTATTTAATGGTCAGGGTTCAATCCATTGCAACTTCCAACTTTTCAGCCATCCATATCATTGAAAATCTGATGACGAAAACTCAAATCCCATGCTGATGCTAATATTATTGCCATGCCCATGTTGACCTGAAGTCACTCTGACCCCTCATGTATAGGATAGTATCCATTAAATACATATAAGAGGGATGGACAGGATACAAGCTTGATATGTAAATACTTGAAAACCAGGCACTCTTCACAAACATGGGAGCTTAATTGTAAGTTTTCAATGATACGGATGGCTGAAAAGTTGGAAGTTGCAGTGGATTGAAGCCTGTCCATTAAAGAATGAAGATTTGCTATCTTAATATAAACTGAGCATTGATTATATATATGTGTGGGAGATGATAATCTGGACCAACTGATGAGTGCTGGTTTAGCATGAAATACATATATTGGTGATTATTAATCTTTTCTACATGTGTGTGGTCATATGTATGATATAGTGTGAATAGTTGAAGGGTGCTTGAAAATCTGCATTTAAATCCTCTATACTTACAATTAAGTTCCCAGGTTTGTGAAGAGTGCCTGGTTTTCAAGTATTTATATATATATATATATATATATATAAATACTTGAAAACCAGGTAAGGGACTTGGACTCAAAATTTCAAACTCCTCACAGCTATTCAATTCATCTTATACAACTGATACACATGATCACATATATGTAAAACGATAGATGATCTCCAATATACATATTTCGTGCTGAACCAGCCCTCATTAGTTGGTCCAGATTACTATCTCCAACACATATATACAATCACTACTCAGTTTATATTAAGAAAGCAAATCATCAAACTTTAATGGAAAAGTTTCAATCTTCTTTACCCCAACTCTTCAACCATCTATATCATTGAAAATCTCATAATAAAATGCTCAAAGCCCTTGATGATGCCAATATTATTATCATATCTATGTTGATCTTAAATCAATCTCAACCCTCACACATAGAACCTCAATATGTCCATTTAATTATATAGAAAAGGGATGGGTAGATTACAGGTTGAATATGTAATATTTAAATACATGTATATTGTCTATACTAAATTTAATGTAATTATAAGGGACTTAACTCAGATCTTTCAAACTCCACACAGCTATCCAATCCATTTCAAAGAACTGATAGTACATATTCAGCTTGTATATTCAGCCTGTATTTTACCCATTCCTTTTCTATATAATTAAATGGACATATTGAGGTCCTATGTGTGAAGAGTCAAATTGATTTAATAATAACATAGGCATGACAATAATGTTGGCATCATCAAGGACTTTGAACATCTCATCCTTGGATTTTCAGTGATATGAATGGCTCCTCACTGATAAAAGCCACAAGCTAGAAACTAGTCAGGGGATGTTGAATGGGTAGGCACTAAATAGGAATTTTATGCACAAATCTTCCTGAATCCATTGATTATGAAGGCTTGCATTTGGTGACACTACTGTATATAGAGTTTGATACTCTTATTAAGGTTTTTATTATGTGAACCAATTATTTCCCCCAATTTTTAAATATTTTATAAGACTAGCATTCTAAATACTTCTAACTTTAATGATAGGATTGATAGTATCAATTCTCTGAAACAATTTGTCTGTTTTAGATAGTTTTCTCTTTCTTTCTTGATGAACTCAACATCAGATTTTTAAAATTCAAAAGCAATTACAAATTATTTGCAATAATTGGTATTATTATATATTATCTATATTTTATTTTACTTGAATTCCTCCATAAATCTCTAGGCAGGCACTCTCAAATCATTATGAAGATGTTTAAAATCAAAGAAATTCAAGAAGTAGCATGGTTTGACTTTTATGGATTATTATTGGCTTCCCAATTTGCAAAATATAGACCATGAAGACAATTGAAAAAAACATTGTTGTATTAAATAATTCAAAAAGTTGATTTAATTTATAAAAAAAAAACATTAATCATTGCATGGACTGGAATATCAGAGTGCAAAGTAAATGCAAATATTTTGCCTTTCATATTAAATAATTCAGTTTTTTAAAGCTGGGTAGATACTACCATTATTTACCTACTGCAAACGTCATTTTAAAACTAGTAATCAAGTTGACATTTTTGTATCATATGTTAATTCAATAAGTTGATGTAATTAATAGAAAAACATTCATTGCTGTATAAATTGAAATAGAGGCACAATATTTGACATCTGTTTCTCGCTTGTGCAGTTTTATACAGAAGATTACAGAGCTGTTAATTTTTTTTTTAAAAATTGAGGAAAAAAATATAAGCCATAGGAAAAAGATAATATTAAAAAAATTATCATCGACTTCATGAACCATGAGATTTTTTTATAAATTACACATCCTTAACTTTTTTCCTCTCATAAGTATTACATAATTAAATTTTTTAAAGCTGAGGGAAGAAACTTAACTAAGCTGACAAAAAAATACAGTTCAGGAGTCCCTAGTGAAAGTCTATTTTGCTATAAAAGTAAATAAATAAATGAAAGAACGATTGCTGTATAATTTACTATTATGACCTATTTTGATAAAAAATTCAAGATGAATCCATATTTGTAATAATTATAGTGCAATAAAAAAGTTATAGATAAGAATTGATTTTATAACAGAAATGTGTATAAACTATAAATAGTAATAATAAAAATAAATTTGATTAATAAGATAAATAAATTTTATTTCATGTTACTATCAGTAGATGTTTATATTTAGATAATAAACCTTATGCAAGTTATATAAAATTATCACTTTAACATGTTCTTAACACGTGACAACAGTGTATGCCATTTTATGAACTATACCCTATTTTCTATTTCCCTCAAGAAGGATAAATATTTCTAGTATATATTGTATACTATGGTTGTATTTTCATGGAATATATTTTTTCAGGGATCTTGCCTTTTCAGACCTTATGTTAGCATCATCATTTATTGTGTATATCAATTTTGCTACGTAATGGTAGAAAGTGTTGAGCATATATATATTTCAACATTCAATTGGTTTGTATGTTTACATACTTAATAAATAATTTAAAATTGATGAGATCATAACCTATTGATATTCAATTGGTGCAGTTACCTATTTTGCATTTCAAACCCAGGCTAGATATTGAGAATAATCTTTATAGAGAATGCCACATTCAGACATAGAAATAGCAATGGGTGGTGATGCATTTACAATTGTAAGCTTGTTTAATAATATATTTTTTATTATTTATTTATACTTGAAAAAATGCATGCTTGCACACTACCCATATATTAATCAAGTCTAGTTCTTTGGTGTTACAAAAAACAAATCATGCAGAGATCCTTTATATAAATGTATGTTTAAAAATAATAATTTATAATAACAATTAATAAAAATAGACATCATCTGAATATAATTAATTTGTAAATAATACTGATGCAAAACAAATTATATTAACACAATTTCCCTATAATTAAATGTAATTATTTATCGTTAACAAATTAGTTAAATCTCTACATACATATCCATGTGTTATAGATGTCTAACACATTCATAAAATCAATAAATATCTAAATTTTATCTGACCTCCAAGTTATATAAAAATGAATTAGTGTAGAACCTCCATTGAATTGCTCCACTCTGAGAGATAATACTGAACTAAATTTATAGTTTATCTAGATCTTATTTTATTATTATGATATATGCATATTGATACTGTGGGATAACCATTTTTGATATGACATATGGTGATTTGTTTTAACCGGTCTTAGTTACAAAGTATCCTATAAATAAAAAGACTTCTGGATTCTGATTTTAAAGTGTCATTATTGTTGACAAATAGTAAAGTTAAATATATATTAAACTTGAATAAACTTTTATTATTTATCAAAATAAATACACTTTAAAGTATCATTATCAATATATCCTTTACCATTGTAACATAGATAGTAGTTATTATAGCTTTCATTCACTTCAACAGAGTTATTAAATTACTATGTTGACAATATGTAATTATATATATGTTAAAATAATATTTTTTTATCTGTGATAAACTTTTTGATTGCAGACCCTTAATAGCTATGCATTAAGATTTTCAAGGGATATTTAAAACCATAGTATCTTGCATTAATCCAAATCTCATGTGTTAACTACTTACGCTTGCATATATTTAAGTGCTTAGTGGGGTTTTGTTGCTCTTACTTTTGCCTACTATTTATGAAAAAAAGTAATGTTATGCAACAACAAGGGATTGTGGCTAGTGTGAAAAAAAATCCAGCATGAAATTACATAATTATCTACATATAAAATAATGATGTGCAATATATACATTTACAATATACAGGTATACAATGTATATACATATATCATTAAACCATTCAACATTTAGACAATCCCAATATCAATAACAATCAACAATCTCAGACTGCTGTCAAGGCCTATATTGTAAAAAGAAGATTGCCTTGACTACAGATTGAGATTGTTGAATGTTATTGGTATTGTTTATATATATATATATTGTAATGGTCAGACTTGACAAAGTTCATTTATTTTATATTTCCTCTATTTATTTAATTATTTACATAAGTTACATTGGGCACCATCTGGTTTTAAATATTAGAAAATAGTCTAATATATACATATATATTTAAAGCAATATTTTATTCATTATGATAATGTAACCATTACACAGTCCCAATTGTAATGCGAAGCATAATCACGGAAAACATGAGTTACTCCCAATGAATGGCAGTAGAGCAAGCAATCTTACATAAGCAAAATAAAAAAGATGTAATAATAATAATAATAATAATAACAACAACAACAATAATAATAATAATAATAATAACAACAACAACAACAACAACAACAATAACAACAACAATAATAATAATAATAATAATAATAATAATAATAATAATAATAATAATAATAATAATAATAATAATAATAATAATAATAATAATAATAATAATAATAATAATAATAATAATAATAATAATAATAATAATAATAATAATAATAATAATAATAATAATAATAATAATTTATTTACAAGTGTACTTATTAATTAATATACAATTTATTTTCTTTAATAAAATTAACAACTCATATAGTAATAATTTTTTTACAATTATAATCTTCAATTGATATGCGATTTATTTTTTTAACAAAATCTTTTAATTATTACACATCATAATATCAATATTATTATAAATAATGTCACATTTGCTGTACCTTTAACCAAGTCTTCAATAAGCTTAAATATAACTTTACACATGTATGAATTCATAAATATATTTCTTTGACCCACATGTCTTCTACTACTTACACATACATATGTTCTGTATAGGATAGATAACAATGCTATCTTTATTACAATTATAATAAGGAATGGTCTTTTTAAAATCCTATTTTTAAACATAACTGCTTGTATAATAATAAGTATAAAGGGATGGCCTTTTTTGGTCTAAATCCTAACTGAATAAACCTTCTATACAATAACTATAAGATGTGGCCATTTTTCAGTTCTAAACCTAATTTAATACAACTACAATTTATAAAGGGATGAGTCATTCTGAAATTGATCCCTAACACATTAAACTGATAGAAATGTATTCTCTCATGTGGATGTAAAGATATGTAAGCTATTAAACATTGAACAAACAACTGTGCATATATAAATTCATCTACATAAAACTCAATTTTCATTATTCAAATATAAAGTTTAACTATGAACAAATCTAATGGAAATAAATTACACTATTAACTACAGTTATTTGTGACTAAACAATTTATATGTCTACATTGCATTTACATGATTATCACTATTTTTTCCCTCTTATTAATAACTTTATATACAATTCATAAACTTAGTATACATTTTGTGATATATAATAATTATTATTATTGTCTTTAAAAAATAATTTTATCAAGTAAAGAGAAATTTCATTTTCTTTTCTTTTTTTTAGCTGATAGTTTCTTTTAAATAATATCTAGATAACAAATGTTGTGTTATTTGCATATTCAGATTATTTAAAGCAAAGTACAAATCATTTGTCTGAAGGTTTATAATAATGGTATATTATAAGATGTGATATGTTGGACTATTTCCATCATTTATGAGTGAATGTTGAATGTATAGAAAATTTTAAACTTTATTTAAACTTTTCCAAATACAAACAACTTGTTAGTAATAACACACAAATAGACAATACAGGTTAGTAATTACACAACGTTTTGAGTAGTATTATTCTCCACTCTTCTTCGGGTGTTGCTGGCCTATATGCACAGTGACAATATTCACTTAGAAGTTGAACTCGCACCTTTAGATTGTTGAATATAGAATTTAAGGCAAATGCTCTACCAACTGAGCTATTCTGCCAAACGTTGTATAATTACTAATCTGTATTGTCTATTTGTGTGTTATTACTAAAAAGTTGTTCGTATTTGGAAAAGTTTAAATAAAGTTTAAAATTTTCTATACATTCAACATTCACTCATAACTGATGGAAATAGTCCAACATATCACATCTTAAAGTACAAATCACTTTTCAAATATAAGGCTAACCCAAAAAATTGTCATTTACTTCTTTTCTGACAGATATAAAAAGTTCATAATTTCTAGCTGTCTTTTAAATAAGCACTAACTCTTCATTTCAGCCGGAGTTATTCAAAGTATCTTTCAGAGTGTTCTAGAACAGATCTAGCTAATTGTATGTAGAATTCCTTTTTTTTTATTCACAAGGCACAGTGAAATCCTAGAAGTAGTATTCCAATATGATGAGAAAAAAAGCAAAACTGATTTTGATATCAAAACTTAGTTTCTTTCTGAATCTTATTTTAATTCTTTTTTTTATATTTTTAAACAAATTTAAATAGACTTAGCATAGAAAAAAAATTCTTATTTATTAATATTATTGATTAAATATAATCGTAAGTCTATTTACTTAATAATAAAATCTTAATAAATAGTTCTAATATTATCTAGATATTTCAGCAATCAATTTGTTATGACATCTAATTATATCGATGACATATATTCTGCAATTTGTATTCATATTTTCTATGCAAGCAATAATGATTTCTAAACAAAAGTACATTTATAGTTCATTGGAGTTGTGACATATACTATGTTTTGTTCCAAATCTTTTTTGAGTACATCTTATATGGTGTATAATACCTTATGTTTTATTAATAAACTTTGATTAGAATATTAATATGTATTGTTTGTTGAACTGTAAGTCTATAGTACTTTTCAATAAATATATAAGGAAATTTAACTAAGAATTTCAAACTCTCTATAGCTATCCAATCCATTATATACAACTTATACACATGACCACATACTTGTAAAAAAGATAAATAATCTTAAGTAATTCTAACCCCTCACACATAGGATATTAATATATTTACTTAATTATACAGAAGAGGTAAGGTGCAGAAATACAAGCTGAATATATACAATTTAAATATATGTATATTTTTATATTAAACTGCAATTATAAGAGACTTGAACTCAGATGGACCACATATATATGAAGAAGATAAAAGATCTTCAATATACATATTTCATGCTGAACCAGCACTCATCACTTGGTCTAGATCACCATCTCCCACACATATATACAATTACTGCTCAGTTTATATTAAGATAGAAAATCATCAAGTTTAAATTTTATGACCCTCTTTTCAGGTAGAGTGATATCTCATACTGCTTGTTGTCTAAGTGACTAGAAATTTTTTCCATCTTTGTCAAATGACTGCTTTCCATTGTTATTTTTTTAAACAAATATAAAATTTATTTAACTAATTGCAGAAATAATTAAAAGCAAATTTATTTCATTATAATAACTGCTTATAAGAAAGCAATCAACTGAATCCAGAAGTATTTTTATTTCTTTATTTTTATGATTTTATGGTTATATATATTTTTATACAACCATTTTAATATATATAGAAAATAATGCTTATAGTAAAGAAATCAAATTTGAAATATTTTATAAAACAAATAGCCTTTTTAGGAGCAGTACAACATACTGTTTATAGCATTTATGTGATTAAATTGAATTATAGCCATTGTGGGTTAAGTATGATATAAAATTTTGTAAAACTTTTAGCATTACACTTAGAAAATATTATATTACATGAAATATTGCACATAAAATTCAGAAAGAATAATAAAGGAGAAAAAATTATGTGATTTCAATATAAACTGAAGAATTTGCTTTGAGATGAAAAATGGCTCATGGAATAATTTAAAATTTATTTACAAATTTTATTATTTAAATATGATCATAAATGAAACTCAGAAACAAAAAGTGTTTGCTCAAGTATTGTAAAATGTATTAAATTTGAGAATTTTAACATTATTATTATTATTATTATTATTATTATTATTATTATTATTATTATTATTATTATTATTATTATTATTATTATTATTATTATTATTATTATTATTATTATGATTATTATGATGATGATGATGATGATGATGATGATGATGATGATGATGATAACATACAACTGAAATCACATATTTTGATATAAAGTAGTTTGTGGCTTCATGATCTATTCTTTAGGTAATTTTATTCTGTTTAATTTATCTCAACAAATAGTAATGACAACAATTAATTATAAACTCCCATTTCCCATAACATAAACAAAATTGTAATGTTAAAGTTTATATCTCATGTATATATCTTATAGAGACAAAGATATAATATGGTTAAATAACATAAAATTAAAAGATATTAAACTATCAACATGGAAATAAAAAATAACAATGATGATAAATAATAAATATTCATTCCCAGAGCTCATATAATCTCTTTAATTTTACATTCACAGTCAATCTACTATTGTTCAAAAATTGTAAATATTCATATAATTATACAAATCACAAGCAAATCATATACTCTTCTTTTTATTGGGGAAAAATTATAATTATTATTACGTTAATATGTGAACATTACAGTTATATTTGTTTAGTGTCTATAAAATTAATTATGTCTCAAATAATATAAGTAATTAAATTATTCTATCTTAAATAATGATTTTATTTAAATCATAATTAATTCTAAAAATTTAAATTATTTAGATTATAGTTAATTTAGAAATGTTAGTATATTACTATAATAATAATGAATGTTTTGCATTTTTTTTAATAATTACACACACACATATATATATATATATATATATATATAAGTATAATAATGTTCAAAGCTAAATGGCTTTGTAAGTAATCATTAAAAACAAGTTATCATCTAGACAATTCCAATATCAATAACAATCAAAAATTTTAAAGTGTCAAGGAGGGTTGCCTTGACAACAGTTTGAAATTGTTGATTGGTATTGATATTGGGATTGCCTCTAAGTGTTGATTAGTTTTTAATTATTATATATTATCAATAAGGAGAAAAATGGCACTATTTTTGTAAAAGTTTAGAAGAATTTTGCAAGAACTATAATAATTAGATTAGAGAAAAGTGTATTTATTTCAAAAAGTTGATGTTTCGTGGTGCTAAAAAATGTAATTTTCCATCAATAATAATAACTCCCAAGAAGATGATTCACCATTTTAGCAATAGCATTCACCTTTTATATATCTTAAAAATTATCACATTATCCCTTAAAAAATTAGAAACTATAATTTTTTTACAGGAACAGACTAAATGAGAAACCAGCAGAGATTCTGGAATTTATCAGAACTACTGTACATTTTGAACAAATAAAAATAGACAGTGTGATGTTAATGTGTTCAAGAACCAAATGATCCAGTTAACCAATTCAAAAAAATAAAATCAACTTATATGCCTCATGATACTTAGAATAAGAAATTATTTGATACAGCATAAGTGAAATATCAAAAGGTTTATACATTTTGATCACTGAAATTTGTTGAAAAGAATTTAACACCCATATCTTCAAAGAATGATGTGCATAATATCTTGGTAAATTTATCACCCAATTATTTATATTACAAAAGATAAAAAAGATCTTTCTTAAATTGAGAGAACAGTTTGACTAGTGTACATTTTATTGAAATAACTATGCAAAGAAGAAGGAAGTTATAGGTTAAAGATTAAACATTAGTAGGAAGTAATAATAATTGATGCTAATATAGTGAGGTGTAATCAATTGTCATAATATCCTTTTAAAAATAAAATTTGATATTAAATAATCTTTATTATCAAGTCAGATAATTTGCTTTACATAATACTCAACAAAATTATATCCACATAGTGCTAAGTTCACCATGTTAATCTCACGCATCTGCAGACATTGTTATTGGTGTTTTATTGACAATTATGTTTTTTTCTTAGTATAATTTTTAATAATATTTTATTGCAATTTTTTATAGTAATATGTTTCTGTTTCAGTAATTCTTGTGATATTGTCAAGATTCTTACTTGGTGCTTGGGATTGCTAAATGTCTTATCACAAAATGAGATGAAAAATTACTTTGTATTTTGATAAAATCTTTCATCAAAGAGGTAAGACTTAACTTATTTATTAAAATTTATGTTGATTATTTGAATATATGTAAAAACTTCATTGCAAAATGATAAGAATATACATCTGCCACCTCAGTGATCTAAAATTAATCCAGGTAAAACTTGAAAGAATTTTCAAGTTTTAATCAGGCTTTCAGAATCTAGCTCACAGCTGATCTGATTATCCATTTAATATTGGTTAATACATCGATCTTAACAAGAAGATAGAACACAAGTAAAAATATATTTATAAAGATGAGTAAATTTTTATCATGAGTAAGAGGCTCCTTATCTGTTTCTACAGTTATCTGTTTCTTGCATTTTTTTTTCAAAAAACGTTTTTTATCTAGTTTTAAATTTTGGAGACACAGTTTAGAGTACCAAAGGTAAATAATGCTCAACATTGTTCTCAACTATGCATTCTGACTAAATATCATATATATATAGTATTATATGTGGTACAATTAACTTAGAATTAATCTTATACAGCTTCATAATTTACCAATAATAATTTGATATAAATAAATATTAAGTTTGTTTATCACATGTCTGCAATCATTAATAACATCTGCATTCTATTTTATGAATAAAAAAAGTCAATTATCAGATAATTTATATTTTTGCTGCATTATTTGTAAATTCTATTACCATTCCTATGAAATTAGTTGAGAATTTAAATTTCTAAGTGTAGAAAAGAAAATATATTATTGACAAGATTTTAATTTTTATTTATATCAAATTAGTATTGCTATTTCACGTGTTCATATATATATTTACTGTTAAGATTATATTTGAGAAGTATTATACTTTGGAATTTTATTATGCCTTGTAATTTGTCTGGAAACTCATTTATCACTGTCATTGTTTTTGAGTAACCGTGCAATGAAAAATATAAATGTTGAATGGTGGAAATGATCTTTCAGGGCAATCATTGTAAGAAGCAAATAAATTTATGTAATCAGAAATTATGTTGTGATCATCTAAAAAATCATTTAAAATTACTTCATTTCAAGAATGTACAAACTACTTGCAACTGCGATAAGCAGACCTAATCAACTCTGTTGAACTAGTTGTATCCGCTAGATGGCTCTCAATTAGAACAGGTGTTCTGTTCTACCATACATAGCATAACGCAGTTGAAGTCATTTGTTGCTTTTCCAATTTAATATTCAGTTTAAATAAAAGTTTTTGGTTTAATAACATAGACATCACTGAAAGTAGAAGCTTTTTTAAAATTCTAATGATATATCTGTACCTTTAAGTGATTTGCAAACATTTGACAATTAAACTTTATATGTGTATGCATTATTTTCAAGGACATTAATACTGAAATTTTTATATATTTTAGATAAATTTTCATTTAGTGATAAGTTTCACAGTTTTAACTGAATTCTGTTTTGCTTTATAGACAACCACAAACAAAAAAAAAATATTTTTGTAGTGTAGAGAAGAATTCTTTGAACTGATTTTTCTAAGGCTCTGTAAATGTTGCTCATATAATAGATATGTGAAGAACTAGTAAAGATAAATTCATATATATTGGATTCAGTAATTTATTTATCAAAAATATGGAAATCTTTGGTGAACTCAAGTAGTTGAAAGGAATTAATAAAATAAATTATTGTTACCATTTCCACCTATATTATTTATATCAGAATAATTTTTCTTACTTATGTTGCATTTCAAGACAGATCATGGAAAATATTTAGTTAAAATCATGGATCATTTACATTTTGATTCAAGTAGTTTTTATTCCATTAATTTGTCCAAAAGTATTTTTTTTAATTACTGATATAAAGGTATAAATAAAAACATGCTTTTCATAAATCTTTTAGGCTATGACATTTTTTTAAAAATAAATTTGTGGCCTGAACATTTTAAATCAGAGATGTGAAGTTTATTTATCAAAATAATATTACTATCATGTGTTCAAATAAAATTTTAATATTTTTAGTGGCCATTTTGCTTTATGAAGAAAGTGTTTATCACAAACATTTTCTATGATATGAACTCCATCTTGGGATTTTTTTTAGTGCATACAATTAGGGTGCCAGAATTTTATCAGATTTCTGATTGTTGGGAGTTTGAGTGTCACTGCAGTAAATAAGATAAGCTTTGATTGTAAAATTTTTACATTTATTTTATTTTGTGTATATTTTATTGTAAACAGTTTTTGAATACACACTTGTATGAAACATTGTATTACATTACTAAGTAAATTTTTATACAAATCTTTCCTACTACTTGTGATATAAAGAACCATAGAAGTTTACAGTCAAAAATTGTTTACAAGTGTACTAGCACAGACTTATCTAGAAAAAAATTCTATAAAAATTTATTAAAATAGACAAAACTCTATATGTATTGCCACTCAATGCAAGCCAGAGTAATCAATGGATGCCAGAAATCTTGTGCATAAAATCCCCATCTAATGCCTACTCATCCAATATCCACAGACTAGTTTCTGGCTTGTGGCCTTTGTCAGTGAGGAGTCTTGGATCTGAGAGAACTGCACATAGATCTTAGGATCTAATGCAACCCTCCAGCAGCCACCTTTTATCTCTACTTAACTACAAAACTATGAGTCTTAAATTAAAAACATTATAAGCCAGAAACTAGTCTGGGGATATTGGATGAGTAGGCAATAGGTGGGGATTTTATGCACAAGCCTTCTGGCATCCATTGATTACTCTGGCTTGCACTGAGTGGCACTACTGTATGGAGAGTTTTGCCTGTTTTAACAACAGTTATAAGCGAGCATAAGAAGTGGCGATCATGTGATGTATATAAGAATTTACTTAGTAATGTAATATAATGTTAACTTTTTTTTCTTCACAATAGTTTATGTATAAACTTTAATAAATTATAATTCTGCAAATATTTCTTTTTTATATACCTATTTTATGCTAAAAATTTTTTTAATAAAACATTTGAACCAGTCCACTAGGTGTTATCATCATCTTAGCAAATCTATAAAATAAAAACAACTGCTTTGGAATATCTTTCAAAAGCAATGCTTTGAGTTCTCTTTTTAAATTAATTAAATGGGTTAAATAAGTAATTAAAGTGTATTATTATACAATGTAAAATATGATCTTTATTAAATTTTTTAGAAATATAGAATTAATATACAATTAAAAACCATTTTTATTTTATAAAATTGATATTTTGCTTTTGTATATTATAATTTGGTATTACAAAGTATCTTATGACTAATGATAATTCATAAATAAGTAAAATATATAATATAGATAATCTAAATCATTGGCTCAATTTAAATATTTCTTTTTATAAACAAATTCAAAGAATATTTGAAGTTTATAATTAATGTTTCATTTACTTAGTAACAATAACTTTAATCCTATATCTTATGAAGATGGTTTAAAAAAATAGTGAAAGGTGAAAGCAACTTAAAATAATTCAAGTATTGAGCTAAACTTGAGTTATTGTCAACTTAAAAAAACACTATAGAAAAAAATACCTAAGATGCTTATATTTATTAGTGTAAATGTTTTCAATTAAGTGAGTTACGAAATAAAACCATCAGTGTAATCTATTATTTTAAAAAAAGTAATATTTTATACAGAGTGGAATAAAAATAAATTGTCAATGTTAAATTTAAAGTTCAAAATAAAAGTAATAGTAAAATTAATGTTAATGTTGAAAACTTGCAAATGCATAATCAAAAATATAATTCTTATTGCTAGAGAAAATTAAATGACTTATAAGGCTCAGAATTTGAATGCAATTGTGAAATAATTACTTTTGCTTTTTTATTAACAAAATGATAATTATAAACCACAAATCTTTAGCAGGCAAAAATTAAATTGCCAAGTATAATTTTTAAATGAATATGATAAATCTAATGAAATTTGACAAATTATAAAAATAAGTTTCTGGAACATACATTATTATAAATCCATTTTCTAAATTTTTCCCAAAAAAAATGAATATTAAAAGAGGATTTTCATTTTTCAATGAGTCTTCCCATATCATTAATCAATCATGAGCAGATTGACAATATCATGGCTTCAAATTATCTTGCAAATGGCATCTGTTTGCTTCAGCCAGGACATCAAAATTACATCTTGTAATTAACTTTTGATTAATAATTAAACAGTAAAGAATCAATCTAGTTGAGATATAGATGTGGATGATAGCCATCATTATAAATTGTGTAACATATGTATTATATTTTAACAAGCTTATAAATATATAAACTGATAGGCAGCTTCACAGATGTTACCAACATTTAATATTTAATTGTTATTAATTTTCTTCTTTTCTGAGCCTTAATATCTGATAAAATGAAAATATTCACAGAAAAGTTTAATTATTGCCTCTTATCACCACTATGTGCCAAGAATATAATATAGTAAAAAATATATATTGAAAGCAATATTAAAAAAAAAAAACCTTTAATATGTATATACTGTGGATACATCTTTCATAATGATATGTAATTTGGGAGTTCTAGGATTAAGGTAATAAAAAAGAAAAATAATTGAAAGCATTTGAGATTTTGATGAAGATGGAGATTATCCTATTATTCTTAGTCTAGATATACATTTTATCAGGTATTTTTATTCGCGTGTTTTAAAGAATATATGGTTGAGTGGAAGTTTTAAGTATATATATATATAAAGAGAAAGTGAACGGGAGGGGGAGAGAGAGAGATAGTAAGAGAGAAAGATAGAGAGTGCAAAAAAAAAAAAAAAGCGTGAGAAAGTCAATGTTATAAAATATCAAAATGTTAATTATTAAAATTTTGCATAAAATATTTAAGAAGGATTTTTGTGGAATGGACCGCAGCCAGCAGTAAAGATCTGCACTTTGTTGATGCAAATAATTAATTTACCATTAACTTAAAACTTTTCTTAAAATATAAATGGCAGATTTATTTTTAAATTTTGTTAAGTGCATTTAAGATGTATTTAAAAAAAATAAGTGAATCTTTCGTGTGTTATTTTTACAATTTTATAAATATCTACTCAATAATGGCAATATTTTTTATTGTTATTCACTATTTTTTTTATTTATATTGTCTGATCTGTTTTACTATATATATGACTGACTACACACACATATATATATATAAACTAAATTTTTAATAATATGTTGTGTATAGACCTATGTTTTATATATGATTTATCTTTTTTTTAAAAAAATCTTTTGTCATGATCTTTTGTAGTATGTCTGTAAAAATTTGGTGGCATCTTTAGTTTAGTATTGTTGAATAAATTGAAAAAAAAAAAAGAAAGAGATTACATTGTTTGAGTTTCAGAGTAGCATTTAACAACAAGCATATGATTGTTGGATATCTTAATGAAAAAATGTTAATTTATCTATAACAAAGTGGATTTTCTAGTAATAATTTATCTTACTCTTTAGAATATTGTAAAGTATTTTTAAAATTAATAGAATGAATTGGTTAGATAGTATTAATTATATGCTGCCTAACCAATTCCCTTAACGGGAAGATATGTAGTTTTAGTCCTACAGTATTGGATTTATTATCTCCAAGATTTATAATTTTAACAATACAGATAGCAACAGATTCTCTCCATAGATTTTGTCATTTAGAAGAATGATCATATGGTCATATTCATATGAATATAGGTAAATCTCACATCAAAAAAGATTGTACAATCTTTTTTGTTGTGAAAAGTATTTCACTGATATCAACATATTGACAGATCTACTTTCAAAAGAATATATTTATTTTTAAATTGGAAGTTTTTGATACATTTATGATTATTTTATATTTTTTCAGTGTTTACAGTTTTTTTAAAAAAAATAATTAAAAATTAATGTTATAATCTATCAGTAGACTATGATTTTCAGATTAAATACCACTATTTCAACATAAGAAGCTTTGCTATTGCCATTACTAATTGTTTTAGTCTGTTAATAGTAATATGTATATCTGATATTATGCTTTTTTAAGTGTTTTTTTTTTACTTGTCTAACTATAGCTTTAAGATTATTAAGAGTGACAAACTCTATTAATAGTTAGAATGTTAATTGTTTCATTCTTCCATGTGTATTCTAGGGTTTAAATCTAGGATGAGCAAAATTAAAAATATTTTACAGTTTTTAAGAGGGCTAGTATTGAATAGTGTTTTAGCTAGCCATTTTATTTCAAATTTTGCTGCCATACAAAACTACTCTGTAAATAAATAGGTATCTACATTTTTTTAGTTGTAGAATAAAATAAGCATCACCAAATATTTGGAAGATCAGAGTAACAAAAAAAGTCTTTGGCTTTCAATAAGCTATTTACAAGCCCTTTTTATTTACATAATGCAATAATAATAATAAATAAAGAGGTACTGGGAATTTCTTTAGTCAACCTTTTTATATAATGCTATATTCAAATTAAGTTACATTAATGTTAGGTAAATAGTAAGATTTAATTTACTTAAAATCAGTAAACAATCATCATTAACTTTCATATTTAGTCATTGTAATTTCAAAAAAATAATAATAGAAAGATAAAGAATGAAAAGTTAATGATTTTGCAACAACCATATAAATAGATTTATGAAGCATAAAAATATCCACAAGTATTTTAGTTTCTTCTCCAGAAATCTTTATTTTAAAGGACTTCAATGATCTTCACTATATTCTATTCCCAGTCACATCATCTCAATACAAAGAATCAATGCTACACTTTTTAACAAGTATTTGTTTTAATAAACAACATTGCCCCTCTCATAAAATCCATTAAGGAAATTTGGTATAGATTCAAGGTGAAGAGAATAATGATAAGTTCATGGTCTTGTTTTAATTTAAAATTTTACCCAACATTCTGAAATGAAAAAGTCTAATATTATCTTTATGTTACATTGACAGATAATCCAATTCTTACTTTGCAATAAACTAGGTAAAATAATAATATCCCTGTACCCAATTAATTTATTTGCAATATTTATATCACTATGATAAAATGTCCTTTGTACCACTAAATTACTCTCAATTTTAACTTGATAACCATCTATGCTAAAAATGGACTGAAAGTGAATTTTTTGAACTTTAATTACTAAATTACCTTTTACAGACCATCCCAGTAATGGAAGGATAAATTAAAAAGATAAAGTCTCTCTATAAAAGCTAAATGTGTTACTTACAGTGTTTTGATATTGTAAGAGCTGCAACCAATATCTATTCTTATTAACTTATGAAGAAGGGCTCAGTTATCCTAATTCTGTAAATCTGCAACCAAAAACATGAAATTTTTGTTTATGATTCAGTTCAGATTTAAAATCCCACCATCAATCATGTGTCACATTTTAACATCTGCTTCATAAACATTGCCAATAAACTATTCCCAAAATTCATTGTCATAAAACATGATAAACAAAACTGAAGTTAGTGTTCATAAGTTTTTATTTAAATCTTATATTTCTCACTATTAGCAGTAACAATTTCTTTTGTTTTATTATGTGGAAGTGACATGTTAGTATATATGTATTTAGTACCATACTTTACCATAGATATATTTGGCTAATTGTGCTAAATGTCACCAAATTTATAAAAACAATATATAAATTGCATTTATGCTCCAGTACTTCCCAACAAAACACACACACACACACATATATATATGATCAATAGATGGAGCTTTACCAAAACCTCCAAACAAGCGTATTTTGTTTACATAAATGGCAAAAGAGTCAGAATTCACTATCTCTATCATTAGCTCCACCTTCAGATCAGCTGATTTCAAGATAATTTGCTATCATCAGTGAAGAGTAGGAGCCAGAAACTAGATCTAAACACTAACTCCAAGCGTTTATGCAACAAGTTCCTATCAGTTTGCAAGCATGAATTTTTCAGACATGTAATGTCTTCAAACTCAGCCTAACAAGCAGATAGCTACATGGGTCTGATATCAGTTCAGTTTCACCACATAGTCAAAGCCTCAGCAATATATATCATTGCAAAAACCTTTAAAGGTACATTTATGAAAAACAAAAACAAGTTATAAATCACGTAACTTGCTATCACTTGCATTTATGATCAATATATATATAGTGCTTCTTAATTTTATAATAGTCAGATAATTTTGGTATCCATTCATTTAATACTATAAACAACATGTTCAACAAAGGCTTTGAAAGGGTTGTGAACTTGATGTAGAGAAGTTGCCATTTTTGGTAAATAATTAATGATAAGGATATATGAATCCCATAAAGGATTCAGAAGAGTCATAATTATCATTAAAAGTACAACTGTAAGACATGACTTTGTTTTATCTTTTATGGTATGACAGGATCAGTTAATTCTTACACTTGACAAGATATGGATTCACATTTATTAAGAATCATAAAATCAATGTCTTGTTTACCAGTCCTCAACATAGAACTGTTTGTTCTCATGCTGTATATTTTGTCATTAAAAATAGCACTATAATAAGATGCCATCCATATTAATGAAATATTACAAGATGGAATAATCATGATTTCATAGACCTAACAAAAGATAAAACTGTTTAAAAATTGAATGTTTGCTAATAACCTAAGGATTTTAAAGTTTTAAAAAACAACTTCTTGAACTTTTTACAATGATTTTATTCAATTTAACCATCTTCCAGTTTCAGTACTTCTGAGGAAGATTGCTAAACAGTTGAAAATGTCAGATAATTAAATTGAAAGAAAAGCATTGTGAAAAGCCAATTTTTATAAAAAATTGTTTAATAATAGCAATTTAAAAAAAATGAAAGTGTATTAAATATATTAAAATTTATTATTTGCTAATCATTTCTTTATTTTTTTGAGTCTTAAATTGTCTGTTATTACACTAAGTTTTATAACATCTTTTATTTTTTGTCATATAATTTATTAATGTATTTGATTATTTTATTTTGTCATTGGCATTTTATGATAATGCTCTGAATTTGAATTGCTACAATAAATTATGCTATGCAATAATAACAGGTATTCATGCTAAAATATCACATAATTTATGTTATGTGATATTCAAGCTCTGGAATGGCAAATTGAGCATAACAGTACAAACTATTTGACCAATTTTTACTTTTCTCATATAAAGATCATTCTATAAAGATTAATTTTTAAGTCTACTATTCTTTAGTTGTTCTTAGTAACATGGCAAACTATTTATT
This sequence comes from Epiperipatus broadwayi, assembly GCA_028023455.1. Taxonomy (NCBI): domain Eukaryota; kingdom Metazoa; phylum Onychophora; class Udeonychophora; order Euonychophora; family Peripatidae; genus Epiperipatus; species Epiperipatus broadwayi. The sequence goes on along the minus strand of JAQFVV010012574.1, from coordinate 955,901 downwards.
TACTATATGATTTGTTTAGACAGTTTAACTATTAACAAAATACCATTAAAGAATTTATAAAGATTTCAATCAGAAGTTAAATTATCTACAGTTATATTAAGTCCTTTATCAAAATCTACATAAGTTACTAGCTGTTAATATTTACTTATGAATCAGATGAATACAATGACTATGCATTGTCTTAAATCTGCTTACGAGATTCCAGTAACAACTAAAAAGATCACATCCTTTTATGCCACAAAAACATTCTTAATTGAATATACAAAAAGGGAATCTTGTCTTTAAATATTAGATAATAAGATTATATTTTGAATACATTTACCAACTTTTTACACATTTTTTTTTATGACAATATTTATTGTTGGAATATGGAAAGAACACAAAAACCACTGCAAGCAAATAAAATTGATTATGAAATAATATTTCTCATGGTAACATTTATTTATCCAGAAGTTTGATGTCAACACTTTTCAGTTCAAAGGCTATAATCTTATCACAGCTTACCAAAACATACACCTTAGCTTTCTAGCAATATTAATACAATTATTGGACTGCAATTTACTTAGTCAAAAAGTCATAGGCTATTATTATAATTGTGGTATCATGAGTTTTAATCAATAATGTGACTATATGTATTGGTGGCCGAGTGGTCAGTACAGCTGCCTTACAAGCAGTTGTCCCAGGTTTTCAGGTTCGTCTCCCGGCCAATGCTTTGACACATGAAAAAAAAAAAAAGAAAAAAAACTTGAATCATATGGTTTACATTATTTGATTCGTCTGACTCATCTAATTACAAGGCCTAACTGATAGCTAGGAGTTAAAGACATAAACAATTTAAACTAAGAATCTAGCCATAGATTGTAAAACACGCTTTCACAATATTTTTAATAACTGAATTCTTTTATTATTTCATAAGCAAAGATAAAAATTGTGCGACTTCATTAGAACCATTTAGCTCTGCTTTCTCATAAATAATTATTAGTGATATGGAATATTTAATCATTTCATATTTGAAATTTTGAAATAAAAACATTCAATTCTTATATAAGAAGAGATTATTGACTCATAACAATTTGATGCCCAGTAAATAAAAAAAGATTTCAAATAGTTCTATATATTAATATTTGAAGTTAGTTTATGTTATATTGCTTCAAGAATAAAAAAAATACCATTTGTTTGTATATTATAAACAATGTCTCACGATTGTTTTATATTTATATATAATTTTGTTATTTATTATACATATATATTGTGTGTGTGTTTATGCTTAAATATAATAAGCTTTTTTTTTTTTCGTCAGGGAAGAGGAGGTATATTAACGTTTTTATCATTATAGTTTTATGATTAATGAACTATGTATTGTTTGGGGTTTATTAAAATTGTTTTATCGTTAAATTGTTATATTTTTTCATTTGTTTCTGTTGTATAAATACATATTTTACTATCAATTTAGTTATAATGTTAATAATTAATTTATTTGAATGTTATGTTAGAAATCTTTTTATTAAAACTTGGTTTTGTTTCCGAGGTGTCAAATGTTTCTTCCTAAGAATTGGGCATTTTTCCAATTGGTACCTTCTATTGAAATACAAAAAATAAGATGAGAATAGGAATGTGTTGGATGAAGTGGTTTGTTTACTACTTCAGTATGGAGTTCTCATTCAATATATACAGGCCAGGGAGCTGCATATTAAGTGCAATGAATTGGAATCATGTCTTTACAAATAAATAAATATCCCTTTTATATTCGTCAAGCAACAGTCTCACTTTGACAACTGAAGATCAGTTGAACGATTTGTTCCACTTAAAAGCTGCAATGTGAAAGCATTTGCTACTAGGTGAAGGAACCAATACTTTATATTAGTTAGAAAATACGATAGTTTAAAGATATAATTTGCAACTGAATTAAATTATTTTATTTCTTTTTATCTATTATATATTTAACAAAATTTAAAAATCGCAGGTAAGTAAAAATCAATGATTTAAAAATTTAACTATTATTAAAGTTAATTTAATTTTTTAATTTTATATAATTAATTAATTAATGGAAATTCATAGATATGGCATGGGTTTAAATCCTAGCCAAATGACTCCTAACGAATTTATTTAAATTACAAATATTCTTAAGATTTTTTTAATTAAATAATTAATTTGTATCTAACCCTGTTAATCATTCAGCACTGGTTAGTAATTGGGTATTAAGTTACTATTAAATGAAGATTAAAGATTAAATCTCGTTTGATCAGATGAGTTTCAATGGCTGATTGTAAAAATAAAAGACGATTGTATAGGATATAGATTTTATCATTGGTAGAAGCGGTATCATACTCCTATAGATTTTGAATTGAGTTCGAGATTTTTTTTTTAATGTTGCATTATAATCAAAACGAAGGTGGATTTCTATTTGAAACATTAAACTTTTTTAAATATTAAATTTACTAATATTTACTAAGACTTTAACTTCAAGAATATGCGTGCTCAAGAATATGCGTGTAAAAGTGCGATATTAGGGACCTCTACCGGTCTTAAAACAAAATAATTGAATGGTTTTATTGTTAGATAGCTTATAAGGAATTCGAGTAACAGAAATGTCAAAATTGAAATTGATTCAAGGACCTTCCATTGCACTAAATCATTCAAGGCAATTTTTCTAATCTTTTACAAATATAATTTATTATTTAAATTTCATACTAATGTATTTGATATTTCAATATTTTCAGGATTTTTTCTTTTTGGGTGTGACATCTTGTTTTATCTTTTGGAAAGCCAGCCACCTTTTTTGTTTTTATGAAATTGAATTTGAATCTTTTGAGTTATAGATTTTGTCCAATAATACCAAGCCACATTACTCTGATCAATGTCCTATGTGTAGATATATTATGTGTGTACACATGTGGATTACCATACATCTTGATTTTCCTTTATGGTCATTATAAATTTATTTAAATGCACATTGATTACGTAAGTAATATTTACTAAGGTTGTAAGCTTGGTTAAGACCTGTAGAGGTCCCTACTATCGCATTTTCACTGTACATTCTTGAGGTTATAGCCTTAGTAAATATTACTTTATGGTCATTGGATATTTTTTAAATTCATATGTCATATGCTCAGGTCATTCATTTAATATAATCATAGACTGATACTTCCACTAATATAACAGCTGAAATAGTTTATCAGAATATAATCACTACAATGCACAGAAAATAAAAGCCAAGAATCAATGAAAAACATTTTGGTGCTATTACATCAATTGTCGGTTCCTTAAAGTAGTACTTTTCATATTTCAACTCAGATAATACAATATAAAATTAACTAGTATTTAAACATATATTATTTGAATTTTAATGTGATAATAACAACATTAGTAATCATCTAACAAATCAAATATATACTGTGATTTAATTATTTATTAATTTATAGTTTGGATGTTTATTTACAACATAAACATTATAGATGCATATCTTCCACAATTAATGATCTGCCAACTATAAGAACCTAATTACTTTGTTTATTATACCAGTTATTTTTTAAATGCAAAACACTTTATGGAATATCAAACATATTTATAGGGAAGACACTTCTTTATTCTTTTTGTTTTTTTACAAAGTATCACAAACACCAACACTAACACAATAATTATTAAGGTGAGATTTAAAACTTATTGTAGATGAAATTACCTGAAAAGTTTAAGAATTAATATTTTGCAAATACTCCCTATATTTTTTTTTTCTGTTACTATTACTCATAAATGATTTAAATTGTAAAATAATGATTTAAATCATTATTCTAAGAATTTATTAAACATTAATCAATACATATATATATATATGTGAGAAAGGAAAAGATATAGTGTTATTTTGAATATTTATTTATTTCATGATAATAAAAATTGTTGCTTTTGTTTGCATAATTACTAATTACATTTATAAAATTAATATCAAAGTTCTTTATTGATAAACTATTGTTAGGCTCTGAATATAATAGCACTATTGGGTTAAAATTGATTTGTTATTCAAGCTCAATAGATGGCTCTGGAGTAAGTGGCCAAAAACATGTGATGTTTTGTTAATAGGCTAGATTATCAGCTTTATACAAAATCATCTATATATTACTCTCTCTATATATATTTTAAAAAAGTTTTAAAAAATCTTTTATTACTACTATGTTTTAATTAGATTATTTTCCTGCTTATAATTTTTCTGATATATAGTAATCAATAAAGTAAGTCATATATAGCGTGACATTGCTTTTATAAGCTTGTATTTATAAATATGTAATATAGAGAGCATACCAATGGCTCAAACAAGCTCATGTCACACTATATATGACTTGTTTTATTGATTATTATAATTTCACCTTTAAGGCTTTGGCAATACTAAGGCTATTAATATATGGTAGATTTGAATTTGGTTCAGTCCCATATAGCTATTTAAGATAGATAGCTGAAGTTAATGACATTTTCATGTCCGAAATTTTCAACTTAAATATTATGTATTAAATAAGTACTGTGTTTTGAGTTGATATTTTAGATTTAGTGTCTAAATGTTTTAGCTCCTCACTGAGGTGAGCTGTAAACTCAAAACCAATTGGTCTGGGGAGAAGAATATTCCAGATAGAGATTTTAAATATTTTTTCTTACCATACTTATCAATTAAGAGCTTGTTTGAGCTACTGATATATAGTTGTAAATGTTTTGAAGAAAAATTTAATAGTTAAATTTTCTAATTGGCACTGTTATTGATTCTGGAAGTAGATAATTAGATAAGTTCAAATAATAGCAATATTTCAAAACAACAACAACAAATAAAGGGTATCATCTTAGGAGGAAAATAGTTTATTTGAGTTGCATTTGATAATAGTTGTTTTGTTGTCATGAAAAGAAAAAAAATGCGTATTTGATGAGTAAATTTGCATTATCTAAGTATAGATTACTTTTAAATTATTGATTAGAATTACTTAAATTGTCAAGGATAAAATAATTCTGCAAGAGTAGATTATACACACTGTCAATAATTTATAAGAGTGTTTAAAGAGTCCAAGTTTTAAATATTAAAAAGGTAAGAAACCAAAGTGGAAAAATAAGTAAAGAAAACTGCAAATTGATATTTATAAATTTAAAATAATTTTGCAATTGAAATATACAATACTCCTTTTTAAACTCAGTGGAGTGCTGTAATAAATTTTCCATATTTATAATCTAGATAAATGAATCAGGTCGAATAACATGTTTTCTATGTTTTATTATTCATATACATCTTACTGAAATGCTTAGTTTTTATATAATGTTCATCCTTGGGGTTCCTAATTTATGTTATTTAGTCAACCAAGAAGATTCAATAAGAAATTCAAAATAAATCATACCACTAAGAAATTGAAAGAAATATTTAAATAAAAGCCATACATTTTCTTATAGTATCAAGAATACAAAACTAATTCAGAGTTAAAAAAGATTTACTATTACTCTTTTTGAATTAGGGGGTTGAGCAAATATTGTAATGCACAGAAGCATCAATCTGTTCATTGACATATTCTAATGCTATTCTTTCATCAGTTAGATGTTATGAATTCTTTAATCCAGTTGAAGTTATCTTTGCACCTGAAAAATATATTATAACTAATAAGTCTTATTATTTATTCAAGATTCTTTTCATCTTGTGTTGCCAACTTTATTAAAATAAAAGTTGAATAAATTTTTTTATATCTCTGGATACTTTCTATAGTTAGTCTGGATTATATTTTTATAAGTTTTTTTCACCAACTAGTAGGATATTATATCTAAACATTGTAAGTCCAGTTATTTTTCAGGAAGTGTTTCTATTGAAACATAATTCATACAACTGATTGACTGCTTTAATCAAAACTTATCTGTGCATTTAAAAAGTAAAATAACACTTTTTTCACCACTCGTCTGAATATTTAAAGTAGCAAGATGTTATATGCTTTCCAGCTAAAAATATTTATAAACTTATTTACTAGATATGCATGATTTAATAAAGTAGTAGATATTAGACCCCTGTGCTTAAGTTCCATTGATCATGAATGCAACTCTGCCACTAGAGTTCAAATGTTTTATGAATTTCTGAATAATAACCATTCAATTTTATATTTTTATAGATTGTCTGGTCTAGTGATAGATCTTTTATCTGCAAAAATCTTGAATATGGTTGGAAGCTATGTAAAAGATGCTCCAAGCTTTAACTTTTGACTGGGGAGGGGGCTTGATAAGCTACTGCATTAATCATTCCATATGTGCATATGTATGTGTGTATATATATATATGTAATGTGATCGCACATACTGCGGTCCCACATATAGATATTTAACATTTAAAGAATGTTAAATATTGTGCTTGGGTTATAAAAAAAGTGAGTTTAACAAAATTTACAAAACAAAGAAATGTTTAAGTAAAAAAGGGAGGGAATTAGAATCGAAACGATTCTTATCTTTTACTCTTCAAAGTTCAGATTTTAGAAAGAATAGAAATATTAAGGTTAAAAAATATCGATATCATGTGTTTAATGTAAGATTAAAAAAAAAGAGAAATGAAATATAAATAAAATAAAAACTTAATGATATAAAAACAAAAGCGATAGTTGGGAAGTTCAAACAAAATATAAATAAAATTTAGAATGCAACTAAAAGATAAAGATCTGTTCTTAAAATTACACATTTTGATGAAAATGAAATGCATATGTGAATGTATGAATAAAGAGAGTAAGGTTCATTTCACGTCAAAATGAAATAATTTTAGTAAAGAAAATGATTGATAAATAAATGTAAAATATTATATTATAAAATTTTATCAAATTATAAGTAATTTTGTATAAGTTGTTGAAAGCATGTTAAAGTAAAAAGGTGTGAAATAAAAATACAGCGGGAGATCAAGATAAGGAAGGAATTTGAAAATAAAGGACATTAATTAATTAATTGGAAAACAGTATTGGTCGAGACTTCAGTGAAGACACTGCTCTGATAAGAAGCAGAGAAATATAATAGAAAGCAGACATGAAAAGTTAAATTTAGGAACATGAAAACAAACTATAACATAATGGAAGCTTCAAGGATGTGTGGCTAAGGGCCAGTCGCAATCACCGGTCGATCCAGACTTCCGTGCTATAATGGTTCACGTATCGATGTAACAACTGCCGACGTAGCACCTGCCGAAGGGTTCATTTGCTTTGCCTTGATGCCGTAAAGATGGAGGAATCCCAACAATCAAATCTAGCCAAAGAGCGATCGTTCCCTACTAAAGAAGTGGAAAAATTCCACGGGACGGTCAGCAAGACGCCAAGGGTATTCAAAGACTTAATGACCTAGGTAATTATGAATAATACCTTTTATATAACTTATGTGCACATACCTTCTAAATTTAATGCAATTGCCAATCCCAGATATAATGAGGTAGACATTAATTAGACTCTTTGAATATTTGAAATAACTATAAAGGAATAAGTTATTTCCACAGATTGCAATCATATATAGAATCTTCTATTGTATTTATTTATTTTTTGTGGTATTATAGCATAATCTGTTTTTTTATATTGAGTGTTAATAATTTAGAGTGTTTCTTTATTTATAATTTATTGCATTAAATATCTTTTATTTATGTAAAATCCGTTTTCGTCTCTTTCTTTGCCATTTCCAAAAATAATATAATCTTAGTGTTGGGAAATAATTATTATTCATTTGAGCACTCAATTAACACATGAAGCTAGTGGTGCAGTATTTGATCCCATTAAATTTATAATGATCCAAGCGCTGTAACTCTGTTAAATCTTACAGCAGTCGGGAGAAGGTTGACTGGGAAATATAACCTGGGGCTATACCCGTATAGCATACAGGTTTGGTCAAGTGCAGATATAGACTAGTTTATGTCCGTATTTTCTCTCTACCTGCGGTAGCGAAAAGTGGGTGATCTTGAATTATAAGAATTCCCCATTATATCTATATAAAAGGGAAGTTTAAGCCTTTCGATCTTTGGGTTTCCATTACAATATATATATATAAGCACACACTTTTAAGATTTAGTTATGTACTCATGTAGGGGATCCTTTTAACTATTTACTTATCAATAGTATTCATTAACTACCATTGATAAATGTCTCCCAAAAGTACTCAATAATTCTATTATGTATTTACTACACTGTTCTGATCCATAGATTAAATTGTTTGCAGAACATCAATAGTATTCATACCATTGATAAATTTCTCTCAAAATTATTCAATAATTCTATTATATATTTACTGCACTGTCCTGATCCATAGATTAAATTGTTTGCACAATCTGTAGGTCAAACATATAGCGTTTCAAGATTTTCTAACATTCATAAGCAGAAAAATCTTAATATTAATGTAGACCTAGGAAATATAATACCAGAAATCTGAATATGACTTTTATCCAGAATGTTAGTACCAGAATTTATAAAAAGTACAAAAGTAAGTGGGAAGACATGCATTAAATGCAGATATGTGGATGGCAAAAGAGGCAATTCAAGGATATATTGTAACAGACAGAATCATCTATCTCGCTAACACACTGCAGAATTCAAACCCCAGATACGAAACTGAACATTCTAGGAGGGGTTGCCTTCTAGATATACTAAGTTCGAATCTAAAGTCCAAATTTCACAGCGCCATCTATGTGATAACGCATCTGATGCCACTACTAGTACAACCTTTGACCGGTGCCTGGTGGTCAGGGAGAAACAAAAGACTCTATACTAAAAGAAGTTTGGGTGGCTAATTAACGTTTATGGATCTACAAAAGAAATGCAGAAAATATATATATATATAGACTGAGACAGTGATAGGAATCAATAAAATAAGAGATCAAATTTAGTTTAAATGATTTCACAAAATTTATTTATATAAAATATATATAGAACGCCACTGTCTACTTATATGAGACAGGGACACGTATTAAATGGTTGCATTATATTCCAATAAATGACAAAAAGGGTTTTAAAGCAAAGTGATATATTCTATTCCTTGGGCTAATAGCATTACAATAATGTGCTTAATGAGATAGGAACATGTGCGAGGTGCTTTGAGCAATTATACAAGTTTAAGAAAATATTTGAAAATTAAGTGTTCTAAAATATTTATTGATTTCGAGAATAGCACGTACTAAAGCTTACTAAGCAACAAAGTGGAAATGTGATCAAAGCATTTATTTGAGAATAATAATAATAGAGTTGCATTGGGAGGTCAGTATTGCTGATAATGAATTTATTAAAGTTGGAGGGTGTGACACGTTTAAGTCACAGATGCTTTGTAAAATAAATATAAAATAAAACAATAATGGAATATTTGGAATGATTACGGAGGGCATCTTGCTGCTAACCCGTAGGAAAGTAGTTTATGAACAGCCGAAACTTAGTGACTGGGTGACAATTGCGTTTAATTCCCAGGTGTGCCATTTATGGACACACTCTGCCTGGAAACTGCAATAAGTGAAGAGAACGGACTTGCCCATGTAAAGAATCCTTGGAAAAGTAAAACAAAGCAGTCTCAACAACCAATTCACTTACCAGCAATATGAGACTAGTGTATATAAAACATACTGAATGGGTTTTACTTGGATTAAGAGAAATGCCCAATCAAATTCCCAGAAATTCATTTAAAAAGGTCCGCACATTCTCGATGTCAATGATGAACTTTGTAATTAAAGTAGAACACAGTATTTAAAATAGAAAATGCAAGCTTGCAGGTTTGAAAGAAAAGCATAGGTTTATTTATACAATCATGCATTTGGGGAAACATTTAAATCATTGACCTAGCACATATTCTCATATTAGATTAAAATCAATAACATGTAGATTTTAAACTAGGTGATTATATTATATATTAAAGAAAAGAATCGCCCTCAAATGAGTGATTTGCAAGATAATAAAATCGGAAAATTATTTAGAAATTTAAAATATGCCTTCATAGCGGCATCTTATTTTCAACAAAAGGAATAATTCACTTGGTCAAAGATGATTCTGACACATTATCATAATAAAATAACAGAAAGCTTAATAAATAGAAAATATTAACCCAAGGATAGAGAGTAAAATGTTGAGTGTATTTCAACATGTTAAAGAAATACATAATGAAGTTATGTGAAATATCAGAAAATAATTTTAAAATAGCTATAGCATGTTAGTTATCACAAGAGCTCTTGGGTTAATTTAGGGTTACCTCTGGAGAAGCATTTTTAGGTAGATGTTCGGCAGGTTTTATAATTCAGCAGCAAAATCTGGAATGTTCATATTTTTGCAGCAGCAGCAGTTCCGGGGTTCCTTATGTGATAGCTTCCGATAGTCTGGAGCAGCGGCTGGCTATTCCGAGGGGACATAGCCATCTTGATGCCTCTACTCTGTCATGTCAAGGTTAACAAATTATTAGAATAATTTTGGTTAGAAACATTAGACCTCAGAATGATTTCTCTTAGAAACATTAGAATGGAGAACAAAAGAAAACCCTCCTTTTTATATTAGAAATTAACAATAGAACTGCCCTGGAGCATTACAAAAATATATCGGACTTATCAGCTGTAATTAAATCTATCCGAATGTCTAAAGGAATTCAACATTAATTAATTTCTTTTGTTAATTTCCCTGTCGACATTCGAATTACAAACTAGATTTAATTAAAAATTACTTTTACTTATTAAAGAAAACCTTAAGTGGACATCTGCTGTTTTTAGATAAACTTATATAACATTAACTAATTACAACATGAAATAATTAAACTATTGTCCCTCATTTATTTTAACAGAAATATTGGGAATGACTTTTATTAAATCAAATGAAAATTATTTTACTTTTACATTGCAATATTTGAATCTATTTACTAAACGAATATTTACTAAATGAATTTTATTTTAAATCAAAAATATATTCCGACGGTAATATCTATTTGTAAATAGATTCAAACAAAATAACTTTAACAATTTATCATTTTGATATGTTTAAAATTGCATATCATAGTGTGTGCACAATTACAACTTATAAAACCTACTTTTTAATAAATCAAAATTATGTGAACATATACATAATCTATAATCTTTTATTTATTTGGGAATGAGTTATACATATAATATGAGCATTGTACTCGTGGTTTAAAATTAGGTGGGATTTTCGGTATATAAGCGTATTGCAGACACACTACAATAGATTGGGGTTCAAACTAAGGTATAAGGATAGGAAATAGGTGAGAAAAGGTGAAACAAAGATCTGCAAAGCAGACCTTACTGTTTCAATATGGGATGGCCAAGTTTTTATATAAGAGATGCAAAAAGCAAAATGAAAATGTTCGGTAGATTGCAGTTTACGGATAATAAGAGAATATCCAAAATAGTATTTAATTAAGTTATAAGTAAAGTCAGCAACAATATGGGTGAGAAATGTGGTATGGTATGCAGATTTGTATAAAGAATTTATATCAGTATACTTATACAAAAGGTGGGATGATTGTGTTAGAAGAATTGTTGAATGTTATAGTGGGAAGGAATGGGATAGAAGAATAGATGCATTAATAAAGAATAGAGAGTTAGAGAGATGGAGAACTAGTATGGAGAGTAAAATAAGTTTAAATATATAAAGAAGTAAACACAATATTGAATGTGAGTTAATTTATGATAATAGCAAGAAAAATAGTTCACTGTTTAAATTAAGTTTTGAACAGCTTCTTTAGCAACAAGGGAATATACATATAAATGGAAAAACGTGGGTGATTCAGTCTGCAAGTTGTGTAAGGAAGGCTTAGAAAATATTAGGCATCTGTTAATTGAATGTCAATGCCTGCAAACAGAAAGGTACAAATAATGAAGTTGTGGAAGAATAAATATAAAGAAAGTGATAAAGTGGGTTCTTGATTTTTATGCTGGGTTTGAGAAAAGATAAGAGGGATTTAGATATAAAGGTCATAGAGTTGACAAAGATTATGTTGAGGAAATGGGATGGAGTTAGATAGAGAAGAATATGGTAAAAACTTAGGCTGGGGAATGGAAAGGGAAGGTAAAGTGGCTAACAGGTTTCTCTGGGCATAGTGGTTGAGAGATTCCTGACTCTGAATAAGAAATCACAGTGCATGACATTGCATCAGTATAAATATGATGTAACCCAAGCTTTATTATTTTATATTGCAGCTCTGAATTTGAAATTTTAGAACTAATTTTGTTAAGAGATGCAATGACAAATTACTAACAATGGTGATCAAATATTATTATTTGTCCATAGAACTCTATTTCCAAAGTACACCAATGTGGCTTTGAACAATTGACAGCTGATTAAATGGTTAAAATTGTGGTTAATCTATTTCAATTTTTTTTTTTTTTTGCACTTAGAATTTAAGTTAATCAAAACTAAAAAGTAAAATATTAATGAACAGAATATTAAAATTAAAAAGAAATTGTCTCTCCATTTTTTGATGAATGACAGTTCTGCTATCTAAGATTTTAAATTTTAAATCGGGCATGATAAATTTCTAGCCCATGTGTTATATTTGATATTTTATAACATTTTGTATGGCATTAATTTATGTCTATATTAGCATAATAATTTTTTGTTAAAATTTTGTAAATTTAGTTTTACTCATTATATTTATAAATAATTTTTATAAAACGTATATGACTTGATTTACAGTACTGTCAATAACTCATGAAATCAGTTGTATGCAAAAAGATGGACCACATCTTTTTTAAATAAATATATTAATTAATGAGGAATATAAAAACATTTAATATTAATATATAATCAATAGGTCAATATATGTAATGATTTTGTGTGATTATTTACAATTATTTGATTATTCAATTTTATATACTAGCACAGAGATCATATATAACTTAAACAGATGAGATTTATATCTTAACCACATATGCTGTAATGTTGTTTATTATAATAGCTCAATGATGTATTGTTGAAACCATCAAAACACCACATGATCACCATTTCATATGCTTACACATGCTAATAAAAAGAGTAACAAATTTTCCACACAATAGTGCCACCAAGTACAAACCTTGATAATCAATAAATGCATGAAGATTTATACTTAATATTCCTAGGAGAATGCACTAGATATGGATTTTATGCACAAACCTTCCTGCATTCATTGATTATGAAGGTTACACTTGGTGGCACTACTGCATGGAGTATTTAGATATCTTGTTGAATACTGAGGATATTCTGGTTGTAAAGTGAATAAAGAAACATCTTCATACTCTCAAACTAGAATGCTTTAGGTTGACCAATCCTAGCTAAATTTAGACACAAAAGGCAAGATGGCCACTGTTATCATTTCATGTCTCTATCTTGCACTTTGCATGAGAGTATCCTCAGTACTTAACAAGACATTGTTCAGCTATTGTAACAACATTATAGTGCATATACTTAGGGTATAAATCTCTTTCGTATAAATTATTTGATTAGAAATTTTGAGTATATAATTAATCTTTCAATAGTTCATATTTTTTCAGAGTATTTACTTTCTTAAATTATAAAAATACATTCATTAATTAAAATTTTCATTCTTGTTTTTCTTTTCATTCTCAAAACACACTGGTTGGGGAATTTTAAAAGATGATTATTTTTCTTCAATAACTTTTTCCAAATGCCATTGATTTATTTAAATCGCAATTTTGCTTCATGTTATCAGGTCTTTTAAAAATTTCTGTAGGCCCTCTCAGATCATATTAGTCAGTTTTAGATAGAATTTGTATTTTATTAAAACTGATATCACATCTTTCTAGTTACATAAGTGAATAAATGATTGATCAGTTAAATCCCTCTCTAACAGCAAAAAAGTGTTCTTTTATGATGTTATTTCTGTAATTAGAGTGTCTAAAGTTCAAGGGGCAGACTTGACATAAAATTTTATAAATGTCATATTTTAAAGAAATTTTATTATTGGTATACAGGAATATTTTAATATATATTTTTTAAAAAGTAATTAGCCATAGATCCCCTTTCCTATGTATTGATTTCTACTTAAAAAAGAAGAAATTATAAAAGGTGTGATATGTATAAAGTACAGTCAGAAGATGTAACACATCAGTACATGTAAAAATTTGATACACAGCTATATACACAGCAAAATTTCATATTTTTTATATTTATTAAAGTGCATTTAAATTGTCTATAGATTGGCCATAAAATTGTTCACATTATCATCTTTCAATTAAGGATTAGAAAATATCTTTATGAGTAGAATCCTGATATTCTCAAAAATGATGCTTTATTGATCACTATAGTTTTTTTAATGCAGAATAGCCAGAAATTGTTTTGGGATGATTAAGGTTACTGTTGTAGCCAATAAAAAAAAAGATGATCACTTTTGCTATCTTTTTTTTGGTGTTCTACTACCTTCATGGTTTTGAATCTATTCTCTTTAACTTCTGTTTACCTTGAAGTTTAACTCATATATCATATTTAGTATTATATAGAAGTCATATGATAATTCTTCTTCTAGATGAAAGCAGTTTATTAACTCTATCATTTTTAAAATAACGGTTGTAATGTTAGCAGGTTTTTTCCTGCAAAGTATTAAAAAATAACTTCCTTTTAACATAATTTCTGTAAATGATATAATTTTTAGAAATAATAATAAAGATTTTTAAAAAGTTATTATAGTTTTCTCAATAACATTTCAAATACGAAGTTTGATTTCTAATAATTCTACTTCTTTTACTTTATTATTTCACTCCATAGAAATATTTTTTAACTGTATCCATTATACGTTATTTGATATTTTCCAAGTAGATATCAAATATGTCAATGTTACTCATAACCTGAAGAAAATGAGTATTCAGAAACTTTTCATAGATAGAAATTAATGATTTGGATTCTTGAAAAATATTGTTTTTTGAGCTTGATTTCTTCCTTTAGCAATTTATAAAATGGCAAATATTTCAAAGGGATAACTCTCGGAAGGTGCCCAAAGGTGTATATGCTATTTTCTTCAACAATTAATTCAATTTTGTCTTTACCTGAAAAAAAAAAAATTCTGAAAAAAATAAATTTGCTACATATTACTCTTAATGTAATCTGCTCACATTTTATGAAATCTTCTGTTTTTCTTTGTCACCTATTAATTAAGATTTTTAATTTCTGATCATTCATATTACATAGCATTTTAAAATTTGTATTTATATATTGGACTATTTTCACCATCTTATTTAAGTATTGGATGACTTTAGAAAAATGTAATTTTATCTAAATATTCCAAATACATTCAACTGTTAGGAATAGCATACAGATTAGTATATGCACAATGTTTTGAGAAATATTATTCTCCCCTCTTCTTCAAGTGTTGCTGGCCTGACCAGTAACAGTACTAGCATGGGAATCAAACCTGGACCCTTAAATTTTTGAATATTGAATTTTAAGGTAACACTCTAATCTTAAAATTCAATACTCAAGAATATAATGATCCAGGTTTGATTCATATGCCAGTTCTGTCACTGGTCAGGCCAGCAACACCTGAAGAAGACGGGTGAATAATATCTCTCAAAATGATTTAACGACATTCAATATTTATATTAGATGATGGAAATAGTCCTATATATAAATACAACTAAAATACCATCATCACAAACCTTTGGGAAAACCTTTTAAAATTTCTCTTATATATTTCAACACCATTTATTTCCAATTCCCTTTTTGTACAATTCTTTATTGATTTTTTTCCACATCTTTTTTAATCTCAACAAATTTTTTTCTAATGTCAAGATTTTTTTACATAATATTTTGTCATCACAATGTTTTATAATTGTATAATATGTTAGAAATTACGTACTTGTTCAGTACTTTTTAGACTATCTAAGTTATTTCAAAGCTTCTTCATGGCTCACAGAATTGTTTATTCCCTGGATGTTTTTAATTTATTTTTTTTTTGATAATCAAGATCACATAATGATATTTCTTCCAACTTACATAAAATTTCCTACATTGTTCAGAAAGTTTTATCACTTTTGATTTTCTCATTATTTTTTTTCTCAAGCAGCTTCTGGATTTATTTATGCATAAACCTAATCCATTTGCTTTTTTATTTAGCATCCTCAATGTGGATTTCAATGTTCCTGTTGTGGATTTCAATGTTCGTGTTGTGGATTTCAATGTTCATGCATCTTCTTCATCAATTTCTATATCATTGAATTATTTGATTAAAATATCCATTCCATTCACTAATTTTTTTTTAATACTTTTTTAAAATCTAAAAAATATGTTTGGAGACATTGATTTGTTTTGTCTTGTGATTTATCCAAATTTCAAACTTTTTGTTCAAAATACACATTTTAATGGATACGTTTGAATTATCACACATATTTAGAAATTAATTAACTTATTATCTTCTCCATATAATTCAGTTATTACTCAATTTACTATTTGGTCAATAGCTTTTAAAAGCCAATAAAACATACAGATACATTTTTTTCTTATTTTCTAGTTTTTTCCCAAAACGAAAGAGAGAGAGTATAATATCTACTATAAGGTAAAAAGAAAAAGAGATTATTATATACACTGTAAAGTTTTCTTATCTTTTTTAAATGCAGCTTATTCGTCTGCTAAGTTTTTTATTATCTAGACTTTTAATCTTTCATTTAAAATATTAATTACTTAGTCTAAAATATTAATTAGTGCAAGAGTTTTGTAATTTTCACATTCTGTTTTATTCCTTTTCCCCTGAAATTGGCCCTAACAATCATTTTGTTTAGAAGACTGATTTTCTTTTATGCAATAATACAAAGCCTGTACCTTTTTAAGATAACTATTTTCATCGTATTTGTTTATTTCTTTTATTTCATCATTTTCAGTATGCTCTTTTTCTTTAACTTATTAATTATTATTTTAACTTCTTCAATAAAATATCTTCTTCACAATTATAAGATAGTGTTAAAATTTTAATAAATTCTTGTACTCATTTTCCCATTGAAGTTTGCTTTATATAATTCAAAATAGTATTTTGATAATTGCTTTAAAATTTTGTTTCTACTATTGAGCATTTTCCATGTTCATCTTTTGTTATTGTCTATTTTGACTAACATTTCTGGGTAAGATTTTTTTTAATTGTGTACAACTCACTTGATTTATATTAACTATGATATTTTTATTTTTAATACTGAAATTTCATGCATTGTTGTCTATCCTTTTTGATTGTCTTCTTTACCTCATTAATATTTTCTTACAGCTGTTCGTTCTGAAAATTTAAATTGTCCTATCAGATTTTCAGCATTCACTTTTTTTTAAAAAAAAGTTTCAATGTTTCTTATATGATCACTATTTTATAAACTTTTCTTTGCCTGATATAAGTTCAATAACAGTTTAATCAAAACATTAGTAAGACTTTCACCTTTTAAATATATTTTTTTTTGTTGATATCATTGTAACTATTATTGATTTATGCAGAATGAAGTTTTCTCGACTTTAATCCAATTTCTCCGATGTCTAATCTTCTTTTTCCATATCACACAAGTATTTTTTTATCCATATCTCATATATGATCTCTTCATAGATTTTTAAAAATCTCTTGGGATCTAGTTTAAGATTTCGATTGTTCATTTATTATTATCTCTTCTATCAATATATCCAACTCAGCCCTATTTCAGTTTCTTAATTATTTCATTCATGTCAGTGATAATTATTCCATATATTTCATTATTTTTCTTGTAACTGCTAACATACATCTTATGATACTATAATGAGTGGCCTAAATTCTCTCTGTATATCTTCTTCTGTAAGTGTCCAAGTTTCAGCTTCATAAATAAGAACTGGTAGAACATTTATTAAAAACCTTTCTTTTCCCACACATACAAACATTTTTTTTAAATATTAAGTTATTTATATCAAAAGCATTTCATCCAAGTTTAATTCTATTATTAATTTCATTCATTATTGTTCCTTCTGTAGTAGCAGTCTGATCAAGATATTTGTAATTTTCTAATTAATGATTATCAAGTCTTATTTTCTTCTTCTGAATAATGTATCTTTGATCCTATTTTCTTGCTTTCAAATGATAACTCTTGCAAGCAAGATTTTCAAAAACAACTCCATCATCTGCAAAATCTATATGACTTAAATATTCTTGATTTACTCTTTCATTTTAATTTACTTCATACAAAACTGCTCTAAAATGTTTTGGAGATATGGAATCAACCTGATGTATTCTTTTCTCAATGTTAATCTTCTTAGTATCATTATGAAACCTAATCATTGCTGCTGCATTTTGATATTTATTCTTATTAAAAAAAGGAAAACTCTCCATACAGTAGTGCCACTCAGTGCAAGCCAGAGTAATCAATGGATGCCAGAAGGCTTGTGCATAAAATATCTATCTAGTGTCTATTCATCCTTCTGGCATCCATTGATTACTCTGGCTTGCACTGAGTGGCACTACTGTATGGAGAGTTTTGCCTATTTTAATAACAGTTATGAGCAAGCATAGGAAATGTGATCATGCGATATATGTATTTTTCAGAATATAACAGCATTTTAGGTCTATGTCTTGATAATCCGGTGCTTTGATCATTACAGAACAATCAAATGCCTTTTCATAATCTACAAATTCAAATTGTAATGGTAATTTATATTCACTGAATTTTTTTAAAGCTTCTGTCATTACTTGGATGTGATCCACTATACTAAAACCACTTTTAAATACACCTTGTTTTTTGATTAGATAGAATCTAAAGTTCACTGGAGATACAATTTATAGAATTGATAGAAGACTGATAGGTTAATATCTTTTTTATCATTCTTAAAAACTATTGAATTATTTCAATCATAACGTTCATCTCTTTATCATTTGGACATTTTGGTATACAAATTTTCCAACCTTTTTTTCTATTTTTAGTCTGCTCTTTTAAGATGTCAATTATAATTACATCATTTTCAGAAGTTTTTTCTTTCTTCATATATTCTTTTGTCACAATAGAATACATTACTGCCTTGTTGTACCAAATATCTTTCTGGCAGTTCTTAATAATGGGTCATTTATCTTCTTATTAATTTCATTCAAATCTGAACCATCTTGAAAATCTGTTAATATTTTAACATGATTTCCAAATTCTCATTTAAATTTATCAGAAGGTTTCTGAATGCTAGGAATACCAACTATTAATACTGAGTTTCTTAATATTTTTTATCTATGTTATTCTTCTCCTTCACATTCTTTGCATAGCTTCATATAGTCATATATATTACTTATAATACTTCACTCATATACACTTTAATGCAAGTAATTTTCTTAATCTTCTTTATTTTCTTACAGTTTCGACTGTCCAGCAGTCTTCGTCAGAACTTAATCCTCCTTACAGTTTAACCTTAATTAAACTGTAAGAAAATAAAGAAGGTTAAGAAAATTACTTGCATTAAAGTGTATATGAGTGAAGTATTATAAGTAATATATATAATTTTTATCTACCTAGTTTTGCATTAACAAATATATAACATAACTAATTGATAATCACTTTCTGTGTTGAATCTACGAAAAACATTCTGATCTTGAAATATATATTGTTTATTAGTCAAAATATAATCTAATTCTGCTTTATATTTATTTGGTTGTTTCCATGTTCATTTCTATTTAGCATTTTTCTCAAAGAAAGAATTCATAAAATACCAACTGTTATTTTTCTGAAAACTTCATGAATCTGTGTCCTCTCTCATTTCTATTAACATAACCAAATTTACTCATAACAGTTTCAGCATTCAATAATTTTCTAATTCTGGCATAAATTTTATTTATGACAATTTGGTTATCTTCATTTGTAATCTTTTTTTTAATTTGATTAATTACTCTTGCCATTTTGTCTGATATACTATTAATCTCCACAATACTATTCTTCCATTTTTTATTTTACAATCAATCCTACTTCAATTATGCTTCCAATAGCTTTTGTAGTAGATCTAGTTTTTAAATTAATAGTCTCTTCACGTTTTCTTCTAACTTCAAAAATTTCACCAATGCTCCATTTGACAATACTTCATGTTCATGCAATCATTTTTCATTTTAAAGTGATCTGCAATTGTATATACTTATACAAAAAGATCATCATCAATCAGAAGCCTGGGTCTCTCAGCCATCAACTACTGTCTTGACTGATAATTTAACAGCTTCATGGGAAGGTGCCATAATTTAGTTTTGTTTGTCATGATTGTAAATATCTATTAAAAAAACAGTCATTCACACACACATCCAATCATCTTTCATAACAAACTAAAGTGATATTTTAGTTAAGATTATCAGGCAACTAAAAAGAAAGATAGTAATGTTTTCTAATATTAAACACATAGCTAAAAAGCCAATAAGCTCACTATGCTGACTGACAAATGTTCATAAGCAACCTCTTCTTGTTATTTTACTATATGAATAATAATATTGTAATAACTGATATAATGACAAGAATTTATGGAATGGCTATTAAGAATTGTCTCCTATTGATTTTTTTAAGGATTCAAAAGAAGAATCAAAGTTGTCCCCTTTCAGTTAACAGCAAACTTCTTTCTGTAGCCTCTGCTGAAATATTAAATAATATTTTAAAAAAATATTTTTTCTGCTCTCTTCCTTTCCCATTACATTGTTGAAGCAAATTGTATAAAATGTTATAATTAAATGTTGATATTATTATTCAGTTTTAAATAATATTATATGGTTTCTAATATAAAAAGTGTCTAATAGAGGACCCTGTAATCAATTTTATTTTAAATCTATAGTAAACAAATTCTAAGAATTATTTGACATAGCATATAACTAATTTAACAAATTGTAAAAAAATCATTTATGTAAGTTATATTTAACTTTTCTGTCCTTTTTTTTATGATTTTAGCAATTATATTAAAATAGTCTGTTAAATAATTTTTTCATTTAAAAAAAAATATATATATATATTTTAAATAAATGCTGTAATCATAAAAATAGTTGATTTTGACTATATAAAGAATTTCTATAGTTTGATAGAAAGATATAAACTATAATCTGTATTAATATTTGATTTTTTGTAACTCTCAAAAATATTCTAGATAATTTATGATAGACTTGCATATCATCTTAAAATATTAACATATTTTGATGATGTCATAAAATTAAGCGAATCCAATAAGAAAATAACTAATATTCTACTAAATCTTCATATAAAGATAGCAGTATAAAATTCAGCAATTCACTAGTAAATTTTTGATTGAGATAAGGTAAATATGAAAAAAAGAAGGAAATATGAAAATATTTTTAAATGATCCATTTAGAAGAATCAGATGTCTGGAATTTGTAAAACAATGTGAGAAGAATTAATGATGATATAAAAAGTATAACTATGAATTAGCAAAGAAGACTGTAAAAGAGAATAAAAGTCTCGGAAGTATAAAACACCATCTTGGTGTTGAAAGAAAAAATGTTTCAGCAAATAAGAAAAGGAGAAACTATTACCAAAAAGAGATATGACATCAAGAAATGTGTGGGATTTTATAAAGAATTATGGATTTGTGTTTTTTGCTATTGCCTGATACTTGACAATTATTTTAATCATACATTTTCATGTGTACCAAAGTAGTTGTTTATGTTTTTTTCTCAAAATTATTTTATCAAAGATGTGTTACTTGTTAAGTTTAAAAAATATTAACAAATCAATTATAAATTTCTGTTAACTTATCTGCCAATATAGCATGCATCGAATGAAATGACTAAGCAATAGGTCAAAGAAGTGTGACATATAGCTAACAATCCTAATGCCATAAATTGGAAGGAATCCTGTTTCCCCCGTTTCAAGAAATAGGCAATCTGATTTATATAGTTTGAATATTCCAAAGCTATGACTATGAGGACATTTAATACCTTCGAAGTGCTTAATTTCGATAACAATTTTCATACAATTATAGCTTTTCTTATGAGAGAGTGTCAGTGCTTATAGTTATAATTAATAAATCTCTTATAAACTCCATTCACAAGATTTAATTAATTATTTTTATATGTATATATATATATATATTATAATGCACAAACATTAAAAATATTAAGAAATCAATTATAAATACCTGCTAAATATAAAAAATATCAATAAATCTCATCAATTCCATTCACAAGATTTAATTAATTATTTTTTTTTAGAAATATAACGTACAAATGTTAATACATTGCAGATATTGATATGATTTTTTCATATCAACATAAGATTGTCATTGAATATCTTTGTTATTTTTTTTAATTTGCCAAAAGGATTAAAATCCGAGATTTTCCATTGATAGAAGAACATGTAGTGGAGTATTTTCAAAATTATGGATTAACCAAAAGGGGTAAATACTTCTATAGCAGTCGTTATTCAGAGTTATATTTATTTTAATTACAAACAATTCTCATACTTTTGAAAGAATTTCTTGTATTTTTACAATATTATTACAAAAAAAAAATAAACAAAAGAAAATATTAAATATTGTAGCTTCTAGTCAATAATATTATTTTCTAGAACTATTGGAGTCCCCTGAAAATGTATAATTAAAAAAAACATTGTCAAGCTTCCTGAAATGGAAAAATACACACATACCAAATAATGACAAGAAAATAAAATATCTTCTACACTTACTACATCTCTGAGTTGCTAAGTATTTTAAATAAAGAGGTGAGACATAATGAAGTCTGAGAAGAAAGAAAAATCTCTAGGAAATGATGGGACTATGATTTTTGTCTTTAAAAACAGGTAAAAGAAAGAGAAATTGTTGACAAAGTTTATACCATATCTACACATGATAATGAATACCAGAAGATTGTAAAAATACACCAGTGATATTGTTAAGGAAGTTTTAAAACAGTTGTTCTACAGACCTATCAGTCTTCTATCATTTCTTTACAAATTTTTTCTAAGATGATTATACCACATTTGAAAAAAACTTTAGTCTCCAACCAACCAAAACAACAAGCTGGATTTAAAAATGATTATATTATCTCATGTACAATTATTAATAAAAGTAAATCTGCTTATTATGTAGAAGATGAAAATATCTTAGACCATTTTCTTTTATATTATTACTTTTTTTGAAGATATTTCACCATGTAATCTGCTTTTTAACTCATTCTAAAATATCTTTGACAGTCTGATAGAATACATCTGAATCTTTTCCATGCTATTAGGATTATAATTAATTTAAATTTTACTTTTTGTTTAGTGATACCTCATCTCAGTTTCAAGTTAACAATTCCCAAACTCCAATACCTATTTTAAAAAATTAATCAAGACAAAAATTATGGATTTTTATTTATACAATGACACGAAATTTAGCATAGTAGCAGTAAGACAAACAGTTCTTTTCTAAAAATTATATTTTTCTTTTGTGTATCTATTTTTGCTGTCTGTTTATATAGATTTTAAAATGTCACAAATAAACATTTTCATTTGAGCATATTTCTAAAATTACATAAAAGGCTATGTACATGTTTGGTATGTAGACAGTTTTACCCTTGCCTCAAAATACAACAGATATTCTAATTATCCATACAAATATCTGACAAGTATAAATGGTCAGTTTTCACTTGTGATTAAGTAATTATAGTGGCCAAAATAAAAAAATATATACAGACACAAATTCCCCCTTTTTGTAGCATTTCAATGTACCATTTCCTCTTCAATATAACTTATGCAAGAATAAAATTATTGCTTATATTTACAATATCAAATCATAAAAAGATGAGCTTGCTCATAAATGATCTAATTCAGGATCAAATTTATATTCATATCAGATCTAATTAAAGCTTCACTTAATACAGCCAGCATGAATAGTTCTTAAAACTTTATAGATATATTAAACAACCTCCATACTTCTCCCATTCTTTTTTTAAATTCATATGAATAAGATATAATAAAAGACAAATGACCCCCAAGATGCATTTCATGCTGAACCAGCACTCATCAGTTGGCCCAGGTCACTATCTCTCATATACATCTCTATTATATGAAGAGTATTTATCTATAGCAAATTGTTCCAACTGATAAGTGCTGGTTCAGCACGAAATGCATATTGGGGTCATTTGTCTTTTATTATATTCTTAAAACATATATTGATTATTTGTTTCAGTATTAAATGAAGCTTAGTTCATATATGATGTGAACTTAAATTTGTTCCAGATTACTTGTGCGAAAGCTTAAATCTTTAAGATTTGAGATCACAAGTACAAATGATCATTTTATTCTTGCAAACATAATGACAAAGAGAAGATGGGATGATGATATTGTCAGCACACGGAAAAGGAAGTCATTTTTATTGTCATACAATTAATTGAAAAGTGCATGTGTTACTGACCTCATTGAAAAAATTAAAAGAGTGAAGTGGAGTTGGGCTGGACATATTGTTAGAAGAGATGATAACAGATGGACAATTGAAATTTTAAACTGGATTCCAAGAGATTATAAAAGACCCAGAAAGAGACCACATGTGAGATGGATGGATGAAATAAGAAAGTGTGCAGGGGTGATGTGGAGAAGAGAAGTTAAAGATAGGAAAAGATGGATTGAACTTGGAGAGACCTTCATCCTGCAGTGGATTGATAATGGTTGATGATGATGATGATATATGAAATTTTAACACAAGTTTATTTTACTTAAGTTTTTATTTCTTACATAATTTTACAATATATATATATTCTGAGGATAAAATGCAATAGAGAGTTACAACTGAGTAAAATATTGAAATATTTCTGAAAGTTAAACGATAGCATTTCAAAATATCAAATAAATAAAATAATGGACCATCTTGTTACAAATATGGATTTATTTATGTGTGACAGGTTGGTTTTTATAATCATCACAGCACTTATTATATTATTATCATTATTGTTATTATTATTACGTGTCTTTCAACTTTACATTTGCGAGTGCCTGTTGAAGTTAGTTCCGCAAATAATACTTTAGAATTTTAGGAATATTTGAGGAGTTATCAGATAAAATAAAATAAAACTCTAAAGATTAATTCCAAAAAAATTAAGGTAATGTTTAATTAATTTTTTCAGAAGCAAAAAATAAAGATTAATAATCATGAATCAAAAGAAGTTAGCAAACTTCAAATAATTTTTTTTTTCTCATGTGTCATAGCATCAGCCGAGAAGCGAGCTCGTTAACCCGGGACCACTGCTTGTAAAGCAGCCGTCGCTGACTTCTCGACCACCAATGCTTGACAACTTCAAATAATTTGGCCAAATGATTGATGTAGATAGCTACATAATGGATGAAATTAATTATAGAATTAAATTTGAAATATTAAAAAGAAATATGTGTATGCGTTTATAAAGAAAAGTTCTTAATAAATGCATTTTACCAAGGCTTGCATATAAATCTAAGACTTGGATGCTTAATAGAAGGGTAATATCAAACGTCAGATAGTATGGAAAAATATAACGAGATGTACGTTGGAAATAACAATACATTATTGAAAATGAAAAAACATCATTAAGAGAACAAATGATTATCTTTGATTACCATTGCAAGAATTAAAAGATTAAAATGGAACTGGATGAACATATTTGTTAAAAAAGAAGAAATTAGATAAACTTTTGAAGTCTAACGTGTTTAATGAAACTATAAATAAGAGTATAAATATACAGTCATTCATATTAATATTCAGAGAGATATCGATTATTAACTTACCATATGCATTTTGTTTTACAATAGAAGCTTATTTAGTGACCCTGAAACTGAGTGTGAGCTCCACTGTATGAGTAGTTGTATAATTAAATATTTTTTCAAAATATGATTAGGTATCTTTATTACTTATATCTAAGTGAGTGAATGTTTATTTATATATTTTGGAGATATTATATTATCCAATGTATTTTGTAAATTAAATATATACATATTCTTTTGGTTTAAAAGTGAGCGAGATGAATAAAAATACTTTACTAGAAGACATGCTTTCAGTTTGTAATGATCTATCTACCTTCGTACCTACCCACCTACTTACCTACCTACCTACCTATCTGTCTGCCTGCCTGCCTGTGTGTATCTCTGTCTGTCTGTCTGTCTGTCTGTCTATCTATCTATCTATCTATCTATCTATCTATCTATCTATCTATCTATCTATCTATCTATCTATCTATCTATCTATCTATCTATCTATCTATCTATCTATCTATCTATCTGTCTATCTGTCTATCTGTCTATCTGTCTATCTGTCTATCTGTCTATCTCTCTATCTCTCTATCTCTCTATCTCTCTATCTATCTATCTATCTATCTATCTATCTATCTATCTATCTATCTATCTATCTATCTATCTATCTATCTATCTATCTATCTATCTATCTATCTATCTATCTATCTATCTATCTATCTATCTATCTATCTATCTATCTATCTATCTATCTATCTATCTATCTATCTATCTATCTATCTATCTATCTATCTATCTATCTATCTATCTATCTATCTATCTATCTATCTATCTATCTATCTATCTATCTATCTATCTATCTATCTATCTATCTATCTATCTATCTATCTATCTATCTATCTATCTATCTATCTATCTATCTATCTATCTATCTATCTATCTATCTATCTATCTATCTATCTATCTATCTATCTATCTATCTATCTATCTATCTATCTATCTATCTATCTATCTATCTATCTATCTATCTATCTATCTATCTATCTATCTATCTATCTATCTATCTATCTATCTATCTATCTATCTATCTATCTATCTATCTATCTATCTATCTATCTATCTATCTATCTATCTATCTATCTATCTATCTATCTATCTATCTATCTATCTATCTATCTATCTATCTATCTATCTATCTATCTATCTATCTATCTATCTATCTATCTATCTATCTATCTATCTATCTATCTATCTATCTATCTATCTATCTATCTATCTATCTATCTATCTATCTATCTATCTATCTATCTATCTATCTATCTATCTATCTATCTATCTATCTATCTATCTATCTATCTATCTATCTATCTATCTATCTATCTATCTATCTATCTATCTATCTATCTATCTATCTATCTATCTATCTATCTATCTATCTATCTATCTATCTATCTATCTATCTATCTATCTATCTATCTTATCTATCTATCTATCTATCTATCTATCTATCTATCTATCTATCTATCTATCTATCTATCTATCTATCTATCTATCTATCTATCTATCTATCTATCTATCTATCTATCTATCTATCTATCTATCTATCTATCTATCTATCTATCTATCTATCTATCTATCTATCTATCTATCTATCTATCTATCTATCTATCTATCTATCTATCTATCTATCTATCTATCTATCTATCTATCTATCTATCTATCTATCTATCTATCTATCTATCTATCTATCTATCTATCTATCTATCTATCTATCTATCTATCTATCTATCTATCTATCTATCTATCTATCTATCTATCTATCTATCTATCTATCTATCTATCTATCTATCTATCTATCTATCTATCTATCTATCTATCTATCTATCTATCTATCTATCTATCTATCTATCTATCTATCTATCTATCTATCTATCTATCTATCTATCTATCTATCTATCTATCTATCTATCTATCTATCTATCTATCTATCTATCTATCTATCTATCTATCTATCTATCTATCTATCTATCTATCTATCTATCTATCTATCTATCTATCTATCTATCTATCTATCTATCTATCTATCTATCTATCTATCTATCTATCTATCTATCTATCTATCTATCTATCTATCTATCTATCTATCTATCTATCTATCTATCTATCTATCTATCTATCTATCTATCTATCTATCTATCTATCTATCTATCTATCTATCTATCTATCTATCTATCTATCTATCTATCTATCTATCTATCTATCTATCTATCTATCTATCTATCTATCTATCTATCTATCTATCTATCTATCTATCTATCTATCTATCTATCTATCTATCATCTATCTATCTCTATCTATCTATCCATCCATCTATCTATCTATCTATCTATCTATCTATCTATCTATCTATCTATCTATCTATCTATCTATCTATCTATCTATCTATCTATCTATCTATCTATCTATCTATCTATCTATCTATCTATCTATCTATCTATCTATCTATCTATCTATCTATGTGGTAACTGAATAAATATGATGCTAAGATCTTTTTTAATAGATTCACAGATTTGGGTGGCATTTGTAAGAATAAATATAATGACAATGGAAAATGAAAACTTTATTCTGAATAAAAATGCATCCCACTCATTGGATGCCACTTGTAACTGAATAAAAATATACCCTAAATTTGAACTTGATTTGTAGCTGAATAATCCTGAGTCATAGCCTAATTATTGACCACCATTTGTAACAGAATAAAAAAAGAACAATCCTAATTTATTTATCTCTGTGAATTACAGTGTTATTTGTAATGAATCTGAATGAGTAAACTAAATGAAAATGAATATCAATCAATGAATAATAACTTAACAATTAATTCAATAAAACACTAGTAATAATCTTTGTTGTAGCCTCATGAATTCAAATAGCATTTAGAATAGATAGAAAACAAATAAAATCATTAATTCAAATTATCCTATAATATGAGCATTATTTGAAATAGGTTAAACATAAAGCAATTAAAACCAAATATATCTTATAAGCAATATTCTATATCTATTATATAAACCAATTATAATAGAATAGAATAAAGACAAAGAATTAGATCAATCTTAATACTTTTATAAATTAAAGCACTGATTAGAATAATACAAAATTAGCCTAAAAATTGAACATTATTTATATTTATATTTAAACAAAATGATTTATGGATGGATGAGATAATAATTTATACTGCCTTACTAATTTAAAATATCAATGATATCTAAATAAATAGATAATACAATAATTGATTTCTAATTATAACTAAATAAAATAAAAGTATTGCTAACTTAGCCATGTGATTCCACTAATACCAATATGCTCTTATTAATTAAGTCAATTATAATAAGACTAAATACTCAATAATAATACAAAATCAATTAACCTAACATATCTCTCCACTTTCACCAACTTATAACACTATAAAAGAAAATCAACATAATAGATAACATTAAAATTTATAGTTTTCAATCACATAAATATATAAAATAAATGATAGATTTCTATTTGATGCTTATTCAAATGCTATGGATAAATCATATCCAATTACTCTTCAATTTAATAAAGCTAAGTTGTTAAAACTTTAGACTATAATTCTCAAGACATATGAAAGATTATTAGTGTTTATTATATTCAAATATTAATATCAGAATTTAATATCTAAATTGAATTTATTATAATTAAGACAAATCACTTTAATTTGTAATGAAATAAAATATACTATTACCAGCTCTATAACTGAATAAAATTATGATTTTTATGGGATAGAATTTTCACTTAATCATTATTAATTCAAAATAAAATATGTAAAAATTTTATTGCAACCACCTTTACTTATCTTTAATAATTATCATATTTGTACCTTGATCAATCATCAAATCAATTCATATATAATTTCTATCTTAATATAACTGTTACTTGTTACTTATAAAATAATCACAATAAGCTTCTCATTAATTATTAAATATTTAAGAATGTCAAATCAATTAATTTATTACTGTATAAAAATCTATACCTAATCAGATAATAAACACTACATTTAATACAAAAAATGCAATGTAATTATACTCTCTTATCCATCCCATGGTTGGACTTTTGAACTATTTTGTAACTGCTTGTAATGAATTATGTAATATAATCTATTCATGAATTGTATCTTATCCAGGCCCCATTAACCAGAAAATTTGCATTGTGAAATTAATTGATAACCAAACTTACTTGTTTTAAATTAAACCAAAATTTATTAACAAATGGACATAAATTAAATTCATATATATATATATATATGGCAAATAAGCATTTAAAATATATACATATGATCTGATCTGATTATGAATATGTTTTTAATTGACATTAATTCTTTTAAATCAAATAGGTGATTGTGTATCAAACTTCACCAATATAATGCTAAAATTAAAAAAAAAAATTATGTAACATAGATATATTATATCATACACACTTTTCTAAATATAAGAAAGTCAAGGATATTCTTAATTTTCATATATATATAATGTAAATAAAAATATATTAAAGATGAATACATCTATTCATTCAGATTATTTTAATAAAATAAAATAAAAATGAGCACTTGAAATTAATCCATAATCAATGAATAAGATACATATTTTTTAAAATTCAAATAACAATTACTAAGTTATGAAACATAAATTTGAATTTATAAAAACATAACTCTCTTATACTTTAAGCATGTAAATTAAATCTCTACTTAATTTAAATTATACTACCATTTTTATCCTGTATAATTATATACACAATAATAATAATAATAATAATAATAATAATAATAATAATAATAATAATAATAATAATAATAATAATATTATTATTATTATTATTATTATTATTATTATTATTATTATTATTATTATTATTATTATATTAGCAAACAACCTGATTAATTTTTCTCAGATATGACATTTTCAAAATACTACCATAGTTCTAATGTTTATTTCTTAAACCACAATCTGATGATGTTTTGTTATTCCAGAAAAAGTAGAAATATCAAGAAAAGCTATTAGATCCAAAGCACATTTTATTAATTCTGATATTTTCTAAATATTCAAATTATTTTTTCATTTAGCAGGTATTCAATCTAGATGTACAAACATTAATTTATATCCATGACAATGCAATGTAAATATCCTTTTCTTTATCAAATATTTGATTTATAAAGCATTACAAGCGAACAGAAGTTAGTTTTAACCATGATGATGCTATGAAAATTGAACTGATTTCTATCTTGTGTATAAATAATTCATCAAGCTTATAAAATTATATCAGCAGGTTAACATAATCTTTATGTACATTTTTATGTTGTTAGTTGGAAAAGTATGTAATACCCATTTTTGAGGCAAAGAAATATTCCAACAGTTTTTAAAACATTAACTACTATTTCCTATTGCAAAATTTTAATTCTGACAACACATAATGGAAACTAGATAAAAAGTTTTCAATTTCCATATATTAAAGTGTTATACAGCTTTTTTTAATTGTGCACATAGCAATAAAATTGAGTAATTTATAAAAGTAGAAATCCTGAAATTTATTGTCAATTATTCATTATCATTTATTTGGAAATGTAATTTAAAAATATTTAATATTTTAAAAAACATAATCCACAAATTTAAAAATAAAATTGTTAATTGCAAAATTTTGAGTGAAAAACAAATGGTATTTATATACTGTACTCAATGTAAGGGCAAAAATACATATTAAATTAGTGTTGCTGTTTAAGTTTATAACTTATTATTCTTACTTAAAACTAACTCATATAATACATATTAAATTAGTGTTGCTGTTTAAGTTTATAACTTCTTATTATTCTTACTTAAAACTAACTCATATATTTATGTTTTAAATAAAAATATGTGTTCACTGTAGTACAATCATTAATACTTATATTTTGTTTGCATGTATTATTGTCAATATATAAAGATAAGTATATTTGCATTTCAATTGTATTATGATACCAAATAAATTGTATTTATATTATTTCTCTAGGAGTCCAACCACTGTTTTTTTACACTTTTTTTTTCAGAATCAAAAAATATGTGAAATGTAATAATTTTAAAAGCTGATCTAGTGATTTTTTGCTCTTTAATATTATGAATTAAGTCAGTGATTCTCTATATGCAACTCCTCTTTTTTGTGGGATTTGCTTAATACAAAATTATTTTTTATAGCCATTGAATGTTATAATTTCCTCATATTATAAATTTTGTTAATTTTGGAATTCTGCAAATAACAATTCTATTATTTCTGCATTGGAAAAATCTTTCGTGATTTCACCCCCCCCCCCGATACTGATTAACAATAGCATATGTAAATAAAGCAGCCTAAACTTTATTTGCAACCAAACCCATAACAATGGATATTTGTATATATATAATGATTTTATTATTATTTATAATTTAGTTAAAGTAGAATTATGATATGTCAAATTATTTAAAATATCAATAATAATAAAAATAAGATTGATTCTTATTTTAAGTTCTGAATATAAATAATGTATTTAACTTACTATGTGCATTGACAGTAACGATCTTAAAAAATCACATGTAAAAATCATACTGATGATAGCTTAAAGGAGCCTGAAACATATGTGATAATGATCCAACTTTAGCTATTCACGATTTACGGTAATAATTTCAAATGTTATGGATTTTATCTTTATATATAAGTGCATACAAAAAAATCAACTATACACATATAGTAACATATGTGTGATAAAGAAAACAAAAACATCTCAGTTTTTAAAAATTTATTTATCATGTGATAAGTTTTCAAGAAATCACATGATCTTCAAGAAATAAAAAAAAAAGGCGCTAAAAAAAATGCCTAAACTAAGAATGCTTTTTTTCTCTTTCAGATGTAAATCATTCTAAGAACTTTTAGATTTAGAGTCCTCACATCATTACACCAAGGTCTTTTTATGAATAATAGAAAGGATATTTTCTTTTTTATAATTTTATACAAAATTAATTTAATAGAAATATAACCAATGAGAACATTACAAATATATTTAAAAAAATGTTTGGGAAACAAAATTTAGTGTGACTAACTAGCTAAAAGAAAAGTGACAAAATAGAATTGAATGTTATTTGCTTTTTAAAAGTCTTTGTGTGCAAACATAACAAAATATTTGATTTGCCCAGAAACACAAAACAAAGTCTTCCAGTAGTTGTTTATCTAATCCTGATGGATCGAGTGTGTCAAAACATGAAGCTACCATTTATCAGGGTAGGAATATATTTACTTTTCATTTTATGATGCTGTGGGCAGTATTTAAATTACTAATTTACTTGAAGAGTTTATCTTTAATTCACCCCCCCCCCCCATTTCTTTTACTATCTAAGATGTTTGTTTATATATTTCATTTAATTTCTCTTTTCTGCGATCTATTTTTTTTTTAACTAAATATAGTTATTAAATTTATATATTTTTAGTATCATAATAATATTAGATTTATTAAACTTATAAATATAAAAAAAGTCTATTATAAATGTATAAATTTTATATGTACAGGCGCGCACACGTGTAAAATTATATTTTATAAATTTATTATAATTTTATTGTTTTATAATGAATCTTATAAAGTGGGGATAAAAATAAGTTATATTAAAAATTAGAAGGAAAACTAGGGTTAATGGTTAACGATGGTTAAGTAATATTTATCTGTTTAATGGTAGATGCCACTGCTGAGAATTTTTTTTATAAATCTGATAATTTGTTTCTCTCAAGGAAATTTACATAAAAAATATTTTATCCAGAATCATACTAATTTCTTACGCAAAAATGGGTTTAAGGTGCTACAAACTCACGGCAAATATAATCATCAACAATGATCATTCTTGTTTATCTGTTTCTTAAAAATATAAAAATACTTTTTTTTAATATAAAATTTATCATAAGATTAAAATTTTTAAAATGCTGCATAGAGCCTAAGACTGGATTATTAACAGTTACTACAAACACAGATTACAAGTCCTTGACAAGTTAAAATAAATTAGAGAATGTCTTGGTCTTTTAGATAAACTATTGCACATATATAATAAAAATGTCAAGAATGTGAAAGTTATTTTTGAGTATAGTTAAGAGAAGTTTATTTACAATTTCTGAGTTTTCTATTGAGATATCAGAATCTATAAAACTATTCTTAGGTAGAAAGATGGGACACTTGATCATAAAAAGAAAAAAGAAATTGAAGTATATTACTTGGAGTTCATAATAAGTTCAAGCACTAGAAATGTCCAAACTGGGCCATGATCCATGAAATTTGAGTTCCAAAATCTGCACTACTCTGCTCATTTTGCAAAGCCGAGAGGTCATCGCAGCTGCCATGCAAGCAAGTAGTTGGTTGCAGACGGTTGTGGGTTCGCCCCCGGACGATGCTATGACATATGGAAAAAAAAAATCTCTTAATAAGAATCTAAAAATTTTCAAATTATTTTTATAGTTTCTGATAGTCAAGTAAAATATTATTTAATAAAAAATTGAATTGTGCAGTAATACAAGTCAATTATTCAGATATAATCTCAATGCAGATTTGTATAATGAAATGATATTTTTTTAATATATTTTTAATTCTTAAAAAAGCGTTTATATTTTTAAGCCTTTGCATAGCATAAACTAATGACTCAATTTTGTTTTGAACTAGTTTGTTTTGTTGAGTTATTGACAGACTCAAAAAAAAAAAAAGGAGGTTCCTGGTTCAATTCTGAGAGAAAAAAAAATAAAGAAACAAAAAGCCATTAATAATTTTTATTAGTCATTCATTAGACTAGGGATTATTCATCAATAAATAATATTTCTGTAGTGTAATTTTCATTATATCACTCTCATGCAAGGTAAGGACTGGTTTACACTCACTTTTAACACATTGTAGAGGAATGTAATTATAAGCATATAATGAGAGACATGTGAAAAAGATTTGATCAATAAAAGATAAATGTTGTAGTCAGTCTCTCACATGATTTCTCCAACAACTGACCAATAATGCTTAAAGTTTATTTTGCCCTGAACAATTTTATGTAGTAGTAAAATTAAGACCTAAATTGTTCTGAACCACATTCTAGTTGAAAGAAATAAAAACTTACCCAATTGAATTGTCACATGACCTCACAAGAAACTAGCCATGTGATTATTATTACTGTTACAATTAACTCAAATAATTAACAATGATACCATTTATATTTGTTTGTCAATGGTATGAAATTGTAAAAATGCAAAGCTTCTTATATAAGATTTGTTTATTCATTCTTATAAAGGTAATGCTTAGTACGAAATATTGGAAAAGATCAGATTTATGGGGACTAGGTCAGTACAGATGTCTTACATTAAAAAAAACACAAACAAAAATATTATTATAAAAAACTTATCACTGCTTTATTAATTTTTTGGAAGCAGGGAAGAGGAGAAAAGAGGTAGGGAAAGGATATTTGAAAAAGGCCAGTTCGATAGGTTTTTTTTATTGCTTATTTTTTTATTTTTTGTATAATTTTACTTATATATCTGTTATACTTAGTTTAAAATTGGTATTTTTTCTATAAAATATTGTGTTATAGTAATTTTGATGAAATATAATTTTGAACAGTAATTTTATCCACTCCACATTTTTGAAACATGAATACATTTTATTTGAAAAAGTCAAATAACCCCCAAGATGCATTGGTTGGTGAATCAGTAGTCTTTCAGGATATTTACTGCTACAAATTAATACTTTGATGCTCTGCCATTGTTAGTAATATGAAAATCACTATAACAAAAAATAAAACAAATTAAATAGACTGAGAATATTTCCAACATATAAGCATCATAATCATGATTGTCAATAAATTTGTAATGTATCATTATGATGTTTTTCATATTAGGTACCTATTAAATATGAAATTTTCATGTTTTTGATTATTAATACATAAATAAAAGATATATAGCTTTATTGCTTGGGAGTTCATAAGAAGTTTGAATGCCAGACCTGTGAGTACCAAAATCGATTCTGAGACCTTACAAAGACTGATGCTTTAATTTAATTTCTATTTTTAAAACTGTCTTTATTGTTAGCTTAGTAGAATATATATACTAACAACAACATTAAATAATGATGTCATATACTTTTTTGTATGATTCCAAGTACAATTCTTTTCACTCTATTCTAGGATTAGGTAGCTCAATGCTGTAATATTCACATCTCCAATGTATTGTCTGGTTTTTGCCTTCCCTACTGGAGAATTAGGATTTAAAACACTTGTATAGTTAGCAGCCATCTCCAATGTATTGTCTGGTTTTTGCCTTCCCTACTGGAGAATTAGGATTTAAAACACTTGTATACTTAGCAGCCATCTTTTATTTTTTATATTATTCAAGCTAGTATTCTAAAATAAATCAATTCTTGTATTTCACCAAAACTTTATATATATTTAAAAACAGATACTTTCACTTTAATAAGTTATAATAATGCAACAGGAAAGTATCTATCAATAATTGACCCACATAGTGGAATTATCAGAACAATTTATTTTCTATGGGTTATAAAATATTATTTTAATTTATGCTTTGGTAAGTCAGCCATTTTGTTTTCTAAAATATGAGGAAAGGCATATGTTAATAAAAAAGTGTTTATAATCTGATAGAAATTCTCTCAAATACTATATATATATAATGAGTGTGTGCTTCTATATGTTTGAAATTATTAGGCAGTGAGCAAAAATATATATTTTAATTAACCATTCAATAGATCACACTGACCATTTCAATTTTTGGCATCAGAATATCATAAAAATCAGTGAATAAAAATTGGTGATCTACAGTTTTTCTTTTATTATTATATAAATCATTAAATCTGAGAGTAAATTGTTTAAAGCAACTTTTAAATAGCCTATTATAGACAAACTCACTGTCATCTGTCCCCTACAGAAGAATTGTGGAAAAGAAAGTAATACTCATCAGACATGTAAGTTGTCAGGAGGTGCACTGATTTACCTAATTTTTACTCTTGTTTTATTTTTTATCATCTCTTTTTGCTAATCATTATTGAATAGTTATTAGCTGGCTATTTGAAATAAAACTTCTGATCAAAAACTTTTTCCAACTTTCAAATTTTGTCTGTTCCAAATCGAATCCAATATGTATGCAGGTTGGTATTTTATAAATTTATTATTGCTTTTCATTTTGAGTCACCTAAATTGAAATAAACACCCAAATAGATAATGATTTTAAACTGAAATTACTAATGGTTGACTAATTAATAGATTATATGCTATTTAATATTATCATCATGATTATTGTTCATAGACAGACATATAATGTATGTAAACCTATGTACTATATCATACCATATTTCAAGTACAGTTAAATAGACTCATATATAATATTTCCCAAACCAATACAATAATCATCCAAAGAGCCAATAAGAGAGCTTAAATTTTGAATGTTCAATGTAAATATAAAACTAATAATGAAATAAGAAAACAGTTGTTACATATTGTTCACAAAGTATTGTGTGGACTTCATATAATGAGAATTATGTGCAAGTGTTTGGGTTGTATAATTATAAATATTAGCAAAGAATGATGAACAAAGTATTATAAATCAATAAAAAAAACTACAAAATTTATAAAACATGAATTGTAAACTCTCTTAATAGGTAAACAATGTAGGTAATATAGGATGTATGACTGCATAATGTAAAAACATATATATTATTATGGTCAGGGTGATCATGGAGTCTTACCATATCAGCCATACAGGGCACCACCAGACTATTTGAACCTGGAAAATTTATAGAGTAGTTAGATACATGCTGTTAAGATTTTACTTTTACATATGTATATATTTTATTCCGACCGTCAGTCCATGCCACTAGCTCGGGGAGCAGCAGAGATAATGTATATATTATTTATTTAAAATATATCTTCAATAAAAAAAACCACTGCCAGTACACACACAAAAAAAACATTTATTAACACACATATATATATATATATAAAAATTTAAAATTGAGGAATAAAATTTATTATTTTAGATTGGTTATTAATTTTTAAATTTAAATTTTTATTTTAAACAATCCACACAGAGGAATTTAATAATATTTTATTAGAGTGTCAAGTATGAATAAACTACATAGATTGCATTTGAAAAGAAAATATTCTATCCCTTATTTAACCTTAGGCCAAAAGTTCGCATTGAAACCAATGCCAATCTTTAAAGTTTTCATTCCATCTGTGCGATATATATACTTTAAATAACTCTTTTTAATTTTAGCTTTTAGTTTTTTAATAAATTTATTTTTATTTACGAACTTTTTATTTTAATTTATATATATATTATTTCTTAAATAATGTTAAATAAATTTATTTAATGCAGTTTTTTTTAGTTCTTAGTGCATCTCTTATTCCTTTCTATTTACTGATAGTTATGATGATGATAATAACAATAATTTTTAATTTTAACAAACCTTTAAATAAATTATTGCTTATCAAATACATAACATTGATAATATAACCCTATTAAAAAACAACAAAATTCAAAAATGTTATTATGGTAATTGACAAGCCAGATTCCAAAAATAATCATTTAAATAAGTTTACAAATAATATTTCTTTCTTATATTAATATTAATCCATTGTCAATCATTGTAATATTTTTGGATTTTATTTTTCCAAATATAGGTTAATATTTTTTTTACATATGCTTCAGCCTATTAATCACACACATATTCATTATTTTATGCTTATTTTGTCGTAACGTCATAGTTTTATTGATATTTAAATTTTTAATTCCCCCCAAAAAATGATTTTCCATTGCAGTCTTTTGTTATATAGTTTCTTCTCTTTTCCCTTATAAGGTGTCATAAAGCATTAATTGTCAACTTTGGCCATTGTTCTCCAGACCTTTCTAACTGTCAAAGTCATAAATCAAACCAAAATGTTTTAAACTTTCATAATAGATTTTGAACATAAATAAATATATTTCTTGTAATTTTTTTACATTGATAATTAAGTTTTTACATTAATGTACCTAAATATGAACTTTGATTTGAACATTTTAAAATTTTACAAGAAAAGTAATCAAGAGAAAGTGAATAGTGTTTGATTGCTATTCAAGCTAAATGAATAACATTGACCACTATTTGAATATCAATGACATTCAGTGTATAACTATCAAAATGCAACTATTTTTCATAATATTTATGTAATGATTACTTTTTCTAGTATATTGACTAATCATATACCTAGATTTAGATTTTCATTTAAAATACTTAATTCTAGATGAAGAAAAGACAACAAAAGTGAATAATCAAAGGTCATAATTTCTAAGACACAAGAAATCACTGGCAATTTTATGTAATGATTGGTTGAAATATAATTCTTTTGTTTTACTTCAGGCTATTTTTCTTATGTTTTTCTTATATTTTTCTTTAGTTATTAATATTATTTTAAATTTTTTATTACATTTAACCAACTTGAATGTAAAATAATTCAATTTTTAGAAGCTAAATTAAAACAATTCTGAATACTTTACATTAATATATTTTTGAAAGGAAATAAGAATCAAAGAAACAAGTCATATATAACATGACATTACTTTTATAAGCTTGTAGTTATGAAATGCAATACAGAGGCCGTACCAATAGCTCAAACAAGCTCTTAATTAATGTGTGGTATGAGAAAATATTTGAAATCTCTATCCAGAACATTCTCATCTCCAGACTAACTGGTTTCGAGCTTATGGCTCACATCAGTGGAGAGCTAGAATATTTGGACACTAGAATTTAGTTCAGTCCCATATAGCTATTTTAGTTAGATAGCTGGATTTAAAGACATTTTCATGTCCAAAAATTTCGGAGTTTCTACTTAAGTATATGTATGAAATAAGTGTTGGGTTTTGAGTTTATGTTTTAGATCTACTGTCCAAATATTCTAAAAAATTGGAGATTTGGAGTTTCAAATATTTTCTCATACTGCACTTATTAATTAAGAGCTTGTTTAAGCTATTAGTATGCTCTCTATATTGAAAGGAAATAAGCTAAATCCATAGTTAACAAATGAAATAACTCAAATTTTTAATCAAGCTGGCCAATAAGAAAATTAGACAGTCAAAATGTTAACCATTAAACCATTCAATGCTGATTAAATTAATAGATTTAAATAATTAAAATTACAATTGATTAAAATTTAAAATTTTTAGTTAATAGACTGATAAAATATGGCTTTATGAATATGAATCCTAACTATAAGGTTACTATATATATATATATATATATATATATATAGTAACCTTATATATATATATCAGTTGATTTATATATATATATATATATATATATATATAAATAATAAATCAACTGATTTATTATTTATATTGAATATAATGTAACCAGTACAATAAAAAATCCTGAAAAAAGAATATTAATTCATTTTTCTATTATTGTGATGTTTAAAATTAATGCTTTTTAATTTTTTTGTTTAAGTTTTGAAACTATTTGTAAATTTATTTTGCTCAATAATTGACAAAATGTATTTAAACCTGATTCTTTACATTTCAGTAAAAATATTTTATTTGATTTAATTTATGAAATGTTTTCTCTTTTTTGCTAAACTATATTAAGGTGCTTACTTATCATTTACTTTGGTTGTTTTTGCTGTCATATGATGCACCATGGTGCAATATATTGTCTACATTTCTTAATCAGATTTTTTAAATACAATATATCTCCAAGGCAATAGCTTTTATTAAAAAAACCAAATTAAAAGACAGAGTTAAAAATTAAAAATAAGTTTAATGATATTTAAACAAACCAATCCATAACCCACAATAGTCACCATTCATGGCATTTGCTGAAGCTCAGCAGTATTTTGTTTATTCTACATATTTTATTTTAACATGTTATGCCTATAAAGAGCAGGATCTATTGAAGAACAAGGTAAAGTTCTTTTTGACTAAACCTAAGAATATTATTGATTTCCCTTACATTTTTCATTTTTATTTGTGGGAGCTTGCTTGTTTATGAACTTTCATTTTTTCTGTCATATTGCCATTATTATAGTACATGCATTTTAGTGATGTTCAAGTTGATGATATGACCCTAGATAGTAAACTAAATTATGCCAAGAGATTAAATTACCATTAAAATGCTCAAAAGGCATGAAACCTTATTGCCTAATTACCTCCTATCTTTAGGAAGGTTCTTATGTAAAATATATTTCTTAGAGTTATATTTTTAAAAGATGTTTGTAGACACTAGAATGGATTCTACTTTATATATTTGCCTTTTTTTCAAGTGTCCGTAAACGTGATGAAAGAAATATTATGTGCTGTCGAATCAGCAATGTGTAAGCTAGAGTCATGTGATAGAGTCATGTGATATTTTTTCACTTGTCTTAGTGCTATATGTTAATGATAAAACTTCTAAACTTATATAAAACATTTTATTTTTCAATTGACATTTTAATAATAAAATAAATAGGTAAATAAAAATAAAACCTCTTATTTCAAACTTTATTTAATTGGAAGCTTCTTTTTATCTTTTAGCTAAAAGGTGAAATTGGATAATATATGTTGAGTTTAGTCAACATATTGCATCAATATCTCACAGCTATTTTATTGTTGAAAGTATTTTAGTCAAAGGCATTATACTTTTAAGAAATACGTAAATCCTGTAAATAAATAAACTTGTTACAAATTGTTAAACAGCGGATCTGAAAGAGGTCCCAGATTGTTTACCTTTTACTCGAGTGGTCTGGCAAATTATTTTCAATTTTAAAACAACTTCAGAGCTTTATATAACACCATTACAAGTTTACAAAGTTTGTAACAAATCCTTCATTAGGCAAGTAGGAATTCAAAAATTAAATAAATAAACAAACGTTATCAAAAAAAAAAAAAAATCAGAGTTAACATTATAAAAAATAAATATTTGTGTCTGTCATGCATATTTGTATAAAACAACAATAACAAAACGTTAAATATTTAAGTGCAAATAATAGTATTAAGAATGATCATATATTTGACTGGTATATAATTATTAATTTCTATAAACTATATATATAACAAAATTGCTTTTATTAATAACAGTGATAAACTGTCTGTGCTCTAAGTAAAGTAAATCGCAAAAACACAGACGCATATTAGAATTAGTTAAATATAAAAAATAGTATAATGAATATTTATATGCTTGATCGATAAGAAATTGTTTATATTTATATTTAACTACGCGCACATACATGCACTCTCTATATAAAATGATTGCAAAATTATAGACTTTTATCATAGTGCATGAAACATTCAATATTAAGTTGCTATATCATATTTAAAGCTGTCCAATCATTTTGAAGGATCTCCAAGGCAGCTGATAAGAGGTTGTTTTCATAATACATAAACTGCAGAGTAATCATCTAGTTTTTTCATATGCATACTATTATTAAAGTTTATATGTCTCCAGATATTTGAATATAAGGTTTATTGATCTGTGTTACATTAAAAAAAATAATTCTATATAACTCTGCCTTGACTAGAGTTTACCATGATGGCACCACAATCCTAAATATTAATGTATTAAGGTTATGAGAGAGTAACTTCTATTATTAATATAAGGCAACTGGATGCTCATTCCTGCAAAATAATTGGCCAGGTTTTTTTAGATCTACTATTATGATCTAATAAATCTTCATAAACTGTGATTGGAGCACATTTCTTTGGATATCTGTGTAATATTTCTTTAAAAATAATGTTGATATGAACATATTATAAGAATTTTTTACATAATAAATATTTCATGCATTGTGATCAAAGTTTACATTTTTTATGAACTTGCTTCCCTCCCCCTTTCTCTCTTTCTCTCTATATATATATATAAAAGGAATTTGAACTCATTTTTTCAAACTCCCTATAGCTACTTACTCCATCTTATACAACTAATACACATGACTACATATATGTATGTGATTATGTGTATCAGTTGTATAAGATGGAGTGAATAGCTGTAGGAAGTTCTAAAGTCTGAGTTCAAGTCCTTTATAATTGCATTAAATTTACTATACATGTATTTTAATATTATATATGTGTATATAATACTTAAGAGTAATGTTTATATGGACATACTACAAGAATCTTTCACAAGTCAGACTTGCTAGAAGTTATTTTAACAAACTCTCAAATAACATCTCATTTGTAATTTTTTTTTTTTATAGAATATTCATATGAAAATTATTGTCAGTATTAAATATTCAACTGGCAGTGAAATATATAGGTTAGTAAATAGATGGGCAGAGAGATAATTAGATAGATTATATAGGTATGTAGATGAAGATAGATAGATACATATGTAAGTACACAAGCAGACAGGTAAGTAAATTGTTCAGTTGGTCATTCAGTGGTAGAAAATTTAATTGGTAGGTAGGTAGATTATTAAGTAAGCAGATATGTAGGTATGCAGAAAGTTGGAGAGGAAAATGAGCAGGATAATAGGTCAATTTGACTGGTTGTTCAGTCAGTTGGTAGATAGATAGTTAAGGTGGTCAGTAGACATGCAAGTAGTCTAGTAGATAATTGGATGAGTGGCTTATTGGATGGCTAAATAGATAAATAA
This sequence comes from Epiperipatus broadwayi, assembly GCA_028023455.1. NCBI lineage: Eukaryota > Metazoa > Onychophora > Udeonychophora > Euonychophora > Peripatidae > Epiperipatus > Epiperipatus broadwayi. The sequence goes on along the minus strand of JAQFVV010012574.1, from coordinate 912,682 downwards.
ATAATGGCTACATAACAAAGATTTCTCCAATATCCACTCACAGAGAAACAGTAAAAGAAATGATATTATTAGTTTAGTCAATATCTAAGTTACAAGAATTATGTTTTTTTTTTCCTTGAGTAGTTAAATATTACTTTACTAACTACTTATTGGTTGGTCAGTTAGATTATATATGAATTGCTATTTAAAAAATATCCCATGTTTATTTAGAAATCTATCAGATTTGAACTGAGTTTGTAAATATGATAGTCAAAAACATTAACCACTCTTTAACAGACCAGAGGAAAACAAATCAGATTATATCATAGTATTGTATGCTAACATTTAATAGAGAAATTGCCTACCTATTATGTACCATCTAAATATAGTAATTTATTGATATTCAAGATATATCATACATATGAATTAAATTTTTGAGTGATAAATGTAATGCTTTTAAATATTTTATGAATCTTTAAATGAAATCTATTTTAGTATATTTTTTGATCACTCTGAATAATTTGTTCCAATATATTATACGAAAATTAATTAGTAATTGTTTTGATGCGAAAACACAGCTTACTTCTTTTCACTTCATTCTTCTTATTAAAACTTTGTTTGTTTATTTTTTTTAAAGTATTAAATTTCTTAATACTTTTAAATGTGTTAGCTGAAATCGATTGATTTGTAAATGTAATATTATTTATAATAAAATTATATTTATTTCAAGTTTGTATTTCATAAACGCATTTCTTGTTACTTTATAGCTTAATCTTTAAATCTTAATTACTAAAACCTGCTTGAGTTTATTTAATTTTATATGAATACTTCGAATTTAAATTTACCTATATATTATACACATTCATTCACTCCTAACCAAGATATATAATTTTAAAGTAAATTATTTACTTCCAAATAAATTAAACCCGTTCATATTTATTTAATAAATTGCTATCATTAATAATAATAAATATTATACCATAGAAATTCAAGACTAATGCATGAAGTTAAAGATAAATAAAACGTGGTTTTATTGCAGTTTTAAAATAATGTACAAAAAAATCAAATTGCATAAATATTGATATTTACATACAATAATTATTTGTTACTTTGTTGAGTACAGTGTACTTAATGATGGCCGTCATTATAACATTTATAGAACTTAATATATTTAATTTTTATGCTACAATCAAAAAAGTAATTAATGGATTATTGCTCTGGAGATCATAAAAAGTTCAAATACTAGAAGCAACAAAACTGGGCCAGTATTTGTGGATCTTGAGCTACAAACTCTATCACTGTATACACCAAACCATACAGAGATTTATTTGCATGTTTATAAAGTAAAAAAACCTCAATAAAAGATTTTCTCTTGTTCACATATTTGTCCAAAATAACAAAGAATTCATTAAAAAAATAAAATGTTTTCAATTGATAGTTACCATGATACTAATAATGAGAGAAAGTTCTATGTTACTTAATAGATTAATTTTATGCCACTAATTGCAAAATGAAGATTGTAGTTTTGGAGATGTTGGATTGAATCAAAAATGACATCTCGAAAACCAAAACCTTAAAACTATGAAGGGTGTAATCGTTAATATAAATAAAAAGATGTATATATATGATATTACTATTAAGACTGTCAAGGCTGGTATTTTAGAATGAGTTAAACAATAAATTATGACCTGCAAAAAAGTAATCTCAGGTCTCTTCTTCTCTACTTCATAAGAAGGGGATTGTTTTTATATACATAATGACAAGTATTAATAGACAGAATAGATACATTTATTTTAATTAAAAAATCCATGAATTTGCATTTTAAATACTGTTGCTTAAATTTTTATATAATATCTATTGCCAAATGATAAAATCTTATTAAAAATAACCAAGTAAAACATTACTTGGAAAAGTTTACACACTGGGGGTGAAAGAGATGGATCCATAAACCATGAACTTGGAGTTCCAGGGTTTGTCTTTCTACCATTACACTAAATTACATAAGAATAGAAGTGATTGAGATATATCTTTAAATTTCTAAATTTTTTTAAAATAAATGCAAAAATTAGTTGTATCTAGAATCGTAATCAGTTAAATACTTAATGAAACTTTTTTTTTTTTTCTGTCGGTGGTTTATCAGTAGGAGTATTTGTGGATTGCTTTTATAAATAGAAAAGGATGTAAGAAGAATCATTGTATTTGGAATTTTTTTTACATATTCTTAATGCTTATGAATGCTAGTTTTTCATTACAGATTAATTTTGTACAAAATAAACTGATTTTTTAATGAAGAAAATTATACATTTAATAATGGTTGAAGAGAATGTGATCCTAAAACAAATAAGAATTTTTATAAAAGAAATATTAGCATATGTTGAGAAATAGATTTTGAAGAATGCCTAAGAATAATATTTATTGAGATTAGAAAGCAATCTTGTATTATCAATCTTAATATGCTAGGGAAAAAATGGATTGGAACGATCAAAAATTTGGGGGAAGAGCACTCAAAGAAGAGTATTATTATATTACTTGTGAGAGTGCTCCAAGTTGAAGATTAATTTTTATTAAAGGTTAGAAGTATTTTCTAAAGTAGTTATCTATAATCAAAAACAACTGAAGCTATGTGTTTAATTGACTAACTAAAAAGGAAAAATATTTACTGGGTAATTTGCTTTCAATTTTTAAAAGTAAAGGATTAATATATATATATATATATAATTAACCTATTTATTCAATATACTGAAGGCTTACTATAGTAAATAGAAGGATTTGAATTTAGAATTTTCGGTCTATATTCATCCTCCACTCCATTTCAAACAACCAATACACATGGCTATACACACGTGAAAGAGATAAATAACCCCCAATATATGTATTTTGTGCTGAACCAGCACTCATCAGTTGGGCTAGATCATAATCACCCACACATATATACAATCAGTGCTCAGCTTAAATTAAGATAGCCATTCCTTAAACTTTAATGGACAAACTTTAATCTTTTCACATATCCAACAATTCAATCATCCATTTCATTGAAAAGCCAACAATGTAACATAATGAATGGTTGAATTGTTGAAAGGGTGAAAAGATTGAAGTATGCACATTAATGTTTAACGAATTCTTATCTTAATATAAGCCAAGCACTGAGTGTATATATATATTGTAACTAGAAATATTAAGAAAAGATCTATTGTAACTAAATAATGTAGATCAAAAGATCCGATCCAAGTATCAAAAATCCAAATATTATTAAAATCTCAAATATTCAAATAGTATAACTTAATAAACAAAAAAAAATTTGTAGCTTTTATTTTATATCAAAAAGAACAGAATTATAATAAGCAATTTGCTGAGCATAAGCTATTAAACAAAAGATAAGACTGAGTTATCAATCATATTAAGGGTCATTGGATTAAATGAAACATATTTCTATAATTAGATTTCTCAAGATATCACAATATCTTTAATTACAAACAATAATGCCTGGAGACCAATCATTTAAGGTGTCTGGCCTATTTCAAACCCTAGATAGGCAGGCATTGTATTATCAATAAACAAATAGAAATTATAAACAAATTATTAAGAACAACTACTATAACTCAGGAAATAACATCAAGTGGGTGAGTACACTAGTAACTCAATAAAATATCTTCTCAGGTATACAGTCAGTAGATTTTATCCACTTTCATTTTTTGGTTTGATGTCAAGTGCATATTTAAGTAAATAATAATGAATATGGTATAGCAGGGTGCCACTAGATTATCTGAACCTAGACACAGTTATATCTTATAACCTTTTCACATGTACCGGGTTTGAATCCCATTTTGGTAGTTTATTTCTAATAAAAATGGAGGATTTTGCTTTTAGATCCATATCACTGTATGCACTAATATTTAGGTAAACATAAAACATCTTTAAACTAAAGTGGAGTATATAAATTTCATTAGACAGAAATCATTTCTCGATCTTTAACATAATAAATGCATTTCAATATTTTTTTATACATTTTACTAACTCAGATTATATTATTAATTTAGGATGGAAATTCACTCATCCTTGCATGAAATAGATGATGGGATGGTGGTTATTACAAATGTCAACTAAATACCATGAAATTACTATTTATTTATGGCCTTTAAACATTTATCTATCTCATTAATTAAAACGTGATGATGATGATGATGATGACAATGATAATGATAATGGTCTCAACCACAGCTTTAGGACTAAGCCTAAACATAAAACCTAATTTTTAGAAAGAAATTCATAATCACTGCTTAATCTTAGCACATTAAATCATATCTTAAATAACTAATATTCAACCAATATGATTCAATGTGCTAAGATTAAGCAGTGATTATGAATTTCTTTCTAAAAATTAGATTTTATGTTTAGGCTTAGTCCTAAAGCTGTGGTTGAGACCATTATCATTATCATTGTCATCATCATCATCATCATCACGTTTTAATTAATGAGATAGATAAATGTTTAAAGGCCATAAATAAATAGTAATTTCATGGTATTTAGTTGACATTTGTGAATAATTTTAATAACCACCATCCCATCATCTATTTCATGCAAGGATGAGTGAATTTCCATCCTAAATTAACAATATAATCTGAGCTAGTAAAATGTATAAAAAATATTGAAATGCATTTATTATGTTAAAGATCGAGAAATGATTTCTGTCTAATGAAATTTATATACTCCACTTGAGTTTAAAGATGTTTTATATTTACCTAAATATTAGTGCATACAGTGATATGGATCTAAAAGCAAAATTCTCCATTTTTATTAGAAATAAACTACCAAAACGGGATTCAAACCTGGTACATGTGAAAAGGTTATAAGATATAACTGTGTCTAGGTTCAGATAATCTAGTGGTGCCCTGCTAGAGCATATTCACTTATTATTTACTTAAATATGCACTTGACATCAAACCAAGAAATGAAAGTGGATAAAATCTACCGTCTGTATACCTGAGAAGATATTTTATTGAGTTACTAGTGTACTCACCCATTTGATGTTATTTCCTGAGTTATAGTAGTTGTTCTTAATAATTTGTTTATAATTTCTATTTGTTTATTGATAATACAATGCCTGCCTATCTAGGGTTTGAAATAGGCCAGACACCTTAAATGACTAGTCTCCAGGCATTATTGTTTCTAATTAAAGATATTGTGATATCTTGAGAAATCTAATTATAGAAATATGTTTCATTTAATCCAATGACCCTTAATATGATTGATAACTCAGTCTTATCTTTTGTTTAATAGCTTATGCTCAGCAAATTGCTTGTTATAATTCTGTTCTTTTTGATATAAAATAAAAGCTACAATTTTTTTTTTCGTTTATTAAGTTATAATATTTGAATATTTGAGATTTTAATAATATTTGGATTTTTGATACTTGGATCGGATCTTTTGATCTACATTATTTAGTTACAATGGATCTTTTCTTAATTATTCTAGTTACAATGGACGCCCAATTGGGGCATGATATGTTACAATGGATCTTCGATCACCTTTATTTTGTTACAATATATATATATATTATAAAAAAAAAAACTAAAAAAAAAAACGAAAAAACTTAGGAAATATTTTACTGTTTAAGATTATGTGGATTTGTATATTAAAAAACAAATTGGCAATTATGTATAACAGAGGTAAAAATATATTGTGGTATTGAAGCAATTATAGAAGTTTAGCCATAAGGACAGTTCAATCCAGCTGCAATATCTGTGATGGCTGATTTTCTGGACTGTCATACCTGGTAGATACTATTTTAAATTGTGATATAATTGAAAAAAAAAATAGAATAATCTTTCTTGGCAAATTGGAATTGATAGATTATTGAAAAAATTGTTTAAATTTTATTTTTTATGAGAGATTCTATTATTTGTATAAAAAGAAGTGACACTCAAATAAAATTTTAAATTATTAAGAAAAGAAACAATATTTTTTTAAAAAAAGAAATTGTAAAAATTGGGTAAGTCAATCAATTACATATATTTGAGTTCAATAAAATCTTGTAAATAGTAGGAGTAGTAAAATAGGTAAAAGGCATTAATGTGAACTTGGAAACAACATACACACTTGATGTGTGGAATTAAGTTTGAGTGTCATTTCATATTTTCTACCACTTTAATTATAGATTCACAGTAACCATAGAAGAAAAGATAAAATCTGGATGTGTCACCTATTATAAATATTCGAAAATGTTGTATAGATTAAGAATATGGTAGCAGAAATATAAGGATCTCATTGTGTAAAGTTACACAAATTCATTTGTAATGCTTATAATCTGGGGTAAATAAAAAGCTTGGATTTACTTGCAGGTAGTTGACTCATATCCAGTAAAACTTGCACATACAACATTGATCAATAAACTGATATCAAATTATTCTTATCTATGGGTAAAACACAGATAGAAAACTAGTTAAACCCTTACTACTTAGAAACTGAAAAGCCTGGTGAGAACTGCCTTCTTTTATTGTTTCTCTGCTCTGCATTGGATTATTTAATGAAATCACTGCTTTGCCCCATTTTAAAGTAAAAATTTCACTAATTTTAACAATCATCATTAACAGACACCAAGGGTAATTTACAGAAAATTTAATAATCATATAATCATGATCTTAAAATATCAAATGATGTAAAGTATTGAAATGGACGAATATTTACAGCAGTTTCATTCAATTGACCAAACAGATTTTTCAGATGGGAACCTCAAGATAAACTATTTGGCTAAGTCAGAATCTGTGACTTTCATTTCTATGATAAATTTTGAATTATATTAATATCTTAATGTAATCCCATAATTAGATAATGAGTGAATTGAAATCACATTTTCATTCATTAACACATTAATTTTGAGAAACTCTTAATTAGAACTTGTTTCTTAAATCAAAAGTTTGAATCATAATTATATTAAGATGATCTGAGAAAGTTTAGTTTCCTTCTTAATCTTCATTATGTTAGCAGTAAGAACTACCTACATATTCAGAGTTATCTTTTTTTTGAAGCAATAATTAATCCACAGTAAATATGAAAATTATTTACTTATTAAAAAATAAAATATGCATAGAAACAGTCATTTATGATAAAAGTCTATATTGGCTCAGAGAATACCTATAAAAACAGAGTATTTATCAATATTGTTAGTAAAGAAAAGACATCACTTTATTTACGTGAAAAGTTATCTTATGAATATGAATAGATGCAGAGATCTCCTAGGGATTTATATAAAATAACAAATAATATTCTTCTCTTTAGCAGAATTGGTATAATTAAAATTTACATACTTAACTTAGTAAACGTAATGAAACTTAAAAGTATAATTTAAGAGAGGAATATTATGAGGATGTATAAAGCCAGTGTTTTTAAAATATTTATTTACTGATAAGTATTAGAAAACTGACTACATTTGTGCAAGATTCCTGAAAACTTTTAATCTCATTTGAAATAATCCTGTTATTTGATAAAAAAAAAATAATAAAAAAACCTGCAAGCTAGACCAAGTTGTACCAAAATTACAGCACTGGTACATACAAATGCTATAAGTTGTTGAAAAAAAAATGTAAATTTGAATTTTAAAAGCTGAAAATTAGATATCTGATAACATTTTACAAAGATGTTCCCAATTTATCTGAAAAGTTAACATTAAAAAATCATTTTACTAAATAAAAATAATGCAAATTTCAGTTTTAAGGTTGTTAATTCAAAAGAGTGGCAGAGATTTGGGTCATTTGAGTACAAACTCATCTAACTCAAGTGTATTAATATGCTAAATTAATAAAACAATTAGGAAAAAGTTGACCATATTATTATTCATCAAGAATAGTTAGCAGCAATTTTAGTTTACCTGGTTAAGGAAGCATTTTAGAGCTTTAAAACTTAAGTAATTCAAATTATTATTTTAATTTAATCAGTGTAGTTTATTACATTTTTATTGTTTAAATTAAAATAATAATTTGAACCATCTTAAAGTTCATTTCAGTATACTGTTACAAAAGTATACTAGTGGGTTAAATTAATAAAGCAATTAAGAAAAGATTGAACAGGACATTTGTTATCGCTAGTTATCATCAATTTTAGTGTAATTGGTTAAAGAATTTATTATTTCTTTATTTGAATTAACTTTTTTAGTGTTTATCTTTTAATTATATAAATTTTAAAACATTGTTTAATACACCAGACTTAAATTATCTTTAATATTCTGTACAATTTTATTGTAATGGTAGCATGGTAAATTTTGGAGTTCAAATCCATGGATTGTGACTTCAGCATTACCACTTTGGAGGCTAAAATTTTTCAGAAATTCCTGAGCAGAAAGCCATTCAATTATTATTTATTGCGATATTGGCTCACCATTTTTTTTAGAACAATGAATAAATTATAAAAATATGAAAATATTTAAGGGTTGTGCCATTGAAGGGTAAAAACTTCTCTTTATTATTAGAAGATTGTTAGAGAGGAAATGGGCTATTTAAAGTGTTTTAATTTTTACATGTATCAAAAACAAAGCAATGCTCTATTTTTCTTAAAATAAAGTAGTCCTATGTAAGAATAGTTAATTTCATTGTTTTATGTAATATAATGTATGAATCGAGATTAAAGTTGCAACAGTAGTAAAAGGAACTTTTTTGCTAAATAATTCTAATACTAATTAAGACGTCAAACAAATGCACATGCAATTATAACAATCAGAATAAACTGTTTATAGTCTCATTAAAATTCTATCACTAAAAAGAGTACCTTCGTTTTACATTACTTATCCAAATAAAGATATTTATGTGGAACTGATATTTTACATCTTGTAATAGATATTAATTTGTTTTAATAGTTTAAAAAATGATTTTTCTAAGTAAAAGTAAATAAAATTAAAACTAAACCATAGACTTAATACCTATAAAAATATGATGTTTTCTGCCAGCAGTGAAAATCTCTTTATATTAGAATCATATTTGCTGTGTTTTAGTCAACGCATCTATTCAAATTCTGTTAATTGAATCTACCACATTCTAGATAATAATAGCTATATGCATATTTAACACTCAATACTGAATGATTAGCTAAGATGGATATGAGCCAGCTGGCTGAAATAAAAATTCTAATTGTTGTGATCTGAAAAAAATTGTCACAGTTGATCCATATGGATTTAAACTAATAACATTAGATTTATTGGTTATATTTAAATTAAACTGGATTGATTAATTTAGAAATGGGCCTTAGCTCAAAGTAGTTAATGAATCAACATTTTAACTAATAAAACTGATTATTTATATAAGTTTGGATATAATTTACAAATTAATGGTTGTATATAATATAATTTATTACTTTTATTTTATTTATATACAATATGTCGTAGTTTAATATATTGCATTAACATGGAGAGTTGAAATTTTAAATTTATTGTATACTATTTTTTAAAATATTTGATGAATGTAAAGTCATAACTCTATTTTATTATATATAGTGACAGTAATTAATTAGTCTAAAATAGTAATAATCACTAAATAAAAGTGTCTGTGCGACTCTTAAAGAAATAAAATTATTTGATAAATATGTTTTGATATATCGTCATTCTCATTCTCAACCATTATCAATTCACTGCAGAATGAATCCAATTATTCTGATCTCTAATTTCTTTCTTTAATATCCCACCTGCAAACTTGTTTCATCTATCTATCTCACACGGAGTTTCTTTATAGATCCCTTACATCCAGATTCTAATTTAAAGCTAAGTGTCTATCTATTATATTCTCTTATAGCAATATATACAGCCCAATTCCATTTTAGTATATTTATTGTTTCACTGACATCAATAATATCTACTTGTTTCTTTCATTTCTATATTTCATTTTTGATCTCTTCTTGTTATTCTTAAAATACATCTCTCCTTATATGGGTAAATGGTCTGAAGTCTCAGGATTGTGTTTTTGTTAACTGTCCAAGTCTCAGATACATAAATAAGAACTGGTAAAACACATGTATTAAAAATCTATTTTCTTTTAATATAAAGTTATTTCTATTAAAAATACTCAATCCAAGTTTAGTTCTATGCTTAATTTAATCCATTATGTTTTAGCTATGTTAATAATTTGACCAACATATTTGTTCTTGTTAACTTCTTCTAATTTATAATTTCATTATTTATTTATTTTTCTGAGAAAATCCATTGAACATTACATCAATCTTTTCAACATTTATCGTTAATTCTACTTTCTTAATTTATCTGATAACTATATATTTCCTGAAACTCTGAAACACTATTTGCAAAAGCTGTCACATTATCTTGAAGATATAGATTAATCAAATAATCTCCATTTACTTTCACTTTCTTAGCTTCATATTTTAATCCACAAAATACTTCTTATAAAATTATTATAAAAAGCTTTGGTAATATAGAATTTCCCTTTAGTACATTTTTCTCAGAGTTTGTCTTCTTATTATGATCATATAACTAATCATTGCTAGTACATTTTGATAAATATTCTTCAGAATATGTCAATATCTTATACCAAGTTTTCAATTTTAATAATTGTAAATATATATATATATATATATATATATATATATATATATATTATTATAATTGAAATTTTAATAATTGTAAATATATATATATATATATATATATATATATATATATTTTCTTAGGTCATAGCATTGGCCAGGAGGCAAACCTGCAACAACCGTCTGCAACCAACTGCTTGCTTCCACTGTGGTTGCGCTGACCTCTCAGCTAATAACGCTTGACAGTTGTAAATATTTTATAGAAACAAATGCCTTTTCATTATCTACTAATACAAAGCATAATGGCAACTCATATTGAATGAGCCTTTCTATAAATTCTTTCAATACCTGGATGTAATCCATTGTGTTAAACTAATTTTAAATATATCTTATTCTTTTGGTTGGATAAAATCCAAAGTTTTCTGAAAACATGTTGTATATATCTTGATAAAGATTTTGTATAGAATTGGTAAATAACTAATAGGTGTATAATTTCTAATATTTTCTTTAACATTTTTCTTAAATACCAACATTACTAATGGATTTCCCCATCATCTGGTATATCTTTATATTTAGACATCTGGTACATAACTTTATCATTATATATATACGTGCATAATACAAATGATGACAGTTGTTAACATTTTACACTGAAACATGGATAAACATACAAGTCTTCAAGACTTTAAAGTTCAGACTCCTGAAGATGAAAATGGTATCAAAGTCCTTTGGGATTCTGGATATTACATTGCGATGGAAAATGTTGGAGAGTTTCAAATAAGAGTTGCTGAGATGGAGGTGATTTGAAGTCTGTCCTATATGGAGATTACATTGCTAAATATGACTCAAGATAATGCTTGATTCAGATTGCAAATTTATTGAAGGTATATTAAAATTTGAACTGGGTGAACTTCACCAAAAGTGCACTCAGATTTGAAGTCTAAAAAAGAAAAAATCCACTTTATTAAGTAGATAAGCAGATGTATGCAAATTTGGAGATCATTTATCTTTTTATATGTGTGGGTATATGATTGGTTGTATGAGATAGAATGGATAGCTGAAGGAAGTTTGAAAGTCTGTGTTTAAATCCCCTACATTAAATTTGAATATATATATATATATATATATATATATATATATATATATAATTAACATTAAATCTAAATTATTAATTTTATACATATGATATTTTAAGTTATTGAAAATTTGCTCAATTAAAAATAAAATATATTAACTGAAGATATTACTTCTATCATGGAAATGTATAATTAAAAGTATGTAGATAAAACAGGTGTTTATATATCTCACAACAGAACATACAAACCTTTTCATTAATTCTTTATTGAAACACAATGGTAGACAAGATAATAGTGAGTTGGTAAAATACCAGAGAGTGAAAGTTTGTGGGGGTTTTTGCCAGCTAAGGTTATCATACTTCTATTTACAGACCAGATATTGCTTGGATCTGAAAAAAAAATCCACATTTCATCCAGATTCCAACACAGTCCATAAGTTGTCAGACTGATCTTTTAAAATCAAAACTGCAATAAAATAAAATAAAAATATACTTTTTGTTGATTTTTTTAAACATATTTTTATGAAGTTTTGCTTATTGTATACATTCCAAAATAATCCCATTAACTAATATTGTAATTTTATAATATATATCATATACTCCAGGTACATAAAGGATGTTTCCACATATTTTAGAAATGCCAGAACAACTAAAGAAAATCTGCAATCAGTATAATAGTAAAACAGCTTTCCATACTGTGAGGAATCATTATCTCTAAAAAACTTGAAATTCTGAAAAGAAATTGCATTTATGAAATACAATGTGAATGTAGGGAATGTAAAAATAATATAAAATAATTATTAGAGAAAAAATCATCTGTCTAAAGTAACAGACCATACCTATGCCAATAAATATAAGTCTGAATGGAAAAACAAAAAAAATAAGACAGAAGAAAAAAGTAAAAAACAACTTAAAAAAATACTCGCATGACAGTGATGAATTTCCCATAAGTCATTTTAGTGTAATATTCTGTAATGTTTAAGAACCTCTTGTATTTATAGAGAAAAATGAAAAAATCAGAATGACCCTCATAAATAAATATATAACATTTCTACTGATTGTTACTTTAACAGAATAGTATAACTGCTTACATAGTTACTTTAAATTTAGTAATTATGAATTTAAAGATCCTGGATTCAATTCTCATGTGATTGTCATTGATCATACCAGCAATACATAGAGAAGAGCGATCAGTTCTACTTGGCACATTGTTTTCTATGCTAACATATGTGAATATGTCTGAAAAGTGTAAACAGTTTGAATTTCTTTAAAAAACATTTAACAATTCAAGTAAAGTGATGGAATTAGTTCATCATATAAGAAAAGTATAATGCTATCAATACAAATCATTATATTTACTAAGGTAATAAACCTAAAGATGTGCGGTTGAAAATGCGAAGGTAGGGACCTCTACAGGTCTTAACCACAAGCTTATGTATTGGAAGAAAAGAGGGGAACCCTTCTTTACTTCAACCTACTTTCTATATAAATAGCTGAAGCTTGTGGTTAAGACCTGTAGAGGTCCCTATCTTCGCATTTTCAACCACACATGCTTTAGGTTTATTGCCTTAGTAAATATTACTTACATAATCAATGTGCGTTAAATAAATTTATAATTTCAAATCATTATAATAAATTTCATTTTATAACATTTATGAATAACAGAGAAAAGAATTAAAATTTATCTGTTTTGTCAATCTATTTGAATTAAATTTTTTTATCGTCAATAATTTCTTCAAAAGCAAGATTTTGTTAGTATAGTTGAAAACAAATCAGCTATCTTAATTGTATTTATATACTGGACTATTTCCATGAACTAATATTAAGTATTGAATGTCTTTAGAAAAATTTAACTTTATTTAAATATTCTAATTACATTCAATTGTTAGTAATAGCATATAGGTTAGTATGTGCACAATGTTTTGAGAGGTATTATTTCCCTCTTTTCTTCAAATGTTGCTGGCTTGGCCAGTGACAGTACTAGATTTTGAATATTGAATTTTAAGGTAATACTCTAACCAACTGAACCATCCTGTCTTAAAATTCAATATTCAAAAATCTAAGAGTCCAGGTTTGAATTCCAAGCTAGTATTGTCATGTAATCAGGACTAGAACTGGATTATCACTTGAACCATGAATGACCAGGTTGAGATTGTCCTATTTCGTCATATATGATATGATTAATATTATTAAGAATATGTCCAATGTCAGAAAGTTTAGTGACAAAAGATAAAAAGAATGACTAGCAAAGAAGTATGTAGACTCTATAATTGCAATGTGAATGGGCCTTTGAGCAGTCAAAAAAAATCAAACATCTGAGAGATCATTCTAATGAAATATTAGTCATATAATCGCAGGAATTGATTTCTAAAATGTAATAATAGTGATAATAATAAATAATAATAATAATAATAATTCAATTTTATTCAAGTGAAAATTACAGAATAGATATTAAAATAAATAACAAATCAATTATGATTAAATGATATGATAATAGAGAAAAACAAAGGAAAAATGATATAAGAGGAAAATACAATGCATGAGTAAAAAAAAAGAAAAGAAAAAAAACGAAGGAGTAACAAATTCATGGATATAAAATTATAAATTGCGTTTTAGTTTTAGACCTTTACTGAATTAAGGTCAAAATGAGGAATATTATTGTTCATAAAATCCTTCTTATAAATATTGATCATATAAAATTTTTATCAACAGAGGATTAGATTTAAGCATTATATAATCTAATATTGTAAATAATAATATTTATAAAGCGCATTACTCGTTATTTAACGTAATATTTATTAAGGCTGAGGCATGGAAATATTTATAAGTCAACAAATCTCAGATAATTATATACTAAGAATGGTCTTGTGTAAAAAAATCTAATTTTTTTCTTTGACTCCAGAGATATTACAATGATCATTAAAGTGATTGTATTTGGAGAGTCCAACAAAGCCAGATTAAATTTAACCCTCTTAATATATAAGTTCCAGATGATTGAATCGAATTACATAATGGAAAGGATGAGAAGGGATGAAAGATAATAAAAGTTTATATTTAATGGATGTGCTAAATGTTCTATCTTGTCAATGATAGCCCCTATTATTATAAAAGCTTTATTCACTGTCTTATTAATATGAAGATAAAAATAATAATGCTACTAGAAAATGTAATTCCAATATTCTTTTTGACTAATCATTTATAGAACCGATTTCATAGAATAGGGAGTGAGAAATATCATTTATTAATCACAATTTTAAATGCTAGTGCACCATAAGTTGGAAAAACTTAAAAAAAAAAAAAAAAGAAATTAATCTAATAAGAATGAAGAATGCCAAAAAAAAAAAAAAAAAAAAGGAAAAGAAAAATCCTTTACATTTTATCATATTTTTATTTTTGAAGTAAAAGTGATTTCATAGTATGAGATATAGTTTGATGCCTCCATACAAAGTATTCGAATTATACAAAATTTATACTACAGGATAAAATATTTTATATATTACCTGTTTAAATTAAATAAAGTATATGTAAGAAATAAATTGAGTTAAGTGGGTGGTATGTTATGGAAAACTATCATTGATGATGATCAAATTTACTTATTGATTAAAACATTTTAATACGTAACTTTCTCTATTTCTTTTAGTCAGAGAACAATATATATATATATAATTGATCAATAAATGAATACTTCTAAAAATATTAAAAATACAACCAGTACATTATACTTAATAATATTTCATACTATCTTTAATATACTTTTATATTACATATCTTAATTAAATTTATTATCAATCACAAAATCAATATAGTTCTAGATTATACTAATTAAATAGAAATCAAAATTAAAAGTAATAAGCAGATTTAACTAGTTAATATCTCCCAAGATACTCTAATGCATAAGAATACTACCACTACCTTATCATCTTACCACTACATCTATAGCATTCTTATACTTTTAAATGAAATAAATTATCTTTAACAATACTAAAATAAATACTAATCTTCTAACTTAAAATATAATTAAATAATCTCAGTTCTTCTAAATTTTTAAAATAATAATAACTCATGTAAATAAGTATGATGTATTTATATCAAACTTAAATACACCTAACTTATTTAAATAATAATAATAAATAATACTAATCTTAGAGGTAATTTAATCTCATCTATCAGATATAACAACATAAATGAACAAACAATCATATATATTTTATTCAATGTACTTAATTTTGATAAATCAAAATCTTATACTTAATAACGAATAAACAATACTTATCTTATAATGCATTATAATCATTTTATACATTCAATATTTTCTTTCATTCAATCAATTCTTATAAAATAATTTAACAAATATTTTTATTTCTAAATAATAATAACAAATTATTTTTACAAATATTTTTTATTTCAAATCATCTGACAAAATGCTGTAAAAATAATGAAATCGACACACTTTAAACAATTAAAAATTTATTTACAATAACTTCAAATAAATTTTTAACTTTTACAGTTTAGAATTTGAAAAAATAAAATAAAATAAGAATTACAAATACAAAGTTTATACTCTAATTCATTAATACAATTTACATTCTTCAAATACTTACTAATAATATTATGTTTTCAAAAACTTAATTTTAAAAATAAATAGTACTTTAATTACTACAAATAATAATATGCAGACTATTTATGTATTAAACAAGAAACTTCATAATTAAATAGCTACACTAATTAAGTATTACCTTTATGTATTTCTATTTTACTTTATATTGCATTAATACTTTATAAAATTAGTACTGAATGTAAAACAAATAATTGATACTTATACTTTACTTAAGTAATCTATTTTATCAAATATGCATATATACTATATCAAATACTTTTTTATCATTTCTTTCAATAAAAGCATACCTTAGATAAATTCTATGATTCTTTCTGTAAAATCATTACTTTACTTAATATTTATTTTAACCTTTCTGATAATTTTATTTATAAACACCTCTAAATTTACTAAAACTTCCGATAAAATAAATACAACTTTAAACAAAGATATCACCAAATTCATACTACATCGTTTATACTTAATAAACTTCAATTCAAATATAGCCTACCCATAAGTAACTTAACTTATTTAATAAAACAAAATACAAAAAAAAAATAGTCTTTCAAATCTATTCCTACTTGCAAAAATAAAATAATACTAATAAAGAATAAATATAATTCTAATACTATAACATAATAAAATACAAAATTTTTTATGAAGAACATATAATTATTTTAAGTCTTTATTGCGTGAATATAATTAAAACTTATTATTTAATAAAGTGTAATATGTTTTTTTCTTAAAATATCTATACATTCATCCACAAAACAAATATTTGTTGCTAAAGAAAAAAATATTAAATTCATCAAAACATATAAGTTTTCAAAAAAAAGCCAATCTGCTATCCAGACTTCGATTTGGCTTCATAAAATAAAAAATTAATTTCACTCAAAACATTCATTAGTATTCTTTAATTATAAAAAATTTAGAATTAATTATTATATTATTTTAGTATTATTTAATAAAGTACCTAACTACTTTTATAGTTTATAATATTTTATTTTATAAATAAATAAAATAAAAATATACTATTTCCACACACTTGTCTACATAAAACTAACAAATACCTACGATAAAGCAATAGAACACTATTCCTGTCCTTTAATGTTTTTAAATTTATAAAAAAAGGAGCTTTTTTAAAAATAATAATAAGTTCCATAAGAAAACAAAAATAAAAATTAAAAAATAGTTTATAAGTTTCTTTCTGATCCAGTTTTCTAAATATTATTTTAAAATTTTATTTCAAAATATTTATAGTTTATAAATTTTTTACATTAATTATTTTAACAATTGTGATTAGATTATTATTTGGAAATATTACTTAATTTTCAAACAATATACTAGGTAAGAATCTATTTTTCCATCTATAACATCCAGTTTTAGATTACTTCAATATAATAATTTTATTATATTACATTTTAAATAATCATATTTATAATCTATTGCCTTTTCAAAGTCAATATTTAGTCTTTTAGCACAAAGACTTAACAACATTATTTATTAAAATTACTACTTCTTATACTTTACTAAGATACATTTTATTTTTAAAATCTCAAAAATACTTTCTTTCTATAGAAGATCATATTTCTTTAAATATCTATTTATAATAGACAATAGTAATTTAAACTTTTTAATACTATTTATAGTCCAAACACTTTTCTCCATCTCTTTTTGTACTAATCCGCCTGTTATTTTTCTGCATAAAGTTTCTGATATATTTCCGATTGATTTTCCATGATTATCTACTAAATTGAGTTTCGATATTGGAAGACCAATAGGGAATAGTTTCTACTGCTACTATCATTTAAAACTCCATAAAATTATATACAAACACCTGATTTTCACTGATTTTAGGCTTTAAATTTACTTGCTATTTTCTCAATACCTATTACTTTTAAAATTTATTGTAGAGGCCCCCTTCAACAATTGAATCCTTTTTACTGGCGAAACCCTTATCTGATTGGACATTTAAACAACAAACTCCAGCTTATTTGCATATTTACTAACACACTATTAAAAATAAAATAATGACTTATTTAATATTTAATGTTATTACATTTTTTTTTAAAAATAATCTTTATCGTTTATTTAAACCTATCAAACATTTTTTAAAATATTCTTTCTCACTTGATTTAAATCTAGATTTTATAAGATCATTTAAAATAAACTAAATCTTTTTAAACACGTTATATTTTTAAGACAATATTTTTTAAAATCAAATTTAATATTTTACATTAATATCTTTATTTTTTTTATCTCGTGATAATTCACGTATTATTTATAAATTTCACAACATAATTTTAAAATAGTTTTTGCAACTTTAGGAAAGCTCCAACATGTGTGTGTGATCTCTAATTAACATCTGTTTTTTTACAATACAAGCTCCCATAACTAAAAATAACTAACAATTGCTTTTAAAATAAATATTTATTTTTAAAATAAAAAGATATTATACAGATTTCAAAATAATTATTTGAATGATTAAAATCAAATATTAATCTCAATTTGAGTACTTATAATTTAAAATATTTCTATTCACCTTTAACATATTTTCAATAAATAAATATCTTTGTCTAATTTTAACTGTCTTTTAAAACTTTATCTTTAAACTTTGTTATTAATTTATTAATGCGTATTATATTATAATCATCACATCTTAAGATCTTCTCAATACCAACACAACACATATCAAAACTCATAGATTGCTTTAATTAAACTTAGGAACTTACCACGCAGCAACACACACTTTTAAATCCTTCTTAAATTAAAATTTCTACTGATAGCACAAAACTTAAATGGTGACCCATATAAAAGGGCACAATATATATATATATATAATTGATCAATAAATGAATATTATAGCTAAAATATAAAACAGTGACTCAATACTACTAAAGTCCTCACCATTAGATAGTTGGAAAAGCTGATGAATAATGTCCTCTATTTTACAGTTTATTTGAAGAATATTTAAAAATTATTTACTATTCAAGAGTTATTCTCTCACTTTCTTGCTGTTTATCCATTTATCCGTCTATTTATCTATTAATTTTAATGTTTTTCTCTGTAATGATCTTTCTAGAGGTTCACCTACAGAAATCTTGTTATGACTTTTACTTCCTCTAAACAATTAAGTTCGGGCATCTTTTTGGAGAAAACCGCTGGTAGTCAAACACTTTCAGCTGATGGTCCAAAAACCTTTAATTGTTGTTCTATTGGTAGTACTACCAATTAATTTCTTAGCCTTCTTCAATTGAAAACCATTTAAATTTACACATATGTATTTTATGAAAGTTTTTCTCTAAACATTTTTCATATATCTATTATTACATATTATATGTGTCTGTGAGTGTATTTGTAAGAAATAAAATAAATTCACATTACTCTAAAATGAAACATATAATATGTAAACAATTTTCGAATAATTATATTTATATATGGAGTTTGAAGATTTATAATTTATTGATCAATTTTTTAACTATCTAGTCTTTTTTTTTTGCAACAAATTTTTAAATTGCATTATTATTTTAAAAGTTTTAGATGTAATATTTTTTATCTGAGATTATTTACATAATTTCATTTTTCCTTTGAAGCATATTGAAAAGTTAAGATGAATCTTACTCCATTACTTTCACATTAATATTCCAAAATAGCAGTTATAAATATAAATGAGATAATCATTTTCAAGTTTAAAAAGTTTCAGATTTTTAAATATTTTTATAGAAGAAAAGATTTTGCTTTAAAAAGATACTAAGATATTTATAAAGGTGCAGTGAAGAAAAGAAGTGGTGTTTATGAATTGATTTGGTGTCTTGTTTGCTTTGATTCGCTCATATTTATTCAAAATAGAGTAAAAAGATGAGTGCTTTTATATAAAGCAGATTGAGAAATTCTTCACAAATTATTATCATGTTTAAGTTTCCCTAACTTTGACTTGATTACATTTTCTTGTTGATAGAATAGTAGTAAATTAAATCGAAAAGTCATCTGGAAATGAGAAAACACTGCGCTACTGCTTATAGATTATGCAGTGTTTAGATTAAGCATGAGAAATAAGATGATCACTAATCAAGTTATTGTAATCCATTTTCCAAACCATAATCAGCTAGCCAGCATCAAAGTCTGATGCATTTAATTGTAGCAAAGAAATAGGTTAATCTTTTTTTCTTCTTTGCCTTGATTTTTAAAAGTAAATCGTATAAAATAAATTAATGAGTATAGAGATGGAAAGAAATAAGTAAAATTTATAACTTGATTTAATGAATTATATTTTTTATAATTAAAAAACTTCAGAGATGCATTTGAAATATATATATAATCCATTTTAAGCTTTTTAGTAATTGTATTTATATATATAAATAACAAATTTATATAAAAAATTGTGATTAATAGTAGTGGTGGAGTAGCAGATCCTGGGCCAAGGTACATGGATCACAGCCCATCTCTATTACATTCCAACTACTGAGGAATAAACCATTTTATTATTTTTTAATAAACGAGCTTTTTTTTTTCATATGTCAGATGCGTTGACCGGGAAGCGAACCCGGGCCAACTGCTTGGAAGGCAGCTATGCTAACCACTAGGCCACCAACGCTTGACAACTCGAGCATTTTTCATGCTCTTGCTATGTAAAGAATAGGTAACTTTTATGTTTTAAGCAGGTTTAAAATTTAAGTTAATCAACTTATAGATAGATAATCTATTAATTTTTCAATAATTTCTCAATAAATTAATATTCTTAATTATAAAGCAAAAACAAGGAAGAAATTTTTTATCTCCAGATAATTACATAGTCTATTAAGGAATGCTTTTTTCACCATGCCTTTTTGAAAGACTTCTAGAAAGACTTTTACTCTCCAAGGGATTATTTAAAAACTTATATCTAGCTACCTATCTACAAATCTATATTTTTATCTGTTTGCTTTTTTTGCCTGTCTTTCTATAGATCTATTTATCTATGCTTACATCTCTTCATCTATACATATATTTATCTCTTTCGTATCTCTTACAACAGTGATATTGAAAAAAGGTTACTTTAACACATTCCTACTGTTGATATGATATATAATACACATTAAAAAAAAAAAAGATTTATTATTGAAAAGATTTAAAATCAAAGAGATTTCAGACATGCCAATTAAAAAATCACAAACAATTTAAAATATTTATAAATGAATTTCTTAATTGATTTCAAAATGTATTCCATCCAACCTACTTGTTTGAGATACTTCTGTATATATGGAAAAAGAGAATGATAAAAGAATTCTGTCACTCTTTTAATTAATAGAGTTGTCATATAATGTGCTTTAGAAGATGTTTCAATTGTTTTTACCAATAGTGATATTGAGAGTTACTTTTAATACATTAAAATAAATGTTTAACATTGTGAATATATTATATATTAGAAAAGGATGATAGGAATAAAGCAAAAAATATAGAGTTGGATTGAAAAAAATATATTGAATTTTATTTTTATATATTAATTTAAAATAAATTTATTTTTTTATTGTATGCATTAAAAAGTTTTTTGCTTTGTCTTTTTTTTACTCTAATTACATTTTTTGCTTTTAAATAAAACGTTATATATAAAAATTTAGATAAGTAGTAATTAAATCCATCATTAAAGAGAATATATGATCTTACAATTTGTTATTGAAAAATAAAAAAAATAATTAAATCGTCCAAGAATTAGGCAATAAGATATTAATTAATTTAAATTTTAAAATTTATGAAGTCCATATAATTAAACAACAATAAGTTTGCTAAAAAAAAAAAAAGACAGTAAAAACAACAGTAATTGTCAAGCATTGGTGGTCGAGAGGTCAGCACAACCGCCTTACAAGCAGTTGTCCTGAGTTAGCGAGTTCGCTTCCTGGCCGATGCTATGACACATGAGAAAAAAAACACAACAATAATAAAAATATGAGCAGAAGTCACAGTGTGTGATAATGATAATAAGAGCAATGTATGACAAGCAGTTTATTATGTAATAGTGAGTAATCTGAATGCAACCACTGAATATTCAGAAAAGTAAAATAATTTAATTTGATATCTTTTCTATAAAAACTCTTGAAGAATAATTGACTAAAAAACTTTTTGAGTCAATTGTAAAAATTTTATTCACAGTTCACTCAAACTACCTTGTACAGCCATATTAATATTTCTTAAAAAATTAGAAAACCTTAATAACATTTGTATAGATAGTCTTCAATCAAATATTTCTATCAATTTCTATAATAGTAGTTTTACATATCAGAGGTTATTTATAAAAATGAAAAACGTTTATTAATCCAACCACTGTGGGCTTTTTCTTTTGATTTTGTCAATGTTTTTTTTTTTTCAAAATATGTGACATTTCAAGAAAGTGATTTATTCAAATGTGATTGTGAAAAAGTAAAAATATTTTATAGCAATATATATATACTTGTAAAAATAATAGAAAATATAAAAATGATAAGTCTGTTAAAATGTAATTGATCATAATAAAATTAAAAAAAACACCAAACAGTTAAATATTCTTAAAACTTTATCATTAACAAAAGTCTGAATAAAGTAATTTCTATGATTGCATATATATTATCTCAAATTACCTATAAAAATAATTTAAATTTAATCTTTTCATAGAAGCTGAAGCATAACTAAATCAATGCTTAAAATGTTAGTTCTAATTTATTTTATATATTGCCTTCATTTGTAGCAAAATTAAATTATATTTTGTAATGTTTAAAATAAACTAATTTTAAAAGTTATAAAAATATTTAATTTATATTGAGAAATAAAAAAAAAAAGTGTCTAAGTCTCCAATAATTGTCAAAATTTTCCATACCTTAAATATGTGGGTTATTTTAATTCATTTTATTAATAAAAATATTATTAAAATAAATAAAAATATATTTGAATTTAAAAAATAAGATGCAAATTAGATTAAAACTTATCTTTTATTCTTGACAAACATAATGATATATATTTGTATTTTCTATTAGACTATTTCCATCATCTAATACAGGTATTTAATGTCTTTAGAAAAATTTAACTTTATTTAAATATTCCAAATACATTTATCTGATAGTAATAGCACACAGGATAGTATATGCATAACATTTTGTGAGGTATTCTTCTTCACTCTTCTGACCTGATCAGTGATAGTAATAACATGAAAATCAAATCAGACCCTTAGATTCTTGAGTATTGAATTTTAAGGTAATGCTCTAACCAACTGAGTCATCCTGCCAAAGGCAAAAGTCAGTAGAAACTTCATATACTTATCTATGAGGTTCTTTCTGATTTTTACTGACTGTTGCCTTTAGCAGGATGGCTCAGTTGGTTAGAGCATTACCTTAAAATTCAATATTCAAGAATCTAAGATTCCAGGTTTGCTAGTTCTGTCACTGATTATGCCAGAAACATGTGAAAAAGAGAGGGGAATAATACCTATCAAAATGTTGGACATATGCTAACCTGTGTGCTATGACTAACAGTTGAATGTACTTGGAATATTTAAATAAAGTTAAATTTTTCTAAAGACTTTCAATACTTAATATTATAAGATGGAAATAGGCTAATATTATAAATATATAGTTAATTGTAAAATTGTGATATTTAATTGAATTAAAAGTTTTTACTTATTTTAAAATATGTTATTAATATTAAGTATCACAAAATAATTTGTGATAGCTTAACCAATAATTTTTTCAAACTTCTATAGATAAATAGTTGATATTTTTTGACCTACCTATTGAAAGAGAAGATTACAATTCAGTCAACAAATATGAACTTAATCTTAAATGATACCAAAGGCATGAATTGCTTAAACTTTCCTTTAAGTTACTGATCAAGGCATAAAGGTATTCATATGATAATAAGCTTACTGACTTGGGTGAGAATATTTTATACATGTAAATAAAAGGCCTCAAAAATTAAAAAAGTTAGGATAATGTGTTATACACTCACATATATATGTATTATAACTACTAACCCTTAAGCTATTAACATTCTCAATCTGTAACCAAGGCAACTCTTGTTAATAGCTTAAGGGTTGATTATTATGACCTAATTTATAAGCCTGGTTAAAGCCTCGAGTAATTGGATTTGTTGTCTTAATATATATATATATATATATATATATATATATATATATATATATATATATGTAAGCATTGTTTATATGTATTAATATATATATATATGTAAGCATTGTTTATATGTATGAATACAAATATTGTAAGATGAATAAATATATTTAATGTAGATAGTTACTTATATTAATCATTATTTTTTATTATTATTTTCTTATTCTATCAATAAGCTATTAATATTAATATTGAATGTGAATGTGTAGAAAAGCAAAGTTTTATCAATATGTGAAAATTAAAACCTGTATGAATTTTAATAATTATTTTCATTGCTTCTTTTAACAAGTATTTTAAACAAGGATTGCAGTGATATATAAATATGTCATTTTGATACTTGTCATTCAAGATTGTCTTAAATATAATATTTTTGTTATTTAATGTATTTAGTTGTCTATAATATTTTTAGCTTATTGGTTTTATTCCAAATACATACATAACAATTTATTAAAGTTTGTGAGAGATTATGTTCTGAGCTGGAAAAATGTTGGGGTGTTATTCAGAAAATATTGACATGATGTTGTGAAAGGTTAATATATCCATAAGTATTCTTTCTGAAAATAAAATTGTGCTCAAAGTTAGAGTTAGTAGAGTTCAAACCCATCTATAAAACATAAATTCTTATGGATGAAAGTTAAATACAATCATCTGAGAAATGATTTGACATATGATGATCAGAAAATATAATTTGGAAATCTTATATAAAATAGTAATATATGGTATATGATTTGATCATTGTCATCAATATCAATTTTAATTATACTTTATTAAATTCTCTTAAGATTCAATTAGCCTTTATTAAACCAACAGCTTACTATGTTGATGTAAAGTCAAGCTAGTTACAAATAAATATAATCATCTGTGTGTGTATATATATATATATATATATATATATATATATATATATATATATATATATATATATATATATATATATATATATATTATATATATATATATATATATATATATATATAAGTTATCAGCAGAGACACTTGTCTGGATTTCAGAATTTTACAATTGATTATATTATATTCTATCCATAAATTTAAAGCAAGTTATTTTACATTATGTAAATTGTCTTTAGAAGTGGCAGTTCATCTTCAAGCCTTTATTTTCATTTAATTTAGTTACAAAATATTCCACTATAACCGGTGATCCAACAACAAGGACACCAATATATTTAAAATAACCTTTAATATATTGTATTTCATACTTATATAAGTTATAATAAGACTTGTTTTCAATATTTTTATTCTTTTTTATAATTTTATTGGTAATAAAATAATTAAAAAAAAGAAGAGTCTTATTATAGACTTTTAAAGCCCTTTGTGTTTATTAATTTTTTTTAAAATTATTTTGTTTGTTAATACATTTTAGGTAACATTATATTTTCATGCCTAGATGCAGATGTCTATATTGTATTCAAAAACTAATTTTCTGATCAACTTATCAAATTCTTGCATGTATAAAAGTCATCCACTACTTGAAGCATTTTTTATTATTTCTTTAAATGAAACCAGCAACTATTTACAAAAATATATCAAAGTCTTTCTAAAGAAGAGCAATATATAATAATAATTTTTATTATTCATTTATTAGACTAGAACTTATCCAATAATAAATAATATTTCTATAGTGTAATTTTCACTACACCACTCTCAAGCAAGATAGGGACTAATTTTTATTCACTTTTAACACTTTGTGGAAGGATGTAATCATTAACATATGACCAAAGATATGTGAAAAAGATGTATGATTCCCAAGATGTTCATTTCATGCTGAACAAACACTCATCAGTTGTCCCAAATCACAATCTCTTTCACATATCTTTATCATTGTTTAATACATATAGATAGCAAATTACTACAGTTTAATTGAAAAGTTTCAAACTTACTGACCTCACAATTTTAATACAAACCACTTAATTGAAGTATATTATTAGTGATTCCTTAGACAATAGGTTATTCAATAATGAATAATATTTCTGTAGTGTAATTAATTTCATGCAAGGTAGGACTGGTTTCTATTCACTTTTAACACCTTGCGAAGAGATGTAATCATAAACATATGACCAAAGATATGTGAAAATGATGTATGATTCCCAAGATGTACCACTTCATGCTGAACCAGCACTTATCAGCTGTCTCAGACCACAAGCTCTCACACATATCTTTATCATTGGTCAATTTATATAGGTAGCAAATTACTACAGTTTAATTGATGTGGCAAACATGCTGCCCTCATAACTTTGACACAAATAACTTAACTGACTGTCTATTAATAATTTTTATTAGTTATTCTTTAGACTAGAGATTGCCCAATAATGAATAATATTTCTGTAGTGTAATTTTCACTAAGACACTCTTACACAAGATCAATATATAGTTTAAAATAAAATACAATAAAGAGCCTCATTTAGGTAAGCTCCTGACATATTTTAAAAAGGAGTTTACTGCAGAACTTAAAAAACAATATTTATAAATTATCAAATAAACAAACAGCAGATTGTATAGTCATTGTAAAATTCAATTCTAATGTAATGTTTTATTTTTGTCTTTCTGTTTTAATTTTTGTTTTTCTGGAGCAATTATTTGTTAATGGATGTTGATTTTTTTAATTTTTTATAGTAAGTGCATTGACAATCATCTGAATAATTTGCATTAAAGTGGGAATTTTCATTTTCTACTAGTATATTTAATTATCCATTTACTGATGATTATTTGATAGCTAACTGAATTTGCAATGAATCATATATTTGAGAAAAAATGTTTTGCTTATAATAAAAAAATTTAAAATTCATTTAGTCCAGACTTGAATTCCAGGTCATGGACATGCTAGATTAACATGTGAATCACTATGCTATAAAATTCTTTTACCAACAACTTCATTTCTCACAGTATTTTCTCCATTGATGTTATATTTGACATAAAAATACAATCCATCTTACATCTGTATATTTGTGAGCCATCTTCATAAGTATGAGTATTCAATGGATATTAGATGATAGTTCTAAACTGATGCCTAGACTAGTTTTTATCTATTAGCTACTCCCACTGAGTAGCTTAAAATTTTAAACACAACATCTTAAAATTTTGGATTCAAGTATACTTGCTTCTTTGATCTATACAGAATGACACTAGGTTAGTAACAATAAGTAATCCCATATAACATGGTCAATAGGTTCCTAAAAAAATGCCATGTTATGCAAATTTGTATGAAACAAAGAACTAGTACAAAAAACAGAGGTTGGTTCCAAAAGTTAAAAAAAACCAACTATACTATTTGCATTTTATAGCTAAGAGAAATATATTTATTAAAACAATAATTGATCAAAAGTATTACATATTAATATCATTATTAATCATCATTAAATGGATATTTACTTTTTGGTGAAATATCCTCATTTTCTGAGCTTTCTTCAGTAGGATCTTGGGATCTATTCTCTACTTTTTGTAAAATATCTGAATACTGTGTTACAAGGGGAGTTTTCTCTAAATCTCAACCATGTTAGAATGAAACAGTGTTGTAGGAATAGTGTTATAGAGTTTTCCCCTTAATTCTCGAACCGTGTTAGAGTGAAACTGTTGTAAGAATGACATGTTATATGGATGTTACCTGTATATATTTTATTTAAATTCATTTACAATATGATTGCAGAAAAATCTAATTTTGGGGGTAAAAGAATGGTGCTTAGCTGCTGGATGGAGTAATGTAAACAATATTCGAGTTTCTAAACTATAACCAGAAATAAGTCAGGTTAGTGTGAAGAATTAATTATTGATGTTCAGTGTAGATTATATATATATGAGTGTATGTGCTTATTAGTTAGTTTGTTAGCTGAATAATTTACGAATACCCTGCAAATATTGTGACTGTTTAGTTCAGGATATTCATTAATTTCAAATATTCATTTAATAAAAGGAACTAAATTATATGATTTTATAAAAATACTTTTTTTTTTGAAGATATTGATTGAAATAAAATGACTTTTTTAAAAATTGAAATCATTAGAAGCGAATTTATTATGATCTTAACAATCTTATCTAGATTAATAATAATAATAATAATAAAAACTTTCTCTAAGCATCTTTCTGTAAATGCTGATGATTATAATATTGCACTTGAATCCCCAACCTCCTCTCTTTTCTTTTAAATGCACACATCTCTTCAAAGGAAAAGTGTTATATAGGTGCAGTGTTATCTTAATTATGGTATATTCCTCTCATAAACAACCTCTCATTAGTGATTCAAAATAACACAAATATCATCTAATATTTCTTAAAGCAGCAAATGAAGGATTTAGTTTTTCAGTTCTTAATGAGCATGGAAAACGATTATGACTCACTATTAAATTAAAAAAAAAGCTCTGAACAATTCTATGATATTTTAGAATGGAACGTAAAACGGAAGACAACGTGGTAGATATTACACTTCCTTTCTAATCAGAAATTGTAACTATCCAACAGAGCAAAACTTTAAATGGCTTGCCTTTATGTAATTATCTAAAAGGTAGGCCTGCATAATACCCATCCTGTGTTTTTTGAAATTTAGAAAAAAATAGTTTATCAATCTTGAAATTTAATAAAATTGTAATTTATACGCATTTTTTAATAAAGAAATTGAAAGAATTGCTCAATTTTCCTCTGTGTGTAGATACCTATAAACATACACATATGCGCAATTTTACTTTGAATGTCAAATGAATGTGTAACTCCACTTGATCAAATAATAGTGCTTGGATGGCCGCTCAGTTCTGTCACTTCCTATACTCGAATGCCGCAAAGATTCCCGTGAGATAAACCATTCATGTTAATTTTTTTTTTCATCTAGTAAACTAGTCAACGGAGAACTTTCACTAGATCAGGGGTCTGAAACATTTTTGAGACAGAGAACCATTTTGATAAAAAACGAAGAAAGGTTAAAATTTAGGGAACCGCAATTTGAAATCAGTTTCATTTAGTATTTATAAATTTAATAACATTAACTGCTCATGTACAAGATTCGAACATCTCTTAGTCTTGCATTATAATATTTTGTGGATGAAACAAGAAAAAAATTTTTTTTCTGTATTTTTTTAATTAAAACTTTTTTTTTTCTAAACTTCTAGTAAATACAATAAATTTGCATTATAACATTTATCTGTGAAAAAAATTGTTTATATAAATATGAACTTAAAATATTAATATCCAGATTTACTAATGTGATTTTTGAATTGCGTTCTCAGTTAGCTTGTTCAAATTTGGAGTATATTTTATGCATTTTAGCAATCATAAAGCCTTAAAACTTGAATCAATCATTCTATTCCTGTGTGTGAAAAAAATTGTTTATATAAATATGAACTTAAAATATTAATATCCAGATTTACTAATGTGATTTTTGAATTGTGTTCTCAGTTAGTTTGTTCAAATTTGGAGTATATTTTATGCATTTAACAATCATAAAGCCTTCAAAATTGAATCAATTATTCTGTTTCTGTGTTTCCTTTAACATAACTCATTGAAAAAAAAACAATTGTTCACAATTATATGTTGAACCAAAAGAGTCAAGATGCCAATTACCTAGCATTCAAATAATTAATTGGAAAAAAA
Organism: Epiperipatus broadwayi; assembly: GCA_028023455.1. Taxonomy (NCBI): domain Eukaryota; kingdom Metazoa; phylum Onychophora; class Udeonychophora; order Euonychophora; family Peripatidae; genus Epiperipatus; species Epiperipatus broadwayi. Next base: position 882,796 of record JAQFVV010012574.1, on the reverse strand, counting down.
TTCTAACATTTAAAAAAATGATATCCTGTAGTGTTTGTTCCATAGTTATCTTAATTTCTTCTACCTGTGCCACCATTTCCTAAGGTTTTTGAATCGAAATACTTTTATTTTAATTTTCCAGAAGCTCCATTTGTAGCTCTGTAATTGATATTCTAGGAAAAGCTTTAATGTCTATTAATTTCAAGGCACATCTCATTGTATATAATATAAATTTCACCATTTCCTGATATATTTAATTCCTTGAAATCTGATTGCAAAGGAATAAAATGAAGATTACTATTTCTGCAAAAATTTTATAATTAATTTTCTCTTGATTTGGAAAGTTCAGTCTATAATATCTTAAATTTTTAAAAAATACAAATTCATCTTTAGTAACATCTTCCAAAAATACTCGCATTTTCTCCTCAAATGTAACAACTTCTAATAATTGTAAAGTTCATTTTCCTTGCAATTTCAAATTCAGCTTATTAAAATGATTGGCCATATCAATCAAGAAACAAAGATTTTGAATTATTGAGTAATTGTAAGTGTTGTGCATTGTAATTTTTATATTTCAAAAGAATATTCTTTTTTTTTTTAAACAACCAAGAAGCTGTTTTAATGTTTCTTCCTTGATAACTATCTTACAGATGTAAATAAAACTAAATCATTATACTGACTATCAATTTTTTCTAACAGTGTGTTAAAAAGTCTATGATTAAATGCTTTAGATCAGATCATGTTGATTATTGCTGCAACAACATCCATTATACTTTTCAGTTGTTGGTAACAATCCTGATGATTTTGCAACTAAAGCTTTTGGGTGAAAAATATAATGAAATGAAATCATTTTATGGGAAATATGAATGGAAAATAATTTGACAAGCCTTTTTGCTTTTTGCCATCATAGCAGGGATACCATCAATTGCAATGCATACTACTTGATCAATATTTATATTTTGTTTTATAAACATAATAGATTTGCTGAAATATCTTTACTTGCAGTATGTTTTCAAGTGACAATACATATATTTAACTATGATGCAGCATTAAACTGTATTAGAAATATCAGTTGATTCATCAACGACAATAGATATAAATTCAGCAGAATTCATATCTATAATTTACATATTTGAAACTTCTTCAAAAATAGTTACAATTCTTTCCTTTACAGTTCCAGCTGAAAGGGATAAATAATTAACTTTCTTATATAACTCATGTTATTTTTTATATCTTTAAACAAAATTTTAGAGACATTGTATATGATCACACACTTTCACACAACCTACCACTCTCCACTCTATCTCATAACACTGACACACTCAAACACGTATATGCTGAAAAGATAAATAATATGTTCTAGTGTTTCAGTGTTATGAGATAGAGTGGAGAGTGGTGGGTTGTGTGAAAGTCTGTGCTCATATACCCTATACATTACTTATATACACACAGGTATATAATAAGCCTGTGCTTCAGTTAGACATTGTATATGTAATTTTTTAAAAATTCACCATCGATAAATGATTTAATCCACTTTTTCTATTTCTAGGGGTAACATAAAATTGCTTCAGTAGTATTTGATTAAGATTTCATCCAAGTTACTAAACTTGTGGTTGAAGTAATGTTTTCTTTTGTAATTTCTTCAACAGCTTTTCTTCTATCTCCATTAGAATACTTTTTACTAAAATCTACATGTTTTCCAAGAAAATATTGTTCAATATTATTAGATTTATTATTTAGAAGCTGTAAATGACAAATTAAACATTAAGGATTTTCAGTTACTTCCATAAATGCAAATCTGTTTTCCTCAGCAAATTTTCTTTTTTTTTTTTGAGCTCATTATTTTATGATGGTTATTATCACAATTTTAATGTAATAAAAAGTAAATTGTTTGTAATTTAACACTGACTTAAAGCACACATATAAATCAAAAAGAATAAAAATAATTAAATGGCAATTCCAAAGCACCGGTTATAGTGACATGTTATAGTGCACAACATAATGTGCGATGTGCTATTTTAAATTTAAACCACTCACACTCATCACAATAATATATACATTTTTATATTAATTAAATTATAATTAAAATAATACAATTAATTACAAATTATATATTATTATACATAAATAAAATATTATTTTATAATATATTAAATTTTATAATAAAAAATGTATATTATTTTTTTTTTTATCCAAAATAAGAGAACCGCACTTTTTCCACTAAAAATTAGTAAACAGCTCCAGAATCACCAATACCTGATCCCTGCACTAGATCATGATATCTAGTGATAACAGTAATTATCAGTAGTTTCTTTCCAATCTCTTAGCACCATTGATTTTCATATCATAAAATTTTAAAAGACTTACAGATTAAGATATACATATATTTTTATTAAAGTTTTAAAAAAAATATTGTTGAGAACTTTCACGATAAAATAATTATCATGTAATAATAATAAATGAATGTGCATGTGGTCACTGACAAATTAGTTTATTTATCTTATAATATAATTTTGAAGAAAAATTATGAGCTCAGAGCCCATAAAAATGTGATTCTACCCAATAATAAAAAGGCAGCATCATATTATGATAATAGTTTTTATTTTATTTTCATGTCTATCATCCAGCTAATAGTAACTAAATACCCATTTTCTGACAAACATTTGATAGCCAGATAAGTTGATCATAGGCCAATGATTTAAAAGAATAATTCTAAGTCTACTTGTGACCTGAAAAAATTTGTAAGGAGAATTTAGATTTGAACAAGTGATATAGGCAATATGTTAGAACACTATTTCATAAAGTTATAGCATCTAATATTGTTGCTTTAAAGCCTGAATAAAGAAATTGAAATGTTTTGCTTTTGGATTAATTAAATATAAAATTTTTATAAACTACAACATATAAATTCATTTTCTTTTTATATACCTTTTTTAAAACCATTCCTTAGTATACATTTGCATAGTAAATAATTTTTTATACCATATATTTATGATGATATATTAAGTAAAATGATGTATATATTTTATATTAGCAAAAAAAAAAAACAGTTTTTATTACAGACTGAAAGGAAATTCTTTGCTTCATAAATATTTTAAAAGAATCATAAGAAAGAATAGAGAAATTGTTGTCAAAACTAGACCCTACACATTTAAGTGATAAATTAACTAGAATAATGCAATAATAGAAATTGATTATTTAATAAAAATAAAGAAGAAAATATTAGGAATTACAAATCTTTAGCCTTCTAGCACTTTATAATATATTCCTAAAAATCATACAGAAAACTTTAGATTCAAACTAACCAAAAAAATAAAAGAAGGTAGATTTAAAAGAAGTTATATTTGAAAATGTTTAAAGAAATTATAAACATGATCAATGAGATACTACTTTGCAAAGATTTAAAAATGAGACTTGTCTCTATAGGCATTTAGGCTATTATCAAAATATTGGATCATCATAACATAGACTTGGAATATTGTCAAATTCTGAAGAAATTTATCAAAATACAACATTAGTGAGTAGATTACATGATGATATTAGGACAATAAACATTTCATGGTATATAGCATCAAAAGTTTTAATACATTTTTACAGACCAAAAGTAGAAAACAAAGGGACTAAAAATAAATGAGAGTATTTAACCAAATGATTGTTTGCTAAAAACCCCCAATGTAAATTGATAATAAACAACTAAAATGGGCACTCTTATAAAAAAAAACAAATTGTTATTAAAAACTTGGCAAAAAAGTATTAATAATTATTTATTTAATAATAAACTTGCTATGGTGCAATTAAATATATGTTAAAAAAGTTTTATTTTATGAAATAGTTATTTAACATTAGAACTTAAATTTCTTCTCATAGACAAATTACTTTATTATAAACATATTTAGAAAATCTTTTATAAGATTCTAATATATATAACTTCAGATTTAAGTATAGATAAAATAAATCACTTAAGCAGAAACACATTATCTGTAGTAGAAAACTATTAATACTTATTTATTTAACAGAAAATTTGTTCTGATCCAATTAATAAAAATAATAAAATATAGTGTATTAAATATATTTTAAATTAAAAAAAAAGAATAAAATCATATTCAGGAATTTATTTTTATTTTATGTCTTTGGGAAAACCAATGACAGAATTTATTCAGTGCCAAAGACATAGGGGGCTTCATTTCTTAGTAGTAAAATAAATAAATAATTAATAGTCTAACTTGAGAGTTTATAAAAAGTTCAAGCACTGGAATTCTCAAAATTGTCTGGCATCTATGTCCTTTACACTCCCAAGTTGTGCCAAAAAACACAAGGCATAAAACATGATTAATAGATCAAAATGTAATTGACTAAATTAATGTCCATACCATATACTTTTTTAAATGTATTAATTCTCATTTGTTAACAAAGTTAAGCAAAATTGGTCTCACTTGGTACTTGAATAGATAACTTTCTGATTGCTACTTAAGTTTTTGAATCAATTCTCAGCTGAGTAAAAAAAATAATTTTAGTTTGTTAAAAAAATAGAAAAGTTATGTTTAACCAGCTTTTTTCAGTATTTCAATTTGATGTGACATCTTGAGCAACTGATCATGCACTTATTGATAAAATTAATCATAGAATTAAACTTGGGTGAACTTCTTTTAGTATAAATAATTAAATATTAAAAAATGTATGCCTTTTTGCATCTAAAAGAAAGAATTCATACAAATGCGGTTACCTGGAGTAGTTATACTTGTGAGAGAGGTAGAACAGTAGCTTTAAAAATGCTCAGTGGAGTATAGATTGTTTATCTTTATTATTAACAAAAATAAATCAAAAATGAAATAAAAACAAACAAATATCATTGCCATTATTGAAAAATTAAGTGGCTGAAATAATTTTGAGATGGACATATTGGTAGATACGATAATGCACTTAAAATTCTAAACAAGATTCTTAACATGTTATAAAGAAATGGATGAAAAACATATGTTAGGTGAATATAATTTTTTGGGGGAATTTTAAGAAGTTAAAAAGCTATGGATTGGAAAACTTTAACTCATAAACACTCATTCTTCAGTGCATTGGTAATGAAAGAACTAATGATGTTAATTAAAAAATGGATTATTATAATTACAACATTCCAAATTTTCTGTTTGATGCTATCACAACAAATAATATAATTAAAATAATTTATGGTTTTTGTTATAATAATACCCATGAATAGCTCTTGTAAGTTAAATACTTTGAGATTTAATTATTTCCAATGAGGTAACTATTATAAATTATCCTATTCTTATATAATTTTTTTAAAAAAATTATTTGTTCTATGTTTGACTAATATATTTTTGTTACATTTTTATTTACAACTGTCAAACTCACTCCGCTCACAACTTCAGCACCATCCACTTCAGATAAATACAATAATGATTATTATTAGTCATTTACTAAACTAGAGATTATCTCTAGCACAGATATAAACTTTAAATCTCAGTTAAAGATTAATATATCTGATTTTTTAATTTTAAACATACACACACATGGAGTTATTCACCTTTCTCTTTCCCATGTGTAATATCTTTATAGATATATTTTGCTAAATTAAAACTACATATTTAGTTTAAAACCCTGCATGGTTTGGCAAAGTTAGTAGGGCTTCTGGCTTATGATCAGGAAGTTCCAGGATTGATTCTTGCACTCAAACTTCTTATAAACTTGAGCAACAAAGCAATATGTTTTTTTTTTATATATTTAGTTTTTAAGATGTGTATTAACTCAAAGCTAGAAAGAGAAAAACTATTATGAAAAACAAGAATAATAGTTGATACAATTAACCTTCGTAAATACTGCAATGAACTTTAGTTAAAACTTCCAAATTGGTTTAAATAAGTAGAGATTTTACTAAAATCATTTATATAGATAGTAAAAATAAACAAATAGAAAATGTGATTAGAAAGTCTAATGATTAATATTTTTAATACTTTTCCTTTCTAGTAGACTTAAGGAATATAAAAATAAGAATTTATTTAGAAAAATTATGTAAGTAAAATTCTATAAAATTGGTTTGCACTACTGATAGCATAAGAAATATAATTGTGTACTGGCAAAGAAAACTACTTAAGAAAATAATCTTTTAAATATAATATGTCATGTTAGTATTGAAAGAAAAGTCATTTCAACCATAATAAAAAAAAGTAACTCGGGTAAAAATATACATGATCTTATGGAGTATGGAAGAATTCTACAAAAAAAAACAACAACTATATATTAATAAAAAATGGAAAAACAAATTTGTATATCAACTCTAATTGAAATACAATATATTTTCAATGAAAGAGGTGAGATGTGCAATTAAGTCTTTAAGGAATAAAAAGCTAAAAAAATGATGAAACTATTATATACAATAAATATTTTAAAAATGCTAAATGAAAAATTAGAAAAATTGTAGACAAAGTTATATGTAAAGTGTCTAAGTTTAAGAATATATCAGATGACTGGAGGAATACAATGATCATTAATATTTAAAAAAGATGAAAAGCAAATTAAGATTTCCAATTAATGAATCTTCTATCAGTGCTACATAAGGTATGTACTAAAATTATTATAGATCCTATATTATACCAATCAAGAGAACAAGTTGAATTTAATAATAGTTATAGAAAAATAGACTGTATTCAGACAGTAAGCAGATCAAATGAATATGAGTTGCTACTTGTGTTAGATTTATAGATTATTAAAAAAAATCACATTGTTCTATAAACATTTAATTCAGAATTTAAAGCTGTGGAAAATAATGACATAAAGCCAGTCTGTTGTCAAATTTTTTCACAAAAATTCAACATTAGTAGGTAGACACTATAGTATTAGTGTCCATAAAAAGTTTTATATAAAAATACAATAGAATAAATCAATGTCTTCAAATATTTTTAACAGTATTATAGAAAGTATTCTGAGAATGGGAAGCATAAAAAATAAAAATGCATAGAGATGATGATGATTATTATTAGTAGTATAAATAATAATAATAATAATAATAAGAAAAAGAAAAAGAAGAAGAAAAAGAAGAAGAAGATGATGACAAGGAAGAAGTCATATGGATTCTGCAGGGATAATAATTATTATAGTAATAATGTTTAAATATTATGTTACTACTATATGAGAATCATATGAATGCAAATATAAAAATAAAAAGTCAGAAGCAATGCTCATAGATAAATGTAAAGTAAATTAGAATATACACATAGGTAAATGAATTACTAATTATTTTAATAAGCATATAAATAATTTATTAGCTTATTTTTTATCTGACAAAATAAATTGGCATTGATATAGCAAACAGTGGGCATCATTTACAGATTTATTTAAATTATTTTTTGGGAATATGATGTGTAAATATTATTAACATATTTGGATTTGGTTGTTCTGTGAATAGGTATGTACATGTGCAATATGCATTCAAAAAAGAAAAAAAAATATTTTATTGATCCCATGCTAATAGATGAAAACCAATAAATTCACCTCATTGGCCCACACTTGTTGACAAACTGCTCTTTTATATTCATTCATCATGTGAGTATTCATATTATAATAAGAGTTGTAAATACATATGAATATAATAACGCTACTTACTTTGTATTTTAAGACCTCAAGAAAGGAATTAAAGAGGTCTGCAATTATAGCTATTATCATATGTCTGTAAACAATTACTAAATGAAAAGTCTATGTATTAGATAATTTTGTCTAGTAGTATCATCTGCATTTAAAAACCCACTTAAAAGATTAATTACTATGCTGCATTTTTTTTTGTATAGTTTGGACTAGAAATTTTCTTTCCCAGTACATGACGGATAATCCTATGAAGCACAATAATAAATAATTGATGCTTCAATATCATTGTAACACATTTACAAAGCTTACACACAAAAAAGCATAAGTTCTGAAAAAGATATGTTGCTATTATATTGAATAATTAGATATTTATAATTCTAATTCATAACAATGATTAGGGAATCACTCCTCTACCCAAGCACTCTATAGAATTTAAACTCTTCTGGAATATTCTTCTTTCTAAACACAAGATGGAGTTTTTTGAAAAGATAGAATGTGCCGCCTATCTTTTTAACCTAAGTATATATGTATAGGCAAATCTTAAGCATTTAAAAATGAGAGCAGGATTCATCCTATCTTTCCAAAAGACTTTTATCTTGTGTTTAGGAAGGAGAGTGTTTAAATCTATACAGTGCATGTGTAGAGTAGTGATTTTCAAATGATTATTACAAATTAAACATAGCATTATATAAACAAATGATTTTTATATATATTCTAATTCATGGAAAAACTATTTATTATTTAGACAGAAAAAAAACCCCCATCTAATCAGTTTCGTAAGAGAATACAATATGTCAATGTACCTTTAAAAGAATTTCAATGTAGATAATAGTACTAGTCAAAATTTTTAATTCTATATACAGAGTTTAGTATTAAAAAAATCATATGCAAATACATTTTATCTGTGAAAATATTCAAATATATGTATTTTAATAGTTTTAATAATCTATTACATAAACAACAGTTATTAAATATGTAGTACTGAGACTATAAGATGATATTTATGAAGTAATAAACTTCAAATGCACATACAATAAGGATACTTTACAAGCCACATTTACTAAAAGCAATTTAATAAACTAGCAAATAATAATCTCTGTTATATCAATACTAATCTGGATTATCATTGATATGAAAGAGGGTGGCTTTTATTTATAACTTTATTAAAATGATTTTATTAAATCTGTCGTTAAGTTTTTTTTTTTATGTAAATACATTTGAAGTTTATTATTTTATAAATATTATACATATATATAATGTTAAATTACTCTCCCAAACACTATATTTTTTCAGCAATGTCACCCCATGAATAAAGTTTCATGGAGTAATATTTCTGAAAAAACATCATTTGGGAGGGGGATTTGACGTTTTATGAATTTTCAACTAGTTACATGCAATCAGTCTTTTTCATATATAAAGCAATACTCTGTAAGGTAAAAATCTCTTCAATAGCCCTCAAAAAAAAAAGAAAGGGGGGGGGAGTTTGTTAAGTACTAGTTGGTGATAATTTAGTAGTTTTTAATTATTTATTTTACACTCCATATAAAATATCTGGATACCTATTTACTGACTAATAAGTAAAATAGATAAATGAATTGGCTTTGAGATACCGATTTGAAAAAAAAAAATCATTGGCCATTTAGGAATATCAAAGCTTTACTTGGCCTTCTTCTAATCCCAGATTGCAGATAAATCAAAGGAATGTGCTAACCTCTATACCTTGAAGCCTATTTTTTATATGTATAAAGATTCTCTAACTCTAGTTTTATTTATTTTTACTTTGAAATTACTACAATTTTAAAAGTAGTTATTAAGTTTTAGGTTTTATTTAATAGTTAATATCAAAACATCCAACAATATATATATTCTTCGTTTATTAGAATTCGATGGTAAACTAAGAGAACATTAGTTCAACAATCATAATTCATATAATAAGTTAAAACAACATTTTAGATGAAATCATAGAAGTCATATTCTTATCATTCCGTCATTGAAGATTTTATCTTTTGTTTTATCTGCCTCTATTGATCAGAACTAATAATTTAATATTAAGTAACTTCAAAGATATTTTTTGAACTATTTTTTTTTCTATTGTCTAGTTAGCAAAATAAAATTGATTGTTTTATTATTATTATTTGCAAAATCTTTATTCACATTTTTATTTAAAATAATTTATTCTAATGTATTGATCTTCGCGTTTAATTTCCAGACTAAAGTCGAAAAGGTGAATCTTTTGCATATTTATTTATTTAGTTTTAATTTTTTAAATTAAAATTTAAAACTCATGTGTTGTTTTGTTTGTTTGGTTTTTATAATATTGTATACCTCAACTAAGATGTGCCTATTTTGCAAACTGACAAAAAATATACAGAATTATAACATTATTTGAACATATAATATATAATTGAATGACTTTATTGTTCGGGAATTCATAGCGCCCGACATGTCAGAACTAGAATCGAACCGAAGGCCTAACTTCCGCTTCCGGAAGTGGAATTGATCTGAGGGCCTTACTTCCCGGAATCTGACAGTCTACTACCATTGACAAATTTTCAGTAATACACGTGAACTTCTTTTTAAATAAATACATTAATTAAAATCAAAGTGTTAATTTATGTATGTAAATTTTTGCACATATTTTTTGTGTGTTAATTTAAAAATTGTTGCTATACGTATACACATGTAAATACAAAACTTATTTATAATAGTTAACGTATTAAGTTGCCTATAAATTAGAGTTCAAATCCAGACATTATTTAAAGTAATCAGTTTTTCCACATAAACTCAGACTTGATTATTTTTTATATAGTAAATCCAACTAACCATCCATTATTGTTTGATAATCAGTTATTTTTAACTTAACTAAGTATATGTTATATATAAATTTGTAAGTTTTATATTATTGGAATAAAGAATTTTGTTAGAATAATTTTTTAATTACTAGAATCTTTTATATATATACACAACCAGTCACAGTCCACATTTTATGAGTATGCTTGTCATTTTTGTTGTCTGTTGTATCCCACCTATCTCCCAGTGTAAAAATGATTAGACCACCCTTTTCTTATTATATTATTGCTTCAGGAAAAAATATCTTGTAAAATGAACTAAAGCCTTAATTAAACCACTTAACCAGAAATAATAGACCAATATTATATTTAGTTATTGAGATTACAAGTTGTTTGATTTTAAAGCTTGAAAATAGTCACAATCAGCTATATAAATGCCACTGTATATATATAGATTTAGCTTAATAATGTAATACCATACATATTATCTCACCTTCCAACATATATATATTGTGCCCTTTTCTATAGGTCAGTAATAGTCCATCTCAGTCAATTACTAAAAATTTTAAATTTTAGAATATGTTATTTTAACATGTTAATTATAGTTTGTCAATTATAATATAAAGTACAGTTTGAAGCTAAAGAAAATATGTAGTATATAAAATTATAAAAATAGTTATGTAAAGCTCTAAATATTGTTGCATATGGTTGTAAAAGCTGGCCATATTAAATAACACAGCTATAATTATTAAAAGTATATTAAAAAAATTCGATTTTAATAGTTTAAAACTTATAGTTAATAAATGCTATGTTTAAATTTATAATCATATTTAATAGTCAAAATTAATATAGTACATTTTAAATATAAACTTTATGATGGTGAAAATTGTATTTAATTCTATATTTTAAATTATTTTTCCAAATTTTTATAATTATATTATTAAATATAATAAGTGTATCAATTTTATAAATCTGGGCAGAGAAATAGATTAAAAAATCGTCTGTCAAAGTTATTGATCATGTGACTTGTATAATGCATACTTTCACACACTGCTTGTTTGAATTAATAACAAAGTTTAAAATATTTTAAAAGATTGCATTATAGAATTGGATGGAATTATTGCCTATCATAAAAGCAAATAATAATAAATATTAAGTTAACTATCGTATAACATGTTTTAAATAATGTAATGAAGACGAATACAGTTAATAAAAAAATTAAATATTTTGTTAAATAAAAATAGATAAATTGAATATTAAAGATGGAATAGGTTATTAAAATTATTTTAAAAGTTATTTTAAATGTTTAAATAATTTTGATAAGGTAATAATTGATTTAAAAGTAGTATTTTAAATAATATTTTTGAGTTATTACGTCATAAATTTTTATTTTAAAGATTCAATTCTGTAAAAAACTAAAAATATGTAAATTTGTTCTCAAGCTAAAAGTGAGAATCAACCAATCAAATGAGGTATTCTTACAGACTATAAATATGAATTGCACGGGGGGTATAAGGGGAGATTAATAATGTATTGAAACCAGAGAAAGGTATATTAGCAGCTATCAAAGAGATAGTATTTTTAAAATTTTTATTTTAGTCAATTTTTAATACTTTCTTACAGTTTTATTTGCAGAAACTAATTGATAATTTTTAAAAGTATTTTGCAAAAGAGAGTTTAAAAAAATATATATATTTGGGAACTTCGTGAAAATGGTTTGCTAGTTTTTTAAAGTACTTGCCAGGATTATTTTATCTGAAATTTGACCTAAACTTCACAATGAAAAGATGGATATACTGTAGAATAAAATGCATATAAATTCTAATAATATAAAAAATGTTTTTTGGAATATTTTGATACAGCTTTATTAATGCTTCACCGGAGAACTATTCTAGTGCATAAAAATCATAGTACAGACATTATACTGATACAGTGCAAAGTTATTTTCTGTTTAAAAGGGAAAAATTGGAGACACATTATTATTTAGATAAGTTTATCCAAGATTTATTTTTTAAAAATAGTAATAAGACAATTATATCTTATGAATCATTTTATATAATATTATATAAAAGGAGTAAAATGTTATATCCTTTCTGAAGGTAACATTTTAAAAAAAAAAAATTTCAAGAGTTAAAGAAAGAACCCAGGAGAATATGTTACTGAAGCATTTTTGATATTAAAACCTCCAGTCTTAGAATTGTTTAAAATGTATTTAGAAAACATTTGTTTAAAAGTACTTGAAGTTTTTTAAAAAGGTGATATATAAAAAAATATCAAACGAAAGTTTACATTTATTAAGGATGGAAACTTATATAAAAAAAGTGAACACATAGTTGAATAAAAATGGATCCATGGAAATATTGTAAAAAAAAAAGTTTACCAAGTATTTTTAAAGCTAAATTAGATGGAAGATGCATCGGATATGCTGCAGAGAATATTGGTAGAGAATATTGAAGAAATTTCACGGGATTAATTAATATTATGATTTAATAATTATCGTCCTAAATACTAAAACCAAGGATTATTTTCTATAAATTTTACTAAATGGATTAATAATTGTTTTTTATTTTTAAACTTTAACACGCTTGGAGGAGAACATTTTAAAACTCTAGAGAAAATAATGAACATTTTGGACTTATCAGGAACTATTGTCAAGAAAATATGTAATTATAGTTTTGATTCCTTTTATTTTATTAACCTAGTTTAAATCTAATTTTTTTTTATAAGATTAGGAAAACATAAAACATTAATTTGTTGATGATATAAAATTTTATAATGGAATAATCTAATAATTTAGATAAGAATATATTTTAAAATAAAGTGTATGAATGTATATTTCTTTATGTTTGCAATGATCGGTATCTAGTGGATGAAGAAGCCTACTAAATATGATGACCGGATAAAGGTTATTTTGGTAATAATAATGACTATTAATAATTTATAATGTATATTTTTGTTTTCTTTAGATCATCTATGGATAGTAAGAATGAAGTGTAAAAGTTTTAATTATATGTAACACATTTTCATACAACATTTTAAAAAACATTATGAGATAGGATTGATTTGAAAATATGCATACAATGATTTTTTTTATATATATTAGTGATATAATCCAACATAATAACAAATAATTATGTGATTCTTTTAAAATTTTCATGTTAGGATATTCAAATATTGTCTGATTAGATTATATATGATTAAGCATACAGAATGATGAAGTGGACAGACTTTTCTTATGGAACAGCTAGATTGTTTAATTATCAATGAATTTTATTTATTGTTTTGTAAATGCAGATAGTTATTTATCGATGTAAGATGTGGAAAATCTTGAGAAATAATGTTGAGATAGTGGCTTGGAAGTACTTAGTGAACAGGAAACCAAGATGATGTTTTTAAGAAATAGGATATGATAAGGAATAGAAATAATATTTAGTCTTTGTGTGAATATCAGCATAGTTAACAAAGCCCTATGATTGGTACACATTTTATTTGGACAGTGTTTTATATTTCTTTAAATATTTGATGTTCTAATAAAGCTGAAGAAATAGCTTTAACATCATTCATGTATTAGAGGTTATTAGACAGGTAAAGGTCATACCTCTTTGCACTGTGCCATGTTTTTTTTTTTTTTTTTAGATATATTATGAGTGATACTCTAGCTTTCTTCATTAAATCCTATACATCTATTTCGCTATCTTTATTTCATGTAACTGCATCATTCAGTAAGATATTTTAAAAAGAAATGATAAATAATTTAGAGCTTAGGTTATGCTATCGTTTTGTATAAGATTGGTTTATTTGCTTATAAGGAACAGAATTTTATAACTTGAAATTGAAGGTCCAATGAATCCTAAGGAAAGGAAAGAATCATAGAATATATTTTGAATTTTATTTCAGAAATGAAATATAAATTTTGGAATAGAGTATCTAAACAAGATATTTTCTTTAAAATGTTAATTATTTTTTTAAATGCTTTATTATTGTTTTTAAGAGAAAAATAAGTATTGCATATTTTTAAAATACAATAATATACAATAAATGTAGGGAATATGCATAGTATATATTTTTTTGTTTATTGAATAACAGGAATATATTGATTATTACACTTACATCATACTAAAGTAAGGCTAAATAAAAATATATTATGATTAGTAAACATCGTGTGATAAAACACTAAAATCTAGTACTGAATTTTGGATGAATATTTTATGTAACATCTTTGACTTTGCAAGATGAAAATTTTTTTAATATTTTGAGAAATCCATACTCATTATAAAGTTAATTTTGTTTTTCTGTAGAATGTTTTCCTATGAATTTTTTTTTTTTTTTAAAAAATAAGATAGTTTAATAATATTAAGGATGAAATATTCTGCTAATAAGTAAATATATTTATAATAAGTTAACCATAATGAGAAACCAAATGGTAACATTTTATTTTGTCTTAAGTCTAAATAAAGATATAACTAAAATATAAATTATTTTTTTTTATAACCTAGTAGATAAAAATGTAAGAATAAAATAAGGATATCCATTGTAAATAGTGTACATAAATTGTTTATTTTATTTGTTGTTGTTAATAAACTTTGTTAAAATTTGTTTTTCAAAATTTTTGTGTCTTGATTGTTTATTTCTCCACTTCACTGCATAAAATCACGATATATTCATAACAATTGAAACAAATATATAATTTTGCACAAAAAGATAAATAGAGAATTATTTAAGAATTTAAATATTTATTGGTATTCTTTTAATTAAATAATTATAATTTTACATTGTTTTATTGGTCATAAATCAGTTATCACAATAGTATACTGAATTATATGCTATCAGTTGCCACACATCCTTTGTTTATCAGATTATCATATGCTACCATGTATTTATTATATTATTACATGAAGATAAAAGATTATATAAAATTATTTTATTATTTTATTATGGTAATAAAAATATAATGAAAAGAAAAGATATCCAGTAGTAGTTAAACAATGAAGAATATTATTATTATTATTTATTATTATTAGTTTCAGTGTAGTAGATTATGACATAAAATCCCTTCTCATATTTTACTACCGTATTTTTAAATTAACTTAGAATAAACTTTATGAACCTGAGATTATTTTATTTGAGCTAGATTATTATGAATAGAAGATTAAGATGTAATTATTAACTTAATCTTAGTGAGTAGAAGTTATTAAAGTTGTAAGAATACTATGAGTTTGTTATTTGAATTAGTAATAAGGGGGGATAGTGTTCTTATGCCATTGAGGTAATATCCTGTGGGATATTGGCTCAATGTAATCTATCTTGTCACCTGTATTTTCACTTCAAGTCTCATGAAAATATTAAATATTTATTTAATTTATTTTTATAAACTGAACCTTATTTGTATTTTAAATTTGAGCTAGTGAAACATTTTAATTTTAATGCTGAATATTTTATTTATTAATTATTAACTGAACTAGAACCCGTTTTATTTTATATCATATACTATTCTGAAGTGAGGATGCACAAGACCAGGTTAGAATATATATATATCACTCAAATTGAATAATATATATATATCACTCAAATTGAATAATGAAACAATTTCTTGATCACTATTGTATTTTTATTTTTATTAATAACTCTGTTGTCATTAGTCTTTCTTTTTATGGTACAAATATCTATTTATGATCATCATTATCATAAAGATCAGCATTTGTAGGTATATAATACTTTCTTCACTAACTTTCATTTGATTTTGTTTCATTTTTTCAAAAACATTGAACAAATTTGCATTAGATTCATACCATTCATTAATGACATAATTTTTATTTTTTGATTTTCATTTAATCCACACATATAGCAAATAATTATGGCTTCCACTCCATAATTTTGTCTGTTTATGGTTTTTAAATCTTTTGTTTCTTTCATTGATATTTTACATCTGGTTTAGTTAAATGAATATTTTGAAATGTAAGTTTATAAATATTGTACTTCTATTTATTTAGCGTATTTCACTTCTCAATTGAATTTCTTTGTTTCTCAGTATATTGCATTTGTTTTATTTTTTAAATTTAATTTTGAAAAATCTTTGTTATGAGTCACTACTTTCAAATTTTTCCTAATGTTTAGACTTTAAGTTCTGATGGTTATTATAAAATGCTATCATTTAAAAGTTAGATCCTGGGAGGAAGATAGATATTCATTGATTGACAAACTCATAAACTTGATTTTATTTTTAATTAGGTCTTAAAGTTTTCTTTAAAAAAACTAAAAAAAAAAAGGTTGTGATTTTCATTTATATTCTATTGTTATTATTTTTAACTGCCACTACATACTAATACGCAATAAAATTATTTAATCTATCTGAATCACAAATAGTTGGTTATATATTTGAGTAATTGAAAATGGTATTTATCTAAAAGTTTAGCTTCAATGCATATAATCTGTCTAAAGTACTTTTCATCTTATAATATATACATAACTATTATAGCATTAATTTTATCATTATTCTTATTATTAAAGTTGAAAATTAAAATGTTTTAAGTATTCACTTTAAATTCTGTTTAAAAAAGTTCAAAATTTTACTTAATCTATTTTTTATATTTGTGACTTTGACTCTTTTGTTCTCACTTCACTTTACATTTCAGATTTTGGAAAAATATGAATTTCAATTAATTTGTTGACCTGGAGATAGGGAATAAATTTAAAGTAAAAGAGTAGATAATTCTTGCTATGCCAATAGAGTACAAATTTGATGAGATTTAGGATCAACACTTTATATACTAAAGTTTTTCACATAACTGCCAGATAGAGTTAACATTAAAGACTAAATTGCCATCTTGATTTTTGACATAAATAGAACAGATAGATAGTAAAACACATGAATACACTGAATAACATGATGGTATGAGTTAATGGTAAAAATAATGCATTTAAACTTAAAATCTTTATAAAACTAAAACACATGTATTCCGAAAAATATATTCTTTAAATTATATTTCGTTATTGTAATTAAATGAACAATATATCTAATAAAATCTATAGAAATGTAATGTGGATTTACATTATGATCAAATGAACTATAATAAATTAAAGAATATACACTAATAATTTTAATTTATATTGAATACTTTCAGTACATATTACATATGACATTAAAATTTATATTTATAGAAAACTATGATAACTTTTCACTGACATGTAATAAACTAAATGTAATAATAATAATAACCAGAACAACAACTGCATCATGCATGGAACATTAAATACAACTATAATGCATTTGCAATGTTAAATAATTTTGTCAAAAGTCATCTGTTATAATTAAAATATATTAAAGATTATATTTAATAGTTTTAATATTTTCTCTGCTTGATTTATTATAAAATTTATGTTTATAACTGTAAAGAAAATTATAAAGATTTTGAATAAAAGTTTAGTGGTTAAAACTTTTTTTTTCGTTTAATCCATTGATAGTTGAGCTATTTATTTATCTTAATAGTATATAAACGTCAATGAAAAAAAAAGTTATAATTTAGTAATTAAAGTTTGTTTATCATTTTCATTTTTTTAAATCTCTGCTGGAAATCGTTTGACTCTCATTAATAATAGGTATTCTTGGTAGTTATATATAATATAATATTGCAATCGCCATAAAAATATTAAAATTTGACACTGAACTTGCGGCTTAGTCGATTACATATAAATAAGAATTTCTGGTTGTTAAAAAAAAAAAAAAAAAAAAAAAACTATTATGTACCTAAAAGTCTCTTATGAAATGATTGATGACTTTTTTTAAAGATTATTGGCAAATCTCAGAAGCATTTTTGAAGCATACAAACTTATAAAAAGCCATTATTAAAGGCTACAGTCAGATGTTAGATATAACGTAGAAAAAAAAACAAACGTGACATTTTAAAGCTATAAAAATTGAGAAATTAATAATAAAGTCCTATTAGTAAACAATTTATACCATTACTTAACAATATGTTTCATTTTTAGTAAGCTGAAGCTAATAATAGACATTTCCTTCCCCTAATAAAATTAATATCTTCTAATTCTTAAAAAAAAAAAATCCTTTCAATTCTAAAAGTTCAGTATTAAATAAAAGGATTATGCATTCAATCTTCACAAACTAAATGTAATTTGGAACATAATTTTCAAGACAGAAATTATATTTTCATTTAATTTTGATAGCTGGATATAAAAATGTTGTAAAGTCCAGAGCTATCAAAAAAATAAATGGAATGGTTTATTCTCATAAACTCATAAGAAGTTTCATCATTGAAGTTATAAAGATGGAGCATTTATCTATAAATCTCAAGCTTCAGTCTTTGTCTCTCTACCATTGCACTAAAACATGCAGAATTACTGTGAAACATTGTCATTGTGAAATTAAGAAAAATTGTTGGAGTTAATATCATATCAGTCTTTTCTTCAAAACTTAAGCTTAGATTCATAACTTTAAAGCCATTTTACAGAATGAAATAAAAAAATTGACTGATGCAACACTCTGTTGTGTAACTAAAAAAAGCCAATATTAAATTTTATGTATTTCTTCATAACTACTAATATATAGATAATATATTATATTGAACTGACATTAAATCTGATGGGACGATGTGTGAAGTGACCAAAGAAATTATCTGAATAAACTTCTACATAAATTGAACAAGTTTGTGTGTGTGTATATATATATTCAATTATAAGATTGCTTGTAAAGATTTGAAGAAATACAGACATCGAATTATAATATTATTATATATGTGTGTTACCTCCAGTTTTAAATCAAATTGTGGTGAAACATTGATTTTTATCACATCTTTTATTTCTTCCTTAATTGTTGAGGGCATAAGATAAACTTTTAAGGAAGGATAATATTCAGCTCTTCTTAACAAAAAAAGTGAATGATTATCATATTTCAAGAATAAATAAAATAGCAAATGTTTGTCTGAAAGTTTGTGATAACTAAGTTTTGCAATTTCTATTATCTAGTTTAATTATTGAATGTTTTTAAAAAAATTCAAACTTTATGTTTTTTCTAATACAAATAACTATTACTAATAAGACAAAAATTAATATAGAACACTTGAAGAAGAATCAGAAAACCAATAGTGTCACATGATCACAAGCCTTCTGGCATCCATTGATTACTCTGTTTAGCACAGGTGGCAATACTGTATGGAGAGTTTTGTTCTGTTTAAAACCAATAGTGTTTAAATAAACAAAAAATGAATTAAAATTTTTTTAATGGTAAAATACTGTAGTTTTTTGTTGCTAATGTTTTTGCTAATATGATATATTGAAAGTATACTTGGTTTGTTTAAGTCAATTTCATTCCTGTTATAAAAAATTTATATTTTATTATATATATATAATCAGATAAAATAATTGTAATAAACAAAAACTCTGGAATAAACTCTATAATATTCATTATACCAATATATAAAATAAATGATAGGTATAGCCAGATTACAGTATGTATGATATCATGAGTACTATTTATCAGTTAAAATTTTTAAAAACATATCTCATTAAAGTCACACAATATTAACATTACTATGTGAATATTCAACTTTATATAATTTATGTATATTATCACAATTATATAATTTATTTAATAAATTGTCTGTCATATTTATGAAATATACCTCTTTGATTTTTTTATTATCTTCATATAATTTCCCAAATGCAAAAGAAAAATGTTAAAAAGAAAACATGGATTCATTAACATATATAAATATAGTGTATTGGTTTCTTTTCATTTTAATGTTGCATTTAATGTTGGACCAAATACTGGTTAATTAATTATTAATGGAAAGGATGCTGTTGATAAAATCAACAAATATAATATTATATATAAGGTGGTGCAATGATGCAGTCCGATTACAGTGATGAATTAAAATATGCATTGAAAAAGAGAACTCGTGATCATGGACTTTTATATAATAAATTGTGGTATTCTGTGGATGGATTAAAGTCTGTATTTGATAAACATTCTATTATTTATAAATGAAAGTTTTTACTTTGACATGTTTTACATGTGGGAAATGATTTGAAGAAAAATCAAAGAGGTATATCTTACAAATACGCCAAACAATTTACTAAATAAACTATGTAATTGTGTTTTATACATAAGTTATGGAAAGTTGGCTATTCACGTGGAAATGTTAACTTTGTGCGACTTTAATAAGATTTATTTTTTTGAATTTTAATGGTTAAATGCTATTCGGGATGGTATATGTGTTGTAAACTGGATAAGCTATTATTCCTTTTTATATATTGATATGTTGGATATGGCAGTTTATATATATATATATATATATATATATATATATATATATATAGTGACTTTACATTTTCAAAATACATAATTACTCTTTTGCATTGTGCAAGTTATATTTAATCTCATTCTTTTAATTTTCAAATAGTAATGATAAAGGAAAAAGATAAAACATGACATTAGTATTCATAGTTTCTCCATTAGTAATAAAAGTCTCACCATATAACTATTTTATTTTTACAAATAATGCATCAATACTCTTCTTGTCAATTCTGATTAACATGTGACCATTATTTAGCAACTGATAATTAATAATATCCACCGAATTAATTAATACTAGATGGCTTTAAAACAGGCAAAACTCTCTATATGTATTGCCACTCAGGGCAAGCCAGAGTAATCAATGGATGCCAGAAGGCTTATGCATAAAATTTCCATCTAGTGCCTACTCACTCAATATCCTCAGACTAGTTTCTGGCTTGTGGCCTTCTCAGTGAGGAGCATTGGATCTGAGAGCACTGCACCTAGATCTTAGAATCTAATGCAACCCTCCAGCAGGTACCTTTTATCTCTACTTAACTACAAAACTATGAGTCTTAATTTGAAAACACTATAATATTTTCAATTCAAGCTCATTAGCTTATATAGCCATATAGGTCTGAACTCAGTTCATTACCCAAACATTTTGGTGACTTTGGTTTTTTTAAAAATCATAGCCACCACTATTCTATTAGGCAGGAGTGGCAATATGTATAGAAAGTTTTGCCTGTTTTAATAACAGTTATAAGCAAGCATAAGAAATGGTGATCATGTGATGTTTATTGGCTTAAATCCAATCCTGCTAAATAGGATAGTGGTGGCTATGGTTATTAAAATACAAAAGTCACCAAAATATATGGGTACTGAACTGAGTTCAGACCTCTATGATTATATAAGTTAATGAGCTTTGATTGAAAATATTATAGTGTTTTTAATTTAAGACTCATAGTTTTGAAGTTAAATAGAGATAAAAGATGGCTGCTGGAGGGTTGCATTAGATCCTAAGATCTAGGTGCAGGGCTCTCAGATCTGAGGCTCCTTACTAACAAAGGCCACAAGCCAGAAACTATTCTGTGGAAATTAGATGAGTAGGGATTTTATGCACAAACCTTCTGGAATCTATTGATTACTCTGGCTTGCACTGAATATGTATTGTGCCATTACAATTTAGTCAGTAGCTACATTTGTAGTAATATGCATGAAAAAAAATGTGGAACAAAAATCATCATCACATTTTTATATAGGAAAGGAAGCTGTAGGGCACCCAAGTTTAAACCCTACAAGGTCAAGTTCCGAAAACCTAAGACAGAAAGAAAATGGAGGCAACAGTTATGTTCTTTAGTTGTTTGTGTGTTGATAAAAACTCAAAAAGAGTGGTACACACATTTAGTTATTCAATAGTTAATTTTTTAAATATGGTTATAACATATATATAGACAGTGTGTGTGTGGCCAGCTAGTAAGTTTGTCATTTTCGTATTCCAGATATTAACTTTTTTCAAAACTAACCTACATCTACTAGATCCTAATGTTTTATTCTATGTGTCTATTTTTGTTTTTCTATGGTTATAATTTGGGGTTTGAAAGTTAAGGATTTAATTTTGGATATTAAAATTATAATTTCTGAAAAGCATTCAGATTATTTTAATGGGCCAGTTTTTATAAATGATTTGAATGGTAAAGTGTGTGTGTACATTACATACATAAATTTACATATTGAAAGAGAAAAAGAAGCAAATCTGTTAAATTATTTTTTTTTAATCAACAATTTTGTGTTGTAAAAGATTGGTTGTTTTTCTGTTAAAGCTTAGACATGTGAGAAGTAAAGTGTTAAAATTTTCCCATTAGCTTGATCAAGGAAAAAAGCTCAAATTTTCAGGTGTGACATTTTGTGACCGATATATGAAAAAAAAGGATTAAGACAATTTTTACTTCAAAACAGGATTAATCTGAATAATCAGGATAGTGTGATTTTTCATATGTTTCTGGAAAAGGTCACACTGTGAATCTAAAAATGAGTTTGCTGAAAATAGAAAAAAAAAGAAGTATAAAACCAGTCTGAAAAATCAGTTAAAAAAGATTTTTTTTAAATATTGAAACTAAGGAAAACAAGCGTTTTAATTCTGCCAGATATCAATTTAAAATCATTTTTTTAATATAAAGTTTTTTTTTGTTGAAGATTGAACACAGAATGGCAGGTTAAAAAATATATAGATTTCATCTTGGGCTTTTTACAGGCCACCTTGGAGCCGCATATCATATAGGAAAGAAAAAAAAAGTGTCATCTGAAATTAAAATATTGTACATCTGATGACTGATTGAAAGAAATGCGATATTTTAAGTAAAAAAAAAGTGTTCACCTGCATTTGAAAGCTGAAGGAAAATGATTAATCTACTGATAAGTATTAAATCATCTAGTTCAATTATTCCAGTGACTGAATTTAAACCCAAGAAAAATTGTGAATGGGAGAACAACTGATATATTCTATCTATTAGAAGAATTATGCTTAACAAGGAAGGGAAGAAAAAGTTTCAGTGCCAAATAGTTCCCACTGAAGCAAATAATACCATCATCATCACCATTAAATAATTACAAGCCTCAAGAAAAAATGTTCCAGTGAACTGCAGAAATTGTTTGCTGCAAAGTATAGACATTCACAAGCTAAGTTTGAATGCTTAGGAGCCTCCACAGAATAAAAAGGGACTGGTAATATCAATTTTCATTATATATTTTCTTTTTATAATATCAAAGACTATTCGTAAAATTTTAGAAATGAAGTTTTATATTTTTTTTCTTAGAACTTTAAAACAACCATAATCGATTGAAACCAAAAATTTCTTCAATAATAATAGCTATAATGTTGAGTAATAATTTTATGTATGCTAAAACTATTATACCCCACTTATTAATGAAGTTTATTTTCTAAAGGGTATTATTGTATATGAATCTAAAGTTATGAAATGTTATTAATATGTAAAATATTTTTGTACTATTATTTTGTTTTTAAATAATATTTTGGTTATTATGGGAATAAGCACACACATACACGGTAATATAACCATACTTGCCACATGTATATGATGTTGTATGGATGTGAGAAAATAGATAGTATTTAAAAATATTAGATTATTTTTGTTTTGATTTAAAGAATAGCGATCTCAAAGCTTAGAAGGGAAGAGGAGAAATAATTTAAAAACTTGTTTCTGGAAATCTTGCTCTTTCAATTCTACTAACATTTTATTTCTCCATGTGTGCAAAAGAGTGTTTATTTTATTTTTTTATGAAATATTTTTCTTGTGGAGAGAAAACTTTAGCAAATTTGGTATCCAATTTTATATACTATCTTTGATGGGAAAGGGAGAAGAACTTAAAATTAAACTTATGATTGTAATATAATCAATTATTATTATTATTATTATTATTATTATTATTATTATTATTATTATTATTATTATTATTATTATTATTATTATTAGTATTATTATTATTATTATTATTATTATTATTATTATTATTATTATTATTATTATTATTATTATTATTATTATTATTATTATTATTATTATTATTATTAGTAGTAGTAGTAGTAGTAGTAGTAGTAGTAGTAGTCATATAAATACTTAGTTTTATCTTTAAATTGTCTGTATATATTAGTAATGCATTAATAAATGTTAATTTGTTTTATTAAATGAGGCATATATTTTCATTGAAAGTATTCTTTATTAATTGTAATCATTCATCATCACTGGCGAATATTAATTATTTAAGATCTAATTAGATATACTAAGATTAAACAATAGTTATGAATTTCTTTAAAAATTAAGTTTTATGTTAGACTTGGTTCTGAAGCTGTGGTTTAAACCATTATCATTATCATTATCATCATCATCATCATAACATTTTAATTAATGAGATAGATAAATGTTTAAAGGCCATACATAAATAAGTGATTTCATGGAATTTAGTGGACAATTGTGAATCATTATAATAACCACCATTCCACATCTCCATCATGCAAGGATGAGTGAATTGCCACCCTAAATTAATAGTATAATATGAGCTAGTAAAACTTTTAAAGATATTGAAATGCATTTATTATGTAAAGATCTAGGGGATGATTCCTGCCTGATGAATTTTATATATACCACTTTAGTTTAAGGATGTTGTATGTTTACCTAAATGTTAGTGCATACAGTGATATGGGTCTAAAAGCAAAATACTCCATTTTTGTTAAAAATAAAGTACCAAAAGGGGTTCAAACCCAGTACATGTGAAAAGGTTATAAGATATAACTATGTCTAGGTTCAGATAACCTAGTGGCACCCTGCTAGACCATATTTCACTTGTTATTCACTTAAACAGGCACTTGATATCAAACCAAAAGATGAAAGTGGGTAAAAATCTACTGTTAGATTTAGTAAGAAGATATTTTGTTGAATTATCAGTGTACTCACCTACTTGATGTTATTTTCTGAGTTATAATAGTTCTTAATAATTTGTTTATATTTTCTACTTGTTTATTGATGATACAATGGCTGCCTAACTAGGGTTTGAAATAGGCTAGATACCAGATAGCTGAAATGACTAGTCTCCAAGCATTATAGTTACTAATTATTGATATTATGATATTTGTTTTTAAATCTTAAGTAGAAATTGATGAATTTATTTCCACCTGATGAATGATAACTAATATCTTGATTATTAATAAATTTCAAGAACTATTATAGTTACCACTTATTAGTCTCTTTAATATGTTCCTACTCATCATTTTGAATCTTTTATTCAGCTACAATGCCTTTTGATTCATAGTTTGTCTCAGGTGGTAATATTTTGATTAATATTTTATTTGATCTATTTATTTAGTTACAGTATAGAGAGTTTTTTTCTGTTTTAATAACATTATAAGCAAAGCATAAGAAATGGTGATCATGTGATGTTTATTGGCTTAAAACCACTCCTGCCTAATAGGATAGTGGTGGCTATGATTATTAAAGAACCAAAGTCACCAAAATGTATGGGTACTGAACTGAGTTCAGACCAATATAACTATATAAGCTAATGAGTTTGAATTGAAAATATTATAGTGTTTTCAATTTAAGACTCATAGTTTTGTAGTTAAGTAGAGATAAAAGGTGGCTACTGGAGGGTTGAATTAGATCCTAAGATCTAGGTGCAGTGCTCTCAGATCCAAGGCTCCTCACTGATGAAGGCTACAAGTCAGAAACTAGTCTGGGTATTTTGGATGAGTAGGCACTATATGGGGATTTTATGCACAAGCCTTCTGGCATCCATTGATTATTTTGGCTTGCACTGAGTGGCAATACATATAGAGAAATTTGCCTGTTTTAATAAGTTATAAGCAAGCATAACAAATGGTGATCATGTGATGTTTACTAGATGGCTACATCACCTGTGGGCTGGTTATCTGAAAAAAAAAATCATAAGTTGATTATTACATGGAAAAAATTTCCGAAAATGGCTATGTTAAGAGGATCTTTTTGTTTTCAAATGATAAATCTCAAATTTATATTTTGTGTAGTTTGCTATAAAGAATAGCAACACAATTATATTTGAAAATGTAAAAGCAGATTTTAAAACTTTCAAAGATGTTTTTTTTTTTGATAAAGAGTGCTGTAATAAAGTATTATAACTCTTCATTACCATTAGTTTGATAATAGTTTCCAATAACTTTTATAAAATCTATAAATATATATACAAGTTTACTTTAGACTGTGAATTCAGTTGCTTTCCAAAAATGCCTCATAAGTAAAAAATCTTGCATGCATAGGAAACAAACAAATGTCATAGTTTTCTATGGCAAAGTATTTAATTCATTATTCTAAATGCAATATCTTATATATAAAACTCCTATTTTCTCTGTTGTCTGATTGATGAATATATGTTTGCTTGTAAGGCTGTCATGTGTGTGAAGGAAGTAAATTGCCATACATAATTTTTCATAATACTGTCAAATTCACATATTAAATATATTAGGTATATTTAAAAATTTAAATTTAGAGGCTTAATTTGATTACAGACATTTTATTCAAAGCAAATAAATCGATAAAGCAAAAAAAGGTTGTTAAAGCAATTGATTAAAAATTATATTTCAAAAATTACAACCTTTCAGGCCAATTAGGAAGTAATTCCACCACCATAATACAAAAATGACTGGGTATATTTATTTATATAAATATTAAAATGTTTTGTTTAATTTACATTAAATCTTTAAAAAAAAATGTTTAAAGCAACCGATTAAAAAAAAACACATTCTTTATAGATGGGAACTCTGAAAAATGTAATTAAAAAAAAGTGATAATTAATAAATATTTTACAAAATATAATAATAAGAAGAAAAAAGGAGAAGGAGAAAAAGAGAAGGTACTAAATTATAAATAAATATAATTTATAATAAAAACATTTCAGTTTATGTATTGTTTTTAAAATAATAATTTCTCAATTTACAGTTCTCCATTTTGAATCTCACAGCAAGAATGATATTCCCTGAAAAAATTAAAATGAAGCACAAAAAAAAAATTAACTTAACGCAATATACTTTTTAAAATTTATTTTTGTTATATTTTATGTTCTATTTTCAAACTTTTTTATTTTAGTAACTATGTAATTAATATTTTTTTTGTAGCATTATTAATTTTTTAAAAAACAATAGTTAACTATTCTATTTATTTTATACAATACATTCATAATTAAATAAAAATTAGATAAGTAAATATAGTGTATAATTAATTTCTGTGGTTTTAATTAGGTAAATGTTTTTAAATGTTTTTTATTTTTTGTTGATGTTGTTTTAATGTAGAATAACATATTTTGTCTGGAGCAATTAAAATTTTTGTAGATAAAAGAGAATAATTAAAAATTAGTTAAATAAAAATTACTTTTGAAGTAATGTACACATTTTAAAGTTTATTATAATATATTTTGTTGTTGTATATAATCAAAGTTTATATTGAATAAAATTTGTATAGCA
Source organism: Epiperipatus broadwayi (assembly GCA_028023455.1). Lineage (NCBI taxonomy): Eukaryota > Metazoa > Onychophora > Udeonychophora > Euonychophora > Peripatidae > Epiperipatus > Epiperipatus broadwayi. The sequence goes on along the minus strand of JAQFVV010012574.1, from coordinate 855,141 downwards.
TTTTTTATTTTTCCACCAATGTTGTTTTTTACATTTATGATGAAAGCCAGCATTATCTTGAATATAAGAATAAATTAAGAGAATGTCCAGTAAAAAGTAAAGAAGTAAATGATATTTTAAATTTATGTTTAGAAATGTTTGATCATGTAAAGTTTATTATTAATTGCATAAAATAATTATGTCCTTTTTAGAAAAAAATAATTTAGATGAAAGATGAAAGCATTTTTGCCTAGGCCATAATTAGCATTTACAATTTTTAGATAAAAATGAATTGGGCAAATATACTTTTGATAATAAAATAGAAAATCATGTAACAAAATAATAAATTTATATTAAAATTCTTTTATGACCATGGTTTCATCTATTAACAAATAGACCTTCTTAGGTGAATATCCATTAAACACAAAACACACACATTTCATTTCAAAACCCATTCACCTTTAATATCAATTTTTTTTCTTCATAAAATTGATGGCTTCAGATTCAAGATTTCTTTTTAGAGTTTCTTTAATTCTTTTTTTCAATTGTCAAATAATATTTTATGATTTATATTCAGTTAATAAATATACAAAGCTGAGTTGTGATATCTATTTTAACTCTATTCTTATGAAGTTTAACTCACTCATTAAGACTTAATTTACTTTGACTTATATAAACTTTACAACAACTGTAATGAATCTTATAAACTATACCAGAAATACATTTACTATCAATAGATAGTTTTGAACTATTTAATAATGAATTAAAACAAGGCATTTTCCAAGCATACTATCCAATAAATGACTATTCTTATAAAACAATCTATAAATTGAAGACTTTAATAGTAAGAAAATAAATTCTTAATTTTCATTAACATTAAAAAGTATCAGGCTTATAGTTATTTTTATTAAATGTAATACTCTTAATAAATTTATGATTATATTTCAAATCAATATAATCAGAAGCAAATTGATTTGTTTTTTTTATTTCTACAACAAAAATTTAATAAAGACATTTTTTATGAGTAAAGGATTAATAAGTGTTAGGCCTTATCCCATTTCTTAAATTTTTATGTTCAATAAAATAACTACAAAGTAAAATATTATTAAATTTATCTACACTGTAATTTAAAAACTTTAATTTAACAAAGTCAAAAGTATTCCCCTGAATAGTAAAATTAATATTAGAAACAAAAACATTTAATTTATCAAAAAAATCTCTCAATTTGTCTTTCTGAATAACAAACAAAACAGTCATCATCATATTTAACAAAAAATTTTAAAGACATTAAAGGAAATTGATATTGTGAAAGTTATGATAAATATTTTTAAAAAATTGATAAAACTACATATTTAAATTGATTATCCTAGAAATTTTATGGCTCCTAAAATTTTGTTTAATCTTAAATTTCATCAAGATAATTTTCCTTTGCAGTATATTTTTGATTTTAGAATGGAGATTGCTGATAAAGTTTTAAAATTTTTTATAAAAGTTTTTAAAAATTATATTAATTTTGAGTCTTTTCTCTTGAAACATTTAATAAAATAAGTGATTAATATTTGATTATGCATTTGATAGTATAAATATTGAAAATATGTATTAATTAATTGATAGATTAAACGTATCCATGTATTTCCTGTTTTAGGGAAACATGAACATATTTTTGCTGACAAGATTGTTAAAGTTATTTATTGTTTCGATGATCTGGACCAACTAATGAGTGCTGGTTTAGCATGAAATACATATATTGGAGACCATTTATCTTTCTCACATGTATATAGTCATGTAGGATGGAGTGCATAGCTGTAAGGAACTTGAAAGTCTTTTGCTAATATTTAATGTTATATGATTTTATTATTATTTATTATTACTAGTATTATTAGGCACTTTGTTACTGTGTATGATCAAAGTATGTTTTCATTATTTATTTAAGTGAATGAAACTTGCATTTCTGGTTGCCTTTTTTTGCTGTTTATAATAAAAGTTTTAATTACTTTGGATATATCATAATTTAGAAACTTTTAAGAATGCTGAATGAAATTGAGGTCAGTATCCTGTAGCTTTTTTAAAAGATAGATTTGGATATTGAGGTATAACACAGACTCTGATATGCTGCTATTACTTTTGAAAAGTTAAAAGATAGTGTGTTTCCTTGCAGCGTGAAATAACTAAATTAAATGTATATAAAGCTGTTATTTTAACTACTTTATTCTTTAGAAATGAGTCTTGGATACCCTATTGATATTATATAAAGGCATTAAGAAAATTTCATTTAGTGATACTTCATAAAATTTTAAATATACAATCACAAGATCATGGGACCAATCAGTGTGATAATACAGAGTTCGTTATTGTCAAATCACATCTTTGTTGGACTGGATATATGAAATAAATGAACAATATAAGACTCCTTAAAAGTATTTTATGGCGAATATGAGCATGGTTGTCATGAGAGAAGTAAACCAATTTGCATAATAAAAATTATCTCAAATATGTTCCAAAGGATTACAATGTTGATTGTTTTCATTTAAAAGATATGATGAGAATAGCATATACTGGAGAAGTGAAATTAAACATGGCGTTGAAGTATTTCAGAAATGAATGTTTTCTGCAAAAGTTAAATGACAGAACTGACAATTATTAAACAAATAAAATAATAAACTAATGTTTTCTATACGTGGAGGTATTCTTGGTTTACAGTTTGTTTTATATAGTCATCACAAAACAATTATTATTACCATTATTATTGCTTTATCTTTTTTTAATGGTGACATATTCGTTTATAAATGATTTCCTGCTGCTGAAAATATAGAATTCTTTATGTAGGCATGCGCTGATCTGTCTTTATTCATATTTATTTCGTTTGATATATAGAAGATTTAATGTTAATTTCCGTTTCTAGAAATATATATACACAATTGATCTTTAAAATTATTTTATAATGGATTTATAGTAAATCAGTTTTTTTTCTTGTTTATTTTTATTGGTAGTAGCTTAAAGGTTTTTGCTAGCTTTCATCAAAGTCTAATGTGAATGAATTAAACTTCTATAGATTTCAGAGTTTTAGAGAAAAAGATTCAATATTTACCTTGTTTAACATGTCAAGGCAGATTATACTTTTGATGAAGTATTAAGTAGATTAAATCCTTGATTGCATGCTTTGGTGAAAAAGAGTGGTTCTTGTTCAGATTTGGGCAGTGACAAAACAAAGGAACCGAGTGTTTAAATAAAAATCTTTTTTTGTAGAATGTATTGTCTTAAATTATTAAATGTTTAAAATAGCTCAACCTTTTAAAGGTATAAGCATTTAATAGTTTTAAACTTTTACTTTAAAAAGTAATAAGTTTTAATGAAAATGAATCATAATTCCCCCTTTTTAATGAATTGACACAAAATTGTGAGAAATTATATATTTATAAATAGTTTCGATTGCGTAATTTAAAAGCGTGTAATGCAAAATTTGCTTTGTATTTCTTTAAAGATTAGATACAAATTTAATGATAACAATAAGACTAAAAATACTTATAATAAAAGCAATATTTTGAACAACAAATGTTTTATTATCAAATATATATAATAAAATAACATGGTATTGAAGAATAGTGTTTTCCTGAAGGTTTGTGATGATGGTATTTTAATTGTATTTATATATTGGACTATTACCATCATGTAATATTAAGGTATTGAATGTCTTTAGAAAAATTTAACTTTATTTAAAATTCCAATTACATTCAACTGTTAGATATGAACAACATTTCAAGAGATATTATTCTCTTCTCTTCTTCTTGTATTGCTGTCCTGGCCAATGACAGTACTAACATAGGAATTGAACTGGGACCCTTAGATTATGAATATTGAATTTTACAGTTAACTAATTGAGCCATCCTGTGAAAGATATCAGTCTGTAGAAATTTCATATAGTTATCTATGAGATTCCTTTTGTTTTCTCCACTTTTTTCTAAGATCAAAGTTGTTTAGTGGTTTCCATATATTATGTATAGTCACACTAAATTGACTTATGATAAAGGTATAAAGAAAAAAATTTAAAGAAACTGCTCATGTAACAATGGTGAAGAATCACATAAGTTAATCTATGTGACTATACATAATGTATAGAAACTACTGAGATTTGCTCTTAGGAAAAAGTGGAGAAATTAGAAGGAACCTCATACATAAGTATATGAAATTTCTACTGACTGTTGTCTTTGGCAGGATGGCTCAGATAGTTAGAACATTACAATTCAAGAATCTAAGGGTCTATGTTCAATTCCCATGCTAGTTCTGTCACTAGTCAGGCCAGCAACAACTGAAGAAGAAAAGAGAATAATACTTTTTGAAACAGTATGCATATTCTAACCTGTGTGCTATTATTAACAGTTGAATGTAATTGGAAAATTTAAATGAAGTTAAATTTTTCTAAAGACATTCAATAATCAATATTAGATTATGAAAATAGTTCAATATATAAATACAAGTATTAAAAATAGTTTGTTGTTTGGGACATTGAACCAAGAGATTATGATGAATATAAAAAGAATATAAAAACTTGTTAAATTAAAATGCTGGAATATATTGTTTCAAGAGGATGGCAAGCAACTAAAACCTCTTTTGATATATTAATATCTTATTTATATGAATACTAAATTATTTTCATCTGCAGGATAAAAGTTATTTGGTTTATTTATATGAACGCTGACATTCTTCTTTTACAAGATAAACCAGTCTGTTACTTTTTAATTGATAAGACTCTGGTTAATATTGAAAATTGGCAATATCGTCTATCGGAATTATTTTCATTCTGTTATTTAATGTTGTTATCTTCAGAAATAATTAGATCAATATACACATATTATAATGTTTCTTTCATTATATCTTTCTAGACCTATCTATGCACTGTCCTTCTTACTACTATATGTCTATATAGATGTATCACATGATCACCCTTTATATATTGCTGTTTTGATAGCATACTTTTTTCACTATCTCAGTGCCACTTTCTATAAGCTTTATTAAGTAATAATAAATGGTTGATGATAGTGTTTAATAAAGTTTCATTTTGTACTGCCATATCCACTATTCCAGTCTACTTTCATGCTTATAGCCTTATCGGTGAGGAAAATAATAGCTGGTGGAAGAAAGGTACATTAGATTCTAAAGGTCTAAGTACATTATTCAAAGTTCCAAAACTCCTCATTGATGAAAGCAATAAGGGTAAACTAATCTGGGGATATTGGATAGGATAGCACAGGATAAGGATTTATTAAGCACTATCACCTGACATATATTATCACTTACTAAAGCCTACAATAAATGGTCTACAGATGGCAGAAAATGAAATGTTGACACAGACAACACCCAGTGATCAGGTGGATTTATTATCAAATAAATTTGTATATATTTCTAAAAATTACAATTATTGCTTATTATATTTAAAAATATGTCTAATAAAATAAGCTTAGGTAATATTTATATGTAATAATAAATAATGAAGCATTTTTATATATATGTAAAATTTCGGAAGGGATTATTCTTCACATATATATTAGAAAACTGACATGCATTCTTTCATCAATAATTGTTTTAAATCCATTATATATACAGTACATATATTGGAAGGAGGAAAATGATGTATAATAGGAATAGAACGTGCTGAGAAAGGAAGAGGATATCTTTTGCACTTTCTCTATTTTAAGTTACTTAAGTTTGATGAAATTTACTAAATAATTTTCTGTCTATAAAGGAATCGACAATCAGATTTAAAGGACTTTAAAATATCAATGGAAAAGATTTAGGAAATCTTGTGACATGTAGGCATCTGAAGTAAAAGCTAAACAATTCTAGAGGTCTTTAGCTCTTGAATCTTTCCGTCTATCCCTATGTTTATATTCATAGAGTATTGAAACATAATTTTTTTTAAAGGATATGATATTTTGAAATTAGTCCTATAAACAAATTAAATGTAACCACTTAATTCTAACAATATCTACTGATATAGTAATGGTGATTAGTTTTATTATAAATGGTTGTAATAATTAGAGTGAATTTAAGATAAGAAGATAATTTTCATTTATCTCTCATTTGGTCACACATCTTTTTGTTAATAATGCATATAGTTTCAAAATTAAATATATTTCAATAAAATAATAATAACTATAATAATAATAATATGCAGTCAATGGCATATAAGGAATGGGTGCCATAGTAACAAACATATCTATCATCACTCATAGCTTGGAAACTTGAACATTTTTTTTTCAGATTCTAGTCAGGCTTAATATTTTTTTCTAATAATTAGATCATAGAAAATATGCTAATTATAGCTAATGCTAAAAGCAAGTCTGCTAAATAATGCCAAACTGCTGGACAATTATTTGCCTAGAGAGGACTATTTAAAAACTGATTCATCCATCATCTGCATTTCCATAAATGTTTACTATATAAACAATACTTAATGCAATATTTCACCTTTTTATACTTTATTTATTTATATTATATTTTAGGTATTCTTTTACCTAATATAGTTATTATATTTTAATATTGAATATTTTTATCGATTTTAAACTGTTTTCATGTATAACCAGGCTGGCTATCTAAAATATATTAATATCCTCTCTATTTCTTTTATAATAACATTGTTTGTCCTAAAGAAAAAATATATTAACAATAATTTTTATAAACTAATGATGAATAGGTTTTTTATTTTTACACTGTAGTCATCACAGAGGCCATTTGCAATCACATCCACAGAATTAAATACTTACTCTCATACACAACATTATATAATCACATGAATGGAAGCCAAAAAGTTTCTAAATAACTTTTTTTATTAAGAAAAAATATTTTAAGTCATGTTCTTAATAGGTCCTAAATTTTAATGAAGCCATTGTAATATAGACATAGAATTCTTGTTATTTCATCTATTTTAGTAAAAATAAATTCAGCCAAATTATTACATTTCATTCCTGATTTTATTCGATTTATTTGAACATTTTAGTTTAAGAAAACAATATTTGATATTTTTAAATTTTTGGTATAAAAATAATAAATTGAAAGTTTAAGTCTCAAATCTGTAACTAAATATTGGTGGATTTTTTTAAATTTTCTGTTTAAACACATAAGTATATTTCCTTTTAGTATTATTTTACTTTTTATATAAGCATTTTATCCTAATTAATTTATGATTAATTGATTAATTGCATTATGTTTCAATTTCTATAATTAATTTGATCAAGATAATCATATATGTTATCTTACTGTAATTCATTAATATAAATCTTTTTTTTTTTTAAAAAAATATTGAACATTATTTTGTGTTTTTTCAAATTCTATTATTTTGCTTACATCTGTAGCATTTCCTCAAGCTCTGAAACATTGCTCTTGAAAGCATTCATATCAACAACAAAATAAAAATAGTTAATAATTATCATTCCTTCTTATTTTATTAGATTTAATTTTATGTCACATACTATTTTTCATAAAATTGCTGTAAATGCTTGACAGATATTTTTTCCTAATGTTTTCTTGCTGTTGTTATGTAATCTAATCACTCGATTGTATTTTGATTAATATTTTAAAAAATATGATATCTTAGTTCTATGTCAATATATTTCAAAATTTTAACCATCACAAAAATGCCTACAAAATCAGTTATGAATCAAATGCTTTTTATTGTTATCTTTATCCTCATAAAAAAAACATTCATAAGTGATTATGAAAATTCTAAATCCAGAAAATTAAAAATAGTCTGTGAACTACAGATACTTACATATATCACATGTCTGTTCATTAATCTGTTTACATATTGCACAGTTGTCTTTTAATTTATTTTGCAATGAACTTGGTTTATAAAATACTTTAATTCACCATAGTTTCCAGTTATATCATTTTCTCACTTATATATTCCAATGAAAAGTGATCAATATTATCTTTCTTTTGAGTGTATATGAGATAATCTTTATAATATAGAGGGAGTTTTCTTCACCCATGTTCAAGTTAACATAAAATACTTTTTTAGAAAATTTATTTATTAATTTTACATGTACAATCTAATAAAGAATGCTGCCATAATAGTAAATCCATTAGAATCATAACCAGAAATTAGGAAAGTACACTGGATTGGTCTTACATTTTTGATACAATATTTTTCAGTTTTATATTATTAAATGAATTCTTTTCTAGAAAAGATAACATTTATTTTCACTTCTTGCTTAAAGGCAATTCATATTTTTAAATCCCATATGATTCCACTTTTCACTTTTGATAAATGATTAATAATGTTAAATTAATGATTTCTTTTTTAAATATCAAAACCCATGTAATGTTTACTTGCCAAAGTTCCAACCCAGGAATCTTTAGCTCTCGAGTCTGTTATAATGTCATTATGTTAAACAACACAGAGTAAATGATATTTTTAAAAAAAAAGTAATTGAAGGTTGATAAATCTACAATTTTTTTATGTATTTTTGTTAGCTTTCTTAATATCAACAATCCATATAGTTATATTGTTTATAATTTGATAATAGTTTTGCTGTTTCTTAACTTGTTTGTTTTAAATTACCTATAAAGATTTTATCAATTCCTGGAGTTTTTCTGTTTTTTATAAATTTAATTGCACATCTCACATCTTTATTGAAAATGCACAACATTTAATTTATATTATTGTGATTATTCTGGGTTTTTATTACTCTATAATTCTATGTAGAATTCTTCCAAATAATTTTGTTTCCCCTGTTTTCAATAATGTTATCTTTCTATGATTGAAATAACTTTTTTTCCTCCAAATATCAAGATGAAATTTTATATCCTTAAAACTTTTATTTATTTCTATATGTTGTCTTACTATTTTGAAGTTGTATTATATTATATCATACTTTTTCTATAACATTGTGAAAAAAAAAAGATATTCCATTCTTTATGAATTTAATATTTATTATTATTATTTTTAAACAAAGGGAGTAAATCACTCTTTCCCAAGCTATGATTTAAAAACATTCTAAATTTGAACAAAGGACCAAGAATAGAATAAATCTACCTATTTTTGGGAACTCTGGTGTTTATAAGCATAACTTTTCCGACACTGTTGATAATTCAGAGTGAAATTAATTTATCAGCCAGGTACTTAAGAGTTATTAAATTCATAACCAGTTATACACCTGGCTGATAAATTAATCCTATTCTGGATTACTATGACAAAGAAAGATATACATATAAACATCAGAGCTCCCAAGAATAATAAGAGTACCAAACCATACAATAGTGCCACTAGGAGTAAATCTTTGTAATCACTGGATGCAGGAAGGTTTGTGTATAAAATCTCTATCTAATATCTACTCATCCAACATCTCCAGACTAGTTTCTAGCTTGATGGCACTACTGTCTGGAGAGTTTGGTACTCTTATTAACAGCATGTGTAAGTATATGAAATGATAATCATGTGATGTTTTGATGTTTCTCCCAAGAATAGATGAATTCATTTTAATTCTTAATCCTTTGTTCAATATTTAGAGTGCTTTAAAGTCATAACCTGGGAGAGTGTGATTTATTCTCTTTGTTTATATATATATATGTAAAATTAAGAGCGTGCTAATAGCTCTAAGCAAGCTTTTTTTTTTAATGATAAATGCTACTACAAGAGAAGACATTCAAATCATTTTTATCTTGGATTGTCCCCATCCCCAGACCGGTTTCGACCTATGGGTCTCTTCAGTGAGGAGTTGGGACATTAGATTTAAAAAACCAACTCAAGCAAAGCATTTATATATATATTGAGCTATGTTACATTCAAAAATTTTATTATTTTTATATTCTCCTTCCCTTCTCTAAATACATTGCTTTGTGTCAGTAAAAAAATTTATTGGTAAATTATTGTTTTTTGTCTTATTGATCTCATGCAAGTTTGAGCCAGTTTTCAGGCCTACTAATATTTTAAATGAATCTCTAAATTCTAGCTTAAATTCAATACAGTATATTTGAAAATAGAGAAATCAACAGCTTATTTAATCATTTTATTGGTACTTTTCTTTTTACTTTTGCTTTAATTCATGTTTTACATCTAATTAAGTAAAAATTATTTTTAATTTAATATATTGAGCACTATTATAATCTTGATGTCATTTCACTCTGCTGAGTTTATTAAGATGCTTTCATGTTTATTTTCTGTTTAGATTATTTAAAAAAAATTGTTGATTGTTATTGATATTGGGATTGTCTAAGTATCGACTGGCTTTTAATGATTACTTACAAAGACATTTAGCTTTCAGTATTATTACACTTATTATTTAAGTGATACTTTGGGTGCAATTTGAAAATTATAATTGCAGTTTGTAATGTTATAATTCACTATTCATTAGTCTGCATTCAGAAGTGGTTATATTTATCTGTTTAAAAAAGTTTATTTAAACTTTTTTGTATCAATAATTTCAATCTCTGTGATCAAGTTGCAATCTTTAGTGTCTATATAAATATATTGGACCATTAATAAAGGTTGGGATTCAACCTTTATTGTTAAAAGGAGGTTGCCTTGACAACAGTTTGAATTGTTGATTGTTATTGATATTGGGATTGTCTAAGTATATATAAAACAAATAATCTTCCTATCATCCACTTCAACAACTAATTACCTTTCACATCAAAGAATGTCTTTATGAGATTGATGGCCTCAGATTCAAAAGCTTTTATCATCAAAGTTTCTTTTACTTTTTTTTTCAATTAACTTTTTCTATAAAAGATAATTTCTGCATTGTGATAATAAAAGCTTTTGAATCAGAGGTCATCAATCTCATGAAGACATCCTTTGATGTGAAATGAAGTTAGTTTTTGAAGTGAATGATGAGAAGGCTATTTGTTTTATATCTATATATGTTACATGTTTAGTTGAATATCCCTTGGCAAGGTCTATTTGTTAATAGATGGAACCATGGTAGTGGAAGAATTGTAGTGAAATTTTGTTTTTGCCTAATATTGTTAAGTTATATGGATTTCTATTTTATTGATAATTACTAGTATAGCGTTAGGCAGTATTTATTTTCAATATATTCAGTATAAAAGTTCTTTACATTTTCACCAGAATGAAAACTTGTTGTGATATAAACTTGAATGATTTTATTTTTTAAAAGAATTTTACTTTCTTTTCAATTAAAGCTTCTTTTTTTTTTTGTATTACTGTTACCTGTAGGATTATTGTCTTTGGATGTTTTTGACATTTTAGAAGACATATAAATATTTTTCATCACTAAATAAGTATTTATAGATTCCTTTGCCATTGACAGAAAACTAAAACTAACTATTGTATAATATTTTATGATACACACGCTAAGGCACAGTCGTATTCCAAAATATTTTCTGATGTGAGTTACTAATTTTGAAATATTTCAGAACCTGGTTTAGTGAGCTTGAAATTATAATTTAAAAATTTTCGCAAGTAGCATAATCTATGATTAAAAAAAAAGAGTAATAAAATATTTTTGTTAGCTATATATTTACAATTTTACAATAGAAAATGTTATTAAAAAGTTCTTTATTTTTTATTTGCTGATAATATTGTTCTTAAACATTATAAGAGCTAAATACTTTCTTTTAAAAAAAGTAATAAAAGTTTAGATGATTATAAAATTAAATTACCATTTAATGCTCCTACACACAATGTTTTATTTTATTTTTTCAAAATATCGTTCGTAATGTATGTAAAAAGTAAATAGATTTAGAAATTTTTTGCTTTTGGCAAATGTAAAAAAAAAGCTAGACATCTAATATTGCTGAAGTATTATAAACCTCCCACTTGTCATAATTTTATTTTGTTGATATCCATTCAAAGTTATGAATCTGCAGATCGACTCTAATTATATATTTGATCTTTTGTATAATTAGAGATATAACTTCTATATTCTAACTTCCTTTTCTTTGTAGAAAAGAAAGGGTCATGTGTACTAACCAATAAAATATTTTCTTCACATATTTAAATATAAGATGGATTAATTAAGAATAAGTAATTAAATTAATGGAAGTTTCTCATGTAATACTTGGGATCATCAGGTGTTTTATGAATGAAACAATTACCATTTACAAAGCAAAAATAATAATTACTATTTGGTTTTGGTTGCTAAAGATAATGTTAATAAAGGTTAATAACAGATAAGTAAAAGTCAATTTCGAGGTGAAAGAAAAAGCATGGGAAAAATTCTTTTAAAAATTTATCATTTGTTATAATTTTTTTTGTAATTTTTATAGCTTTCTTATATTTAAACATATAACTATTTAAGAAGTATTGAAAACCTACAAACACTTGCGAGCATGAAAAGTTAGACTATTTTAGCCTTATTTGTTTATTTTAAAAACAAATTCATTATTTTTAAATAACAGACATTAGATATAATATTTCTATCAACAAGAATAATAAACTTTTATATATATAAGAAAAGATTCTCTCTCTTTTTCTGATGATTAGAAAGAAAGTTAAGTTTTTCACAACCAAGTGAATAAATATTTAGAAGTTGATATGCATATTTAACCATAAGTAATAAATAAAATAATTCAAAAATATAATAAATAAAAATTTCTAGAACGCTTAGGTTTTATTAATTATAAAATGGCTTTTGAGTTTCTGGATATACATTGAAATTGAAAGGGCTTATATTGAAAGTATTAAATATTTTTATAATAAATGCCCCCTTTATTGATGAAATTATAGGAAATTACTGAGAAATTAAATATAGAAATTTGTATATCTAAGTCAATTTACTATCAGCAAAATAATTTTTTGTGATATTTTGATGGTTTAATTTGGAAAGGTCAGAGGTTCCCAAACTTATTTGTCTCCCATTCCCTTCTGAGAAAAAAAAAATCTCCTTAGAAATCTATCTTTTTAAAGTGAATAAACAGAAAGATACTGTTTCTTTGATATATCTATAATTCTATTATGTTGTAGAACATTTTAAAATTTGAAATTATAATATTATTTTTTCAAATTAATTGTAGTAATATACACACTAACCATAGAAAATTAATATATTAAAATAATCACAAATAACATTAAAAATAATCCTAATTAGAAGGATGAACCTAGTATGCTGTTGTCAATTTATTAATGTTAGACTTTATTTATGTTAGCATCTTTCTTAAATCACTATAATTAATTAATTGTATTCAGAGTAGGATTTTAAAATTAGAAAAAAATATAAAAATAATTTTATAATAAGTATTAAAAATTAATAAACATTTTTATTTACTTAAATAGGAACTAAAAGTAAAGTGTGAATGGGACTCCCTCAATAAGCTGTGATCCGTTGATCGTAATACAGTGCATGCAGTAGGATTTTAAAATTGGAAAAAAAATATAAAAATGATTTTATAATAGGTATTGAAAAATAATAAACATTTTTATTTAGTTAAATGGGAATTAAAAGAAGTGTGAATGAGGACCCCCCCCCCCAAATAAACTTCTATCAGTGATTGTAAGGTAATACTATGCACATGCGTAGAGCATAAAGCAAAGATGCAATTGTTGGAGAGTGGGAGATTGGCAGAAATTAGTATATTAAAATATACCTTGAATTTAAGCTACACCCTAATTCTATGACTCCAAAATTTAGTGTGGGTTAAATTTGAAGTAATATGGTAATAGATTTATATCTGCAATGAATCAATGTTCCACTGAATATGATACAGGAAATGCAATTAAAAACATTTTGTAAGTATAATCATCTGTTTTGCAGCCAGAATGTTGGTAGTTACCTTCGAATTTCAATTTCAATTCCTTATTTGTTGTTACTTTTATCAGTTATTAAAATTATGGATATTTTTTTGTATTTGTACTTGCATATGAATCCAAAACCCAGTTGGCTAATCAAGTATGTTAAATTTTAGAATGTCTTCAAATCATTCATTATAGTCAGAATGAAAAGCCTTCTAGTGTTGGTAATAGGTAAGCAAGTTCTTCATCCTACTTTTTCAAAACTATTAATAAATGTGACAATTGATTGAATTTTTTTCATCCTAAATTTTGTTTGTACAGAAGTGTTGGTATAAATAAAGAAATATGAATTTTAAATTTCTGATTAAATTTAGTTTATCAGCCCAGAGCTATAAATGTATTCCGTTAAAATTTATTAAACAAATCTGTCATATAAGCTATACCATTTTTAGAATTAATCAAGATGGTTCATAAAACATCATTTTTTAAAAAAAATAACTTTAGAACTGGGTCAAAGATTTTATAAAATTAATACAAAAATGCATCCTTGTGATAGTCAACACATAGCAAGTAATTAAATTCTCTCTTATTTTCAATATAAAGTTGTTCAGGCCATCAATCATTCAATAAATTGTTTCTGATTTTAAATGCAAATGTATGATGTAGTATTTAGAAAATACAATACTTACATATTATTCCTGCAATGTAAGACAAATAGTATGCCTTTCCACATTCATGATAAATGTATAATCCTCGTGATCCTATTAAATAAACCCTGCAATCTTATCTGATCTTCTCCAATAATGTGATAAATTTCACTTTCATTTATTCTCCAGATTTTGTTCAGACAAGTTTTCAAAGTGTTTTTTACTTTAGTGCTGATTTATTTTTTCCAATTTTCTGATTACTACTATAATTTTTTTCTTTTTTTTAAAACAGTACAAAATGATCAATGCGGTTGAGTACAGTTACACTTTGGACAAGCAATAGCATTGTAATATTCAAAGATGTCATAATAAAACAGACCTTCATAAGGGAACATAGTTGGAGGGTTTGATAATTCCATGTCTTGATAGTGAGCCAGATGGGCCCACAAATTAACATCCATAGAATGGGGGAAAACAGAGCTTGGTTTAGCAGAGAAAAATGTAATATTAGAGGCCTTAACAAAATTGTTAAAATTGATGAGAACCTTTTGCACAAAAAGAAAAAAATGAAGTGGACAAATTTTTCAGGAACAGGGAGAATGACAAGTGTTTCATCATGAGATTTCATGGTAGAATAGCTAATGGAAGCCATCAAACAAAATATGGAAGAGGAATCAACAAATTATTTGAATTGTTGGAAAGCCTATAAAACTGCTGAAGTACAAGCTGCCAGTTACTAACCATTTTCATGTGAATCATATTGGATGACATCTAATAAATTAGTCCACCATATTGAAGAAATAATAAAAGTGTAGTAATTTAATTTTTTTTTTTTTGGTTTTGAAAACAATGCATTTACTACTTATTTATTTAAGATTTCTGGTGAAGATCCTGTGCATGCATTATATTGCACAATCACATATTAAGTAAGGCTCCATTTTGGGAAAAATAAAAATATTTTACTGTTAGTCTCCATTTTAAAACAAAATTTTATTCACTTAAAATAAGATAGAACAGATGAATTGATTGTTTCATTATGACAATTCCTGTTATATATTGTATGGTAAGTATCATATAGAAATTTTCTATGGAAAAAGAATATATTAATGTTATTGAATATATGGATGTTAGAATTTTTAAAAAAATTGATAGGAATGGTAGTGTTAGTATAGAAACATCTGTGTTTACAAAAAAAAAAACATTTTTTGGATTATCAAATAATCGGTTTTCAGATATTGATAATCATAGTAAAATTAATATTGTTAATAATAAAATTATTAGGGCAATTAAGTTATGTTCAAATAGTAATTTGTTTGGGAATGAGATTGATATTATTAGGAATGAATGTTTTATGAATGATTATCCTAGGGGTGTAGTTAAACATTTGTTTTGTAATAAAAATATAAATAAAATAAAAAAATAGAATGGGATTAGATAGGAGTAGGAATAGAGAAAAAATTATTTATGTTGGTTTTAATATATCTAAAGATTTATTTATTAAAGTTAAGAAATTAGTTAAAATGATTAATAGGAAATATAATGTTTCAATTTGTCCTGTTTATAAAAAGAAAGCAAGTTTAAATCTTTTAATTAATAATAATGGGGACTATAATAGGTTAGATATTATGAATTCAGTTTATTTGATAAAGTGTTTGAATTGTTTTAGAAAGAATGTAGAAATGACATATGATGGGACTAGTAAGAATAAATTAAAAACTAGATTAAAACAGCATTTAGTTGATAAAAATTCTGTTGTTTACATTCACATGAATAAATTTAAGCATGGGGATTTGATATAAAGCCTTTGGAATGTATTAAGTCATATAATGAAAGGATGAAAAAAGAAAGTGTATTCATTAATGAAATAAAACCTGATTTAAATAGGATGTTAATAAATAAACAGAAAAGAAAATAATAGGTTTTTAATTAAATATTTTAAAGGATATATATAGATTTTTTTTTTTTTTTAATAAAAGGAAATTGTTTCTCTTTGAGTTGTGTTTGTTGGTAATAGGAAAGGGGAGTGAGATAAGGTAAATTTTTGGTTATGAATATATTTTGTAATTTTTTATTTTATTTATTTATTTTTATGGAATATGTGTTATTTGTTATATATATATTATTTTATTTTAGTGTGCCTTGAAAAAGACTATATAAAATAGTCGAAACGTTGGATTTTTTTTTTTACATGAATATAGTCATATAAAAAACAAGTTTTAAAAAGGAGTTAGTGAGTTTTATTTCTATTTTGGATATTTATGAACTATTTTGAAAAGAAGAACTCTGTGCTTGATATATTAAATTATTTAAGTATCATATGTGTATATTTTAAGCATTTTGTAATTTAGTGATCATTTTGTCTGTATTTAAAATAACATTTGGAATTGCATAAAACTTTTTCAGATTTATTTTTGTGTGAAGTTCATATTTTTAGTATTCTTAAAAATAAATATTTTTAGTATTATTAGATTTAGTCTGGTGCAATTACAGTCACATATTAGAACTGCTATGCCTTCTCAGACTGCCAATAACTTTGTAAATCTTGCAAAAATACCATATACACATGATCTGTTTTGATGAATTTATCATTTTAAGTTTGTACAAGATCCAAGTGTACCCATTATTTGGTGGGATCACAAAATTAGAAAGTTATCAGCATATTGATAAGAATGTGAAAAGGTGTAGCAGTCTAATACATTGCAGGTCTAATACATAAGTACCAAAAATACATATGCAAGAAATTACCTATAGTATCCTGGCATTGCTGGAACACTAATAGAAGCAATGACAAACACAATTTTTGTAATGATTTAAAAAATTAAAATTTATTTACTGATGATAATGACTTTTCTATTTGTAAAAGAAACCATAAAATTTTTTAAAGTTCATACACAGTTCTGAATTTATATAAATACTCTTTACTTTTAATAAATTGTTTGATATTACTAAGATTACTAGGCCTTTTGTTAAACCTATCATAAAAACTCAATGCTTTCTTATGCAATATATTATTATCTACTAGAACATATTTGTTCATATCCTCCTCAACATACTTAGTATTTATTAATCATGTTGATAAACTTCAGTTTAAGATGATTTTGTAATTCTAACTTGTTTTTCCCATTTTTGACTATTTTGTGATCTCTGTTTTATTCTTATTGAATTACTAGCTAACTTTAACGTGATTTTTTTCCTTTACACAATTAAATCTATAACTTTCATTTCTGACATAAAAGAAATACTTAACTTCTTTTAGGCTTGGAAGAATTAATAACATCATTAACTTTGTGCTTTAATGCCTTTGGACCCTGTCAAGCATTGGTGGTCAAGTGGTCAGTACAGCAGCCTTACAAGCAGTTATCCTGGGTTTGCAGGTTTGCTTCCTGGCTGATGCTTTGACACAAGAAAAAAAACTATTAAATTTCTAAAGCCAATAGAAAAATGCTTATCTTATCTACAAAATGTTACTCAAGGATTTTAAGAAGTTAAAGAGTGAGCTGTGAGACAAAGAAATGGTTGCTGCTAAATAGAAAATAATATATAATTGTGAAATTTACAAATTTTAAATTAATATATGGAAATTTCATTTTTTAATTTTTAATTTATTTATTTTTTTAAAATGTTGATTGGTGAAACTGCAAGATTTAAAAACAAGCATACATATATATAATCTCTGTAATAAGCCATTTTTCAAGCACTGATAAAATTAATGCATTATACTTCCATCTATTAAAAATAAATTTATTTTCATTTACCATCCAGATCTTAGAAAGAAAGCGGATCTGAATTTGATATTAATAGGAATAAATGTCCAACCAGATCTATATTCAAACAAAAATTGTTTTAACACAAGGTAGAGCCAGTTACTAGTCATTTTACTTTTTTATTAATAAAAAAAAAAAAAGATTATTTTTGGAAATATCAACTAATTTGGGATGATAAGATTTTCTGGTTTGGGTTAAATCAGTACACTACTATATTTTGTCAAATTATTGTGCACATAAAAATAAATCAATTTTTATTTTTAAGATCAGTTTTTATAAAAGTAACAAATCTGACAACTAATATTAATATGAGAAAATAATTAACCAGACTCAGATATAAACAAAGCTTATTCTAATATAGATAATAGTTTAAGTTCACAATACAGTTAATTATTATTCATTTTAACATCCTTGTAAATAAATAAATCTTTGCAGTGAAATTATTAATTGTATTAAAATAGGCATTGATAATATCTGAATCTGAATAGATATTCAGCCTTATGCATATCAATTATTAGATTTTCTGCCTTTATAAGAATTGGAATTAAAATGGAAATATATTTATTTTCATTAGCAGAGTAATTTTACCAATAGATAATTGTACATTATTTTAGTGATTACATATTCTTAGTATTGAATTGATTGGTATTGACAAATATAACATTCATTTATTTATTCACAAAGATATTAAAATGAGGATCAGATTTGCAATCTTTATAACAACTGGGATCACAAATGGAAATGAATTCATTTTCACACTAATTCTGGCAATAGATGACAGTACTTTGATTTAGCAGTACACCTGGGTCTTGTTTTACGTGATAGATAGGTTCCTCAGAAAACACGTGCAAACAAAATTGCGCAAAAATAGACGTAACTTACCTTGAAAAAGGGGGGATATGGACTGTGATTTTTCAAAAATTGTGTAAAAGCAAAGCACCAACGTAAAATTACTTTAAAATTCGTGCAAAAAAAAAAATAAGGAAATAAAATATGACTAATAAAAAACTTCAAATTTGAAAAAAATTGATACAAGACAAACTTTGTTTAACTATAATATTTAATTTTATTCAAAACAATATATTTTTATGCATAATTTACAGTAATTTACATTTTTTTATACATGTTTTAATTATTATGGCTATTTGCTGATAAACAGGTTCGTTTGCAAACTGGTAAAAAATCAGATTCTTCACAAGAGGAAATACAACTAGTGCCAACATCACTCTCATGTTGTGTTAATGGTTTTCTGGTGACAATGTAATTAGTAATTAATCTAACAACTAAAAATTAAATTCTTATTTTTGTCTTTAATTTTTTAATTTTCAATTTTAATTGTGCCCACTGCTATTACTCACCTTTTAAAAATAAACTTGCGGACACTAAATGATTAATAATTGATTACATTCTTTTTTAAAAAGCAAAAACAGAATGTGATTTAAAATGCAAAATTAACACGTACAATGTTTGAACAAATTTACATTATAATCTTGTAAAATTTAATGTGTGTATACATAAAATGTGGAAATCTTGATTTTAATTTCATTATTGCATAAAATCTTACTATTATAAAGCACTGAAAATATTGAAATTACTAAGATGAAAGTCGAATTCTGATAATGTGCTATTACTTTCAATATGATGTAAGTGCATGAAATTTATTATTTAAAGCAATAAAGCATTATCGGAGTTCGACTTCTGGAGAAACGTGAATTGCGTAACTTCAAAATCGCATTAAATAAATCCGCGTAAAAAGAGACCCAGGTGTATTTGAAAAATATATAATTTCAAGTAGTGCTGCATATATATATTATAACGTTTTCTGTCTTGCTAGGCCTCTACATGCATTATAAATGCACGAGTTGATCAAGTTATGTAAAGGAAAAATAAATGTTTCATTTATTTTAATTCAAAAAAAGGAACGTTTCATTATTATTCTAAAAACATAACTATCTTTCCTGATCAACTCGGCCTAGTACTTGTTACAAATTGTGCTATCAACAAAATCAGCCTTTAATTTATTTAATATGAGCACCAGGATCCTTTTATTCTAAAGAATCCGCTGAAATCGTCATATAACGTCTCACAAATAAAAAAAGAAAAAATACTTTTAAACTAATCGGTATTGCATCATACCGTAACGAGAATTATTTTTTGAGATTATTGTTCCTGGGCTTATTCAAACATATTGGCAAAGGTAAAATACATTCTTAAATCTTATTAAACTAATAATAAATTTAATAATAAAAAATAATAACTATTATTAATAACGTACAAATGAAAATTGATATTAGAAATATTTTTATTCTTACAAACTAAAATATTTCACGTTAAGTTGCTAATTAAATAAATTGGAGAGAACATACATTAATTCAAATGTAAATCCATTAATAAGAAAAACAATAATTAAACAATTAATTAAAAAGTTGTGGTATAAACAAAAGTCTCTTGTACAGAAAAATGAAAGTCTCTATCGGGGTCCTAATATATGTATATTTTTACGAGTTGTTTGCAAATGCTTAAATTTGTCACAATCAGAAATAATGAAGCATAACTTACCCGTAAGTTTAGTGAATTCAGTAGTAGATAATTATGCATAGTTTTTTGGGTAGAATGAGATCGGCCTTTTGGTTATTATTTGATCTTGTGGTCCATTCTCCTAGTTGGTCATGAAGGCTTTTCTGATGTATATCTTCAGGCACGATGTCCGCAGAAGCTCTGGTTCACTCTGACATGCTGAATTATTTCAGTGTAGAGCGATCCTGGATGTGTTATTGTTATCCAGGACTGACCAGAGAAACAAATAAAACAAGACATTCTTCAAACTGGTCTCTGCCTTTTATACTAGAGGCCCAGTTTTCAGACTTCTGCACATGCTATTATCATGGCATTTTTGGTCCATAATCTTGTACGATCTTTACTCATTTTTCAATTACAAAGTTTTCATTTTTTAGCAAATCTTTTGGCCATCTTTAATTCTTTAATTAGCTAAAATATTTTTTTTTTAGCTTATCTTTTTATTTTGCTTTTGGAATTCTTTTGTTCTCTCCAATTCTACTTTTATTTCTACTTACATAAAAAAAATACGAAAGAATAATTTAACTTTCATTGTACGTTTTTTTAAAAAAAAAAAAATAAATTATAGTCAAAAAAAAATCTAAATTTATTTTTATTTTTTAGCTTTTACCAAATGCCAATATATTTGCACTGTATATAAATAAATGGTACAATATATATATATATATATATATATATATATATATATATATATATATATATATATATATATATATATATATATATATATATATATATATATATAGAGAGAGAGAGAGAGAGAGAGGTTTATTTAAACTTCATTGTATCAATATTTCATACTCTGTAGTCAAGTTGCAAGCTTTAAGTGTCCATATATATTCAATGGACCATTAGTAAGAATGGATTTCCATTCTTACTATTAAAATGTGTGAAGGTATTGATTACTATATTTTACTGTGAATGTTTAGGTGGTTACTGGTTGGAATATATATATATATATAGTTGTAAAAGTAAAAAAAATATCTTTTTTTGTTATCAAATTTATACATAATTATAACTGAAACTCATAAGAAATGTAAAAGATTTCAACTAAAGAATGAAATTTACAATTGATATAGCCACTGTATGTGAATTACTGAACCATAAGAGATAATATGAACAGAATCTTCACATTTCAAATGCCATTTATGTAGATGCAATATTGAAGAGTTAAATCTTAGTAGAAACAGTTGATTGTTAAGCGATTTAAATTATAAAATCAAACAGGCCACTTTCATAATGTATATATAAATCACATGATATAGCCCAAGCTATCAATATCAGGCATCTTCATTCTGTTGTCAAGATTAATTCTTGGAAAATATTAATAAGCTATTAATTAATTAATTCGCACAATGACTTTCTGTTCAAGTTGTAGTTTCTTCAATAACTTGAAGAAAGGTTTTTTTAAGATATCCTTTTGTTAGATAGACTTTTTATTTTTAACAGACAGAAAAATTGACTCTTTGTCTGTCACTAACATATTGAAATTTTTAAATCCAAAAAAAGTTTAAATAAACCCATTAAACAGGAAAATACAACCTATTTTGAAAGCAGATTAATGTATAACCATTTTTAATACTTTCAAGCCCCACTAAACTTAATTATTTAAATAATAAGCTTGATTTTACATAAATGTAGATAATTCAACAAATGTAAATCACATGATAACAGCCCAAGCTTGTCAATACCTGGAATCTTGAATCTGTTGTCAAGGCAACCCCTATGAATAAAAGTGGATTACACCTTTCATTCTGGTCTAAGTCACTTTGACTGTAACAGATTGAGAGTTTTAAATGCAAAGAAAATGTCTTTGAATTTAAAAATCTGAATCTGTTACAGTCAAAGTGTCAACTCTCCTAACCATTAGAAGTTTCCATGACAACAGTTTGAAGTTTCCTGGTATTGAAAAACTTTGGGATATTGTAAGGTGATTTATATATATATATATATATATATATATATGAATGTTACCATTAGGGTAGAACAGTGGAGTTTCAAGCCTATATCTTCCTGACAAGTGAATGTTGTTTATGAAATATACATAGTCGTCTAAAACTTTTATATACAATGGATTTTTTAAAATTGGTCCCATACTATTAATTATTTCAGACCTTATTTCTTCCACATTAGGAGCTTTTTTGTTGTTTAATCTTCTTATAGCTCTCTCTACTTCCTATGTAGTAATATCTATTTATAGATTTTTTTTTTAATATCTCTCTGTGCGATATTGGTATAAGTCATAATAAGATAGCAACACTAAGCTATTTTGGATTGTGTTTGTCACAAGATTTTTAAAGACTTTTTAATATTAAAAAAAGTAATCAAATATATTTATTGCTCAGGAATGCATGAAAAATTTAAGCACTTGAATTAACATAGCTGGGGCATGGTCAACAGATCTTTGATTCTACCACTGCATTTAAATATTTATTGTTATGTGCATGTTATTTTAACTATTAAGAAGTCATTACATAGAAGATGTTTTTAATTTTCCAGTAGGCATTTTTAATTTTATCAGTCAACTTTTGTCCTTTTTCCATCTTATTTTCTATATTCTCATTTAACCAAACTATTTTTTTCATTATTATTGTGATATTAGACAACTAATGTCTATATTTATGAAAGATTATTTTATTATTTTATTTTATTTTAATTATTTTTGAGATCCATTATTGAAATTAACCCTTTCTTACTCACAATCTTGATCAATATTAAATTGGTTTTATTGTTGAAAGGCATCCTGAAAGTACTTTTTA
Source organism: Epiperipatus broadwayi (assembly GCA_028023455.1). Classification (NCBI taxonomy): domain Eukaryota; kingdom Metazoa; phylum Onychophora; class Udeonychophora; order Euonychophora; family Peripatidae; genus Epiperipatus; species Epiperipatus broadwayi. The sequence continues at coordinate 831,728 of JAQFVV010012574.1, read as the reverse complement.
TATGTTGGTTTTATTTGTATGATTTAGTTTTATTTTTAATTTTTTGAGAAGATCCAATAAGGATAGTCATTTCTGCACCAGGCATTCTCCTACATCTATTTTAAATTAAAATGTAAGCTATTTAATTTTTTTAAATATTGTTGAGTGTTATCAGGAAGGGATAGAATGTATGATTATTATAAAGTTCATTTCAGTAATGAACTATATGAAATGCTTTAATCTTGCATTTTTCTTGATAATTCCATATTTTACTACTACATTTATTATTATTAATAATTAATTCTACATTCATTAGATTGACATCTATCTTTATATTTTCAAATCACAAAATACTTCTATACAACTGTTGAAAATATAGAATCAATTTGTTGAATATTATTATCAGTATTAATCTATATACTGACTTCTGTAATATTATCATTATTATTGCATTATAATAAATACTATTCAGAATTTGATAGTATATTAAACCTATCTTTTGATGTATTAAAGCTTTAATAATTATAGAAATGCTTATACAATAAAATGTCTTTTTAAATCTCTAAGACCAAAAACTAATGGCAACTGATAATGATTGATTCTTTCTATAACTTTCATAATATTTGGATATGACCTATTATAATATAATTTCTTTTAAATCTAGTTTGTTTTTTGATTAATTTGAATTTAAAGATATCTAAAAATTAGTAATGGTCTTAGTAAATGTCTTATATAAAGCTGATAAAAGATTGATAATTTCTAATACTTTATTTTCCCCTTTTTCTTAAATATTTATGTCACTACAGTATTGTTTTAATCATCTGATGCAACCTCTATCATTTAAACATTTGGTATGTAACTTTACAAACAATTTTTGTATTTCTTCATTACTTCTTTTAAAATATTGTTAATAAATCCATTATTCCCAGGAGTGTTTCAATTTTATCTAGATTTAATTGCATATCTCATTCCTTTATTGAAAATGACCATAAGATTACAACAATATATTTTGAAATTTAAAATGCCCTGGATTTTGAAAGAAGTAATTTTAAGATTATTTTTTTGTTATTGTTGTTATTATTATAAAACTTTTTTTTTTATATACACTCATGATATCCATTTTTTAGTAGTAATTGAATTTTTTTTTTGTTGCCAATTCGCACTTATATATATATATATAATCTTATAATTAAATATTAGTGAATACAGCAATCAAAATTTTTTGAAAAAGACAAAGTATAATCATCACTTAGAGTGATTTCGACTATCCTCGTAGTCTTTTTCAACTGTTCTTTGACAAAGACTATGAGGATAGTCAAAAGGATTCATAAGTGACAATTATATTTTGTCTTTTTCAAAAAATTTTGATTACTGTATTCACTAATATATAATTATAAGATTATGTATATATTGCTTCAAAGAAATACAGACATTGATTTATAATATTACCCTCTTTTTTACTGATTACTTTATTGGACAAATGAGGTAAAAGTCTAAACTTTTAATTGGTCAATTCACAAACTCAATCGTCAAAATATATTCATATTTTAATATTATATTCACTTTAGTTTCATTTGTAAAAAGTATATTAATAATTTGTCAGGTTATAAAAGTGAATGAAAGTTTTTTCAAAAATAAATTTTTATATATAATTATAAAAATATTCGATGGTGGAAAATCTAAAATGAATGTTACTCACCAACCAAAAAGTTTTGCTGATGTCAGTGATTTCTTTCCCAATTTTACATTGTGGAAAAGTAAATAATTTTTGCTAAAGTCTTAACTATTTTTCTAAAATAATTTTATTTTTAGCATATTTTATTAAAATAATTTATAATTTGTCAAAAAATACTTTTAAAATGGTCTAAAACATTCATTTATCATTTTCGAAATGAAAGAAAAGAAATCGTAAGTCTTCAGTTATTAACAACCATTTTCTTTGTTGTCGAAATTTAACAGCCCATCAGATTCAAGAAAAGACAGCCTCCTTGTTTTGTTAGACATTCAATGTCAGTTTTATTGATTTTTTACTTGTAAAATAATTCAAGAGAGGGCAGCATCTTACGGAACTTTTTATAACCTTTCAAACGATGGCAAAATCTTTATCGTAGCGTTAAAAATGACAGGATTTGAACGACAGGAAGCCATCATGTTTTTAGTCGTAACTAGCAAAAAGTTGGTTATTACATATGTATATATTATTAACATTTTACACAATTCAAAAATTTAATTTTTCTAAATGGGGAAATTTTTTAATTATTTTCTTCTTTTTTTATACATTATTTCATCTCAGTTGAAAATTCATTGGTGAATTTTTGCTCTTAATAGCAACTCTTTAAAAAGCTGTTCATAATAAAATAGTCTATTAATATTTTTAAATGATTTTCAACTTTTAGCTTAAAGTCACTAAAATATTTTTAAAGATCTTGGATATCAATTGCTAATTCTATCTTTCTTAACAGGTTTTATTTTTCTATATGTTAACACATCCATTAATTGGTTATCACTTTTTTTGATAAATCTCTTAAGTACAATACAGCTTTTAGATATATACTTTCTGTTACTCATTATACAAACCACATCTGCTATATCTTCATTTGAATGCTGCTTATATGTTCATTTCTGCTTAGAAATTTGTTTTTAAAAAAGAATTCATAGTATACTAAATTTTTTTCTTTCATACATTTTTTAAATTTAGTTAAATTCTTTTTTTTTTTGCAAACTTCACAAGACTATGTTTTTCTTCTATTTTTTTTTTCTTTGTGTTCAAATTTATCAGAACATTTTTTTAAATTTTTCATTAGTTTGACAATTCTAAAATTAAAATTTTCTATGACAATTTTAAAATGTATGTCCTATCAAAAGCAGTCTACATCTCTATATAAAATCTTCTACTTTTTGATCAAAGTAAGAAATTGTTGGGGCAAAAACCTGAAGTTGTTTATAATAAACCAAATGGATAACTAATCTTATCAATATATATGTTGTTAATATAGTATTTCAAATGTTTGTGATTTTATAGTAATCTATATGTTCATTTTTAAAAGTGACTCATTTTTTTCTAATATAATTCTGTTGATGCTTCATTTAATTTTAGACATTTCTTCCAATTTATGAATATCTTTTATTTAGCATCCTAATCCCATAACCTGGTGATTTTTAGAATCCTCTTCTTTTTGTTACCAACTGCTTTTTTAGTTTATAATTTTACAGTCTCTGGAGTATGAGAATCATAATTTATTACTATGCTACCATCAAACTAACTATAAATGAGAATGAGGATTTACACACTTATTCTCATATTTATTCTGCTTTCTATCTTTGATTTTAACTCATTTAAAAAGTATCAGGCACCAGAAAAAGAAAACTATGGTGTTTATTCATTTTGAACTCAAAGATAAAATCTAATAAACTCATAATATTGAAAAATGACATTGGTGAACTCCCTATCTACATGCATTTGTCTTATAAATAATGACATAATACTTAATAGTTGCATAACCAGAATGTAAAGGATGGACATTAAGAATTTGGTTTCTATTTTTCTTGGGTTCAAATTGGATCAGTTTTTATTTAATTGTATTTTTTCTTGAAGCCAAAAGCACCTACATTTTTCTTTACATTCATTTTTTAAGGTAGAGAATTCATTTTATGTGTCATGTTGGTCTAAAACTTCTTTAACATCAATGCTAAACTTTGACTTATGTACAATGCTATCATTACAATACATCTAAGTAAAAATGTTTATCTATCAATACAAATCTTTAAAAAATAAACATGATAGTAATTTTATTCAATAATTATAACTTAAATAGTTAAAAATTATTTTATTAAAATAACTATTTTGAGCTTTACAAAAATATTACAATCTTTATGTAATTGTTGTTTATTTTAATGAATTCTGTTTCACTATTATATCTTAAGTTTATATTATTCTGTTTCACTATTACATTCTTTTTTTATTTAATCCTTATTTCAAGCGTTGGTAGCCGAGAGGTCAGTGCAGCAGCCGCCTTGCAAGCAAGCAGTTGCTTGCAGACAATTGTCGCGTGTTCGCTTTCGGGTCGATGCTTTGACATATGGACAAAAAATAGCTTATTGGCATTATATTAGGATGGGGGACGACGACTTTTTTTATAAAGGAAATTAGTGTTGTTAATATTATAATTATGAATCAACTTGACAAACAAAATAACAAGACAATAATGAAAGAGAAAGACATATGACGCATTATAACATTTGCAATAATACGTTGATTTACACTTCAAAATATCTTCACTCTAAATATAACATTTTTATTGCCTAAAAATGAGCTTTTAACAAATTAATTATAAAAAAATTATTTGATGAACCTTTAATAAACCTCATAATAAGTGTCATCTTTTAATAAATATAAGAACAGATGTCTTCTTTAAACATAACAGTTTCGAATAGTATAGATTTTGTAAATTAACACCATAATCTTTATAGTTCGAGATTTTTTTTTTCTTTTTTAACGAAAGCTTTCTTTAATATGTAAAATATTTAATAAATGTCCTTTTAATATGTAACCTTGAAATGTAAAAAGTTAGTATAAGATGAACTATTAAGTTTGCTTTTAAGACTTTGAAAAATGATAAGCTGAAAGGATCATAATCTATTTTATTTCATTTCTCCTTTTTTTTATAAAAATAATGGGAATTAATACATTTGTTTATCTTCTCTTATCATCTGGCATTTATTCATTATAGATTTTCTTATCTACATAATATAAAACTTTAAATCAAGTTCTTTGCTGGAAGGCATATTGGATTAATTAGGCCTAAGAGACTATGATAAGCAGCAACACTTGATCATCATCAGTGAGGTTTGGCTTTCTTCTCTTTGCTTAACATAGTTTCTTTTAGCACCCCAGATTTAGAGCTTCATAATAAAATTAAGAATCCCTTTACTATTACTTGATACATAAATATATATATAGATGTTAACCAATGAGCATGCCAATAGCTCTTAACAGGCTTTTCAGAATATACCTAGCTTCAGACCAGTTTTTAGCTTCTGGTTTTCCTCAATGAGGTGCTAGGATATTCAAGTATTAGATTTAAAATACCAGGTCAAGCCCAGCACTTTGTCTAATGGTTAACTATTAAGTAGAAAATCTCAAATTTTCAGACATTTATATGTCTTCAAATCCAGCTATCTAACTTAAATAGCCATATGGGATGGAACTAAGTTCAGAAAAACCATATTTTAATAGTCTTAGCAATATAAAATGACCAAAGCCTTACGAGCAAAAAATAAAATTGCAAAGAAAGCTTATTAAATTAGATCATGTGATATATGCCTTGCTTTTTTTGCAATTATATTTTTTGCTCTTAAGGCTTTGGTGATTTTATATTGCTAAAACTATTACAATATGGTGTATCTGAACTTAGTTCAGTTCCATATGGCTATTAAGTTAGATAGCTGGATTTGAAGACATATGTTATGTCTGACAATTTCAGATTTTCTACTTAATAGTTAACCATTAGATAAAGTGCTGGGCTTGACCTGGTATTTTAAATCTAATACTTGAATATCCTAGAATCTCACTGAGTAATGCCAGAAGCTAGAAGCCAGTCTGAGGTTAGGAATATTTTGAAAAGCTCGTTGTTGGCATGTTCATTAGATAACATTTGTAATACAAGCTTATTAAATTAGTTCATGTGATATATGTCTTGCTTTCTTTGCATATATATATTATAACGTCGGATATGTAACGGGCACATTTGCCATTTCATTATTTTTTTTAAAAATTAGACATGAAAAATAAAAGTTCGCAAATAAAAACTTCTTTTTTAAGAATTAAAAATTGTAAATTAAAAATCATCTAAACTCTAATATATAAAATCATACAGATGAAAAATTATTAAAAGAAAACTTTATTAAAAAAAAAAGAAAAAGTTTTAAAACTAAATATTTAGAAAAAGACTTGAAAGATTTAAAGATAAAAACAATGTACAATAAATTAATTAATGCTATTGTAAAATGGAAATGATTATTTTAATTAGTTAAAAGTAAGCTATCCCTTGGGCATTGCAAAATGAATAAGTAAAGATCAGATAGGAGAAAAAAACAATAGAAACTAATAGCCAATAAAAGAAATCCCTCAGGAAATGGACCTCAATGAAAAGATTATCATTGTCATGACGTAATGTCCACTGGATCCAAAAGTTTACAATAAAAGGAAAAGTTTGGAAATAAAAAAATTAATTAGTGGAAGAAAAAGCTGGGAAAAGATAGAGATGTGAAAGCAGAGGTGTGCTAGAGTTGATGGAGAAGGGATTGGAAAGACGCACTCTTCAATCCCTTCAGTTTTGCTAAAAAAAAAGGAAAAAAGGAGCAATGACCAATTGTTTTCCTACATTATGGACCACAGGACATTGGGGGAATTAATGCTGGTTCTCAAACTGCAAGCAATGGATAAAGATAAACTTTTTAAAACCATAAGAACTTTATGAACTCTAATGAACATTTTGAAAACAATAAGAACCATAAATTCTAAACTTCTCAAGATTTAAATAGAAGTAGAATTTCCTATCTGACTAAACTATTTATTAATTATTTTAGTGAATGCATTTTTTTTTTTAAAAATCATTTCCATTAATTTATTTTTTCACTCTTTTAAGTTTTTATTATGATTTTTTTTTTCTGTTAAACTAAACTTGATAAATTTAAGTCGGGTGTGAATGGCTGCATAGATTCGTAAAGTTATGTTAATTTAAGGAAGGATAAATCTTAGGTTATTTGTTTCATAGTTAAATTGGGTTAATTGATCGGATATATTGGTGTAATTAGTAAATGTAGCATGAGGTCTGCTACATGCAGGATCGCATTATATGCCACACACCCCTTTTGCCTATGGAATGGGATAGTAAGATGGAAAACGCAGTCCCTTTCTATGGAGTTTTTTTTTATTGCTCTTCTCGTCAGACAGATGTAGTATTCCTTTTCTGGATGAGAGTCAATGTCTTCTATAACTATGCTGTTCAGATGTACATTCCTGACAGTATGGTATTTGTGCTGTCGTATTCTTGCTACATTGAATACATTGATGTATCAGATGGATTGACGTTAGTTTGACTGCAAACTTTTGGCCTAAGGTTAAATAAGGGATAGAATATTTTCTTTTCAAATGCAATCTATGTAGTCTATTCATACTCGACACTTTAATAAAATATTAAATTCATCTGTGCAAACTTTCAAAATAAAATAAAAACAGTTAAATTGTGAATTAAAATCTAAGGTAAAGTTTTAATGTTTATAAAAAAAAATTAAAGTAAACATACTAAAATAATTTTAAATTTCTATATATGTTTAATAAATGTTTGTGTGTGTTATTACTGGCAGTGTCTTCTTTTATTTATTTATTTTTAATTGAAATATTATTAGATAAGAATTTATATTTTATAAATCTCTGCAGCTCACTGAGCTAGTGGCATTGGGCTGACGGGCAGAATAAAATATATATAAAATTTTTTTTCTTAACAGCGCATATCTGCCTACTCTATAAATTTTCTAGGTTCAAATGGACTAGTGGTGCCCTATATGGCAGATATGGTAAGACTCTTTGGTTATGCTATCCGACCATTGTAATTGGCCACCCAACATGAGCCAATGTTTAATAAACCACGAGTACCCTGAGTAAAATTTTTTTTTCAAAATGAAATATTTTTATCGAATTACATAAAGTTGTATATTTTAAATCTTATAAAAGCACTGCCAGAAAGAAATAGCACATACATTAAACATGAGAAAGTATTAATAATTTTAAATTGTAATTTGTAATTTTTTTTTCCAAAAGGAAAAAGTCAAAAAGGTTGCATTTAGTATAAGTTTTTTTTTTTTGTTAAGATATATTATGCTTTAATGTGTATAGGCGCGCACAGCCATGTAAGTTTATGATGGTAAATGTGGTACCTTACAATAAGTGCCCTTTGGGATTTTACTTCAGTGTAACCCTATTTAAGCATTTCAATCAATCATAAATAAGTTGGTGGTATATATAATTGTGCTGCAAATATACACATATAAACCCATTATCTTTTAAAATGTATTCACTTCAATGCAACTTTCCTAAATAAATAATTTGCTTGTCATGCTGTGTATCTAAAAATGAAATGTAGAGAAAAAGGAACTCTTGGGGGAAGGAGGCATAAACATAGATGGTTCATAGGAAAATGATAGTCAACATTTTCTTTTTTGTATATAGTCTTTTTGGAATATTACTAACCGAATGTCTTTGTAAATTTTCGTTAATCATGTACCGTAATTACTAACCCTAAGTAAAATATTTTTTTTTGTTTATTTTTTTTTTAAGCAAGTTTACTGATATGTAATGGGCACATATGCCGTTACATTATTTTTTTTTAAAATTAGACATGAAAAATAAAAGTTCGCAAATAAAAATTTCTTTTTTAAGAATTAAAAATTGAAAATTAAAAAATCATCTAAACTCTAATATATAAAATCGCACAGATGAAAAATTATTAAAAGAAAACTTTATTAAAAAAAAAAAGAAAAAGTTTTAAAACTAAATATTAAGAAAAAGACTTGAAAGATTTAAATATAAAAACAATGTACAATAAATAAATTAATGCTATTGTAAAATGGAAATGATTATTTTAATTAGTTAAAAGTAAGCTATCCCTTGGGCATTGAAAAATGTATAAGTAAAGGTCAGATAGGAGAAAAAAACAATAGAAACTAATAGCCAATAAAAGAAATCCCTCAGGAAATGGACCTCAATGAAAAGATCATCATCGTCATGACGTAATGTCCACTGGATCCAAAAGTTTACAATAAAAGAAAAAGTTTGGAAATAAAAAAATTAATTAGTGGAAGAAAGAGCTGGGAGAGAATAGAGATGTGAAAGCAGAGGTGTGCTAGAGTTGATGGAGAAGGAATTGGAAAGATACACTCTTCAATCCCTTCAGTTTTGCTAAAAAAAAAGGCAAGAAAGAGAAATGACCAATCGTTTTCCTACATTACAGACCACAGGACATTGGGGGAATTAACACTGGATCTCAAACTGCAAGCAACGGATAAAGATGAACTTTTTAAAACTGTAAAAATTTATGAACTCTAATGAACATTTTGAAAACAATAAGAACTATAAATTCTAAACTTCTCAAGAATGTTAAATTTAAGTCGGGTGTTAATGGCTGCATAGATTCGTAAAGTTATGTTAGTTTAAGGGAGGATAAATCTTAGGTTATTTGTTTCGTAGTTAAATTGGGTTAATCGATCGGATATATTGGTGTAATTAGTAAATGTAGCATGAGGTCTGCTATGTGCAAGATCGCATTATATGCTGCACACACCCCTTTTGCCTATGGAATGAGATAGTAAGACGGAAAATGCAGTCCCTTCCTATGGAGTTTTTTTATTGCTCTTCTCATCAGACAGATGTAGTATTCCTTTTCTGGATGAGAGTCAATATCTTCTATAACCATGCTGTTCAGATGTACATTCCTGACAGTATGGTATTTGTGCTGTCATATTCTTGCTACATTGAATACATTGATGTATCAGATGGATTGACGTTAGTTTGACTGTGAACTTTTGGCCTAAGGTTAAATAAGTGATAGAATATTTTCTTTTCAAGTGCAATCTATGTAGTCTATTCATACTCAACACTTTAATAAAATATTAAATTCATCTGTGCGAAGTTTCAAAATAAAATAAAAACAGTTAAATTGTGAATTAAAATCTAAGGTAAAGTTTTAATGTTTATAAAAAAAAATTAAAGTAAACATACTAAAATAATTTTAAATTTCTATAAATGTTTAATAAATGTTTGTGTGTGTTATTACTGGCAGTGGCTTCTTTTATTTTTTTTATTTTTAATTGAAATATTATTAGATAAGAATTTATATTTTATAAATCTCTGCGTCTCACTGAGCTAGTGGCATTGGGCTGATGGTCGGAATAAAATATATATAAAATTTTTTTTCTTAACTTACGTATCTGCCTACTATATAAATTTTCCAGGTTTAAAATGCCTGGGTGTTGCCCTGTTCAGCAGATACGGTAAGACTCTTTGGTTATTCTATCCGACCATTATAATATATATATATATAATTCCTAATGGTTACACGCACGCACACACACACATATATATATATTAAAACAAAAAAATAACATCTCTTTAAAAGATAAAAAATATTTTAATCTCTAAATTGATGATAAGGCTTTTTATTTTTTTTAAAAAGTTTCTTTTCATTAATATAATCTCAATGAACTTATTATTCTTAGAACTTGGAATGACTAAATCACATTCATAGGACACCCTCACATCAATATGCATGAATTGGAAAAAAACAAAGCTCACATTAAATATACATAGTTATTCTACATGGTTTTTTGTTTTTAAGACTGTGTCACTGGAAATATTTATAAATGACTTAATTAATCATTGACCATGGTGTAATTCAGATTTGATAATAGAATATTCAATTTGAATTAATTTATGACAAGAAATTCTTCTTGGATTTTGAATTTACATTATTCTGATAATTGTGCTATTTTTTCCAGTTTCAAAGATGATTTACAGAATGTTCTTAATGTTTTGAATGCAACTTATAAAAACTTTGCTTTAGTAATTAATGTTTAAAAAAAAGCTCAAGTTTTTTTCTTTATCAGTCATTGATGGAAAAACAATCTTCAGCAATTTTTAGCTTAGGTGGTTATCAATTTGAGATCTTTGGTAGCTTTTTAAGTAGAGAGATGGGCATAGTTTTTACTCATCCAACACAGAGAACACGATGCTGCTGCCATTTTTGAAAAATTAAAAGTTACAGCATTTCTGCACAGTAAAATAGCTATTAAACATCACACGATCACCATTTCTTATGCTTACACAAGCTGTTTTCACAGAAGCTAAACTATTCATACAGTAGCATCACCAGTGAAAGCCAGAGTAATCAATGGATGCAAGAAGATATTTTATTCACAAACCTTCTTGCATCATTTGAATACTCTGACTTGCACTGGTGGCACTACTGTATGGATAGTTTAGCCTCTGTAAAATAATTATTGAGACTAAATTAGTCATATATAAAGCTGTTGTTTTATCTAATTTATTATATAAAAGTGAGATGTGGACATCCTATTGATGTAACTAAAAACATTAGAAAATGTAATTAATAATGATGCATAACATTTAAAAAATACAATATCGACATCTTAAGATCAGTCAATATGATTATTAACTTGCTGGATGTGATTGTATAAAATCAACTGTTGAAAAATTGAAAGGCTGCAAACCTTTCACACTTATTGTAATACTTATCTGACAGCCAATCCGATGTTATGATGGCTGTCTGAATAATAATCAAACCATAAACACAAGACAGAGAATTTTACAAGAAAAGGGTGGTCTACTCTTGTCTTTCTATATATCTAAGCCAGTTTGAAGTATTTAGGTTTGAAAGCATGAAGCCTTAAATATCTTCACATTTAACTCACTGAGTCTACATTATAAACATACAGCATGAAATCAACTGTTTGTAAAATCCCATCTTTATTGGAGAGTGGATACATGAAATGAATCAAAAATTCATAAAAGAATGTTTTATAATGAACTTAAGAATACTTTTATGGGAGAGGTCTCTATATTATAAGGATTATCTCAAAGGCACTATAAATAAGAACAATGTTTGATTTTTTTATTGGGAAGATGTAGCAGAAAATAGAATATATTGAGAGTTACAATTTAAAATGGTGTTGAAGTATTTTAGAAAGAAAAGTTTTTTTGCAACAGAAATTAAAAGACAGCATCACAAAGTATCAAATAAATAGAATAACAAAACAGTATTTTCTATATATGGACATAATTGTGACTCATTGATTAGTTAGCCATTGCAAATCTCATCTCTTAGTATATTATTATTATTAACAATATTATTAATATAACTTTGCTTTGTATTTTAATATATTTTTTGGAGCTTAAAATTACCATCCTCCTTTGCATGTGGCTGTTGTTAATGTTAACAAATTAACATGATAATGGAAACACAATTGAAAAATAATATGTAGTTATTAATACAAATAAAAAAAAGCACTTGACATATATATATATTGTAACGATATATAAATATGTCGTTACATTAATTTAAAATAAAAACTTAAAAGTTCGCAAATAAAAGTAAAAAACTAAACGCTAAAATTAAAATGTTTGTTAAACGTATATACATTCGCACAGATGCCAAACTTTAAAAATATTTTTTTTTTAAAAAAACAAATAAATAAGTATTTGAACGTACTTTTTTATATAAAAAAAAAAAGTACAAAAATAAAAATAAAAACAGGTATTAATTAATTCTTGTAATCTGTAAATGGAAATGATTGTTTATAAATTGTTTGAAAAGCAAGCTAGCCTTGGGCTCTTGTATAATTAAAATGATCTGATGAAAGATAGATAAGAAAATAAAGAGAAATTATCTTCCAATGGAGGCGTCGCGGGAGTTCCAGCGTTTTGTGTTTGAGAGATGTGGTAGGACGCACATACCACACTCTCTAATTAAAAAAAAAAATGAAAAGACTGTGATACCTTGAACCAGCTATTGCCATCTCCAGAACATTATCTTTCAATGGAGGCATTGCGGGAATTAAAAGCAGAAACCTGGACTCTTCTACCGTGAGCTATGAACTTTACAAATTAACAACAACAAAAAAAAGTAATTAAGAACTTTCGTCATTGTTTTTTTTAAAGATTCAGCTAATTTAAATTTTAAAATGAACTCTTATTTGATTTTCAAATTAATAATTGATTGTTTAAATTTATATAGTTAAGTTTTTCTAAAATCATTTCCATTTTATTATTATTATTTGTAGTAATATTTATCGTAGAAATTATTAAATGCATTACATTTAAGTTGGGTATAGACATTGCAGAGATTTGTTAGCGGTTGATTATGTTGTGGTTTTCACAGTCGATTAGAATATATAAGTCAACGATGTCACTGCGGTGTCTTATGATGAACACAAAAGGGTCTCCTGTATTCCCTCAGCAATTGACGTTATCGATTGACTTTGTATTTTGATCGGTTGTGTTTAATTTGGAATGTTTTTGACCATGGAATCTGTGCAGCCGATCTATACTCGACATTATAAAGCAAATTGTATAAAAATAATCTGTGTGAACGTATTTAAATGTTAAATTTAAGTGGGGCATGAATGGCTATATAGTTTTGTAAAGTTATATTAAGGGAGGGTAATCTTAGGTTATTCATTTCATAGTTGAATTGGTTCAATGGATTGGATATATTTGTGTAATTGTAGATGTAGTATGAGATCCGCTATGGGCAGGATTATATATATACGCCACACACCTTCTGTTTGCCTATGGATGGGTTTGTAAGATGGCAAAGAACCACAGTCTATTCCTATGGAGTTTTATGTTTATTGTTCTACTCGCCAACAGATGTAACATTCCTGTTGGTGGAGAGACAATGTCTTCTCTAATTCTACTTACTGATCAGATGTACATTCCTGACAGTATAGTATTTTGTGTTGTCGTATTTTCATGCTACATTGAATACATAAATGTATCAGATGGATTGGTGCCGGTTTGATTGCAAAATTTGTTGCCAAAGGTTAAATCAGGGAAGAATATTTTCTTTTCAAATGCAGATCTGTGTAGTCTATTCATACTCGACTCACTAAATAAATATTAAACTCATGGTTGTAACTTACTTAAATGTAAAACTAAAGATTAATAGAAAAATCTAAAATGTTGAATTTATTCCTCAAAATTTAAATGTTATTTTATATGTGCATAAATAAATATTTTTATGTGTTAATTTCTGGCAGTGGCTTTTATTTATTTATATTTAAGATATAAATTAAGATATAGAAAAATATCTCTGCGTCTCCACTGAGCTAGTGACTTGGGCTAACGATCTGAATATTTAAATAAAGTGGAATCTTAACAGTGCGTATCTGCCTACTCTATAAATTTTTCTAGGTTTAAATGCCTAGATGGCACCCCGTAGAGTGGATATCGTAGTTTGCGGTTAGATTCGATCTTCACTTTCATTTCGATCGTTATAATATATATATATATATTGTGCATCTTTTTTTACTTATTCACTTTCACTCAAAAATATTTTTTGTACTATTATTTAAAAAATAAAATGGTCAGAGAAGTCATTGATGTATCAAATTAACCCAGTTTTAATACAACTAATATATATATATATATTAATAATTTTTTAATAACCTCATTATTAGTAGATATGATTCTTTCTAGTTGTCTGATGTTTTTAGATCCATATCAACTTTGAAATCTATACAACAAACTTCTATATGATATTGATTGGCTTGGCGTTTCTCATTTTAAATTCTTGACTAAAATCTTTAAAACACAAAAATATCTACAAAATCATTTTGCCAATTTTTTTTTTTTACCCAAGTAAATCAACAACCTTCATCATGTTATTTAAATAAAATACTTACACATTTTCTTAAATTGAAAGTTGAGAAATATTACTTTTTATTCTAAGGATAATTTGAAACATATTGCTAAAAATTTGAAGCAAATTCTCACTCTAGCTGTTCCTATTGATTCATCTGAAATGTATGCAAAAGGAAAAAAATTGACCATTCAAGATCCAGGCAAGAATTTACACAAAATATTATATAATAAAAATATCCATAATAATAGCTGCACATCACCATTTCTACTAAATGTAATAAAAATAGAAGTAACAGATCAATGAGTTTCACTTCGGATTTATTATCTTTTATCCAAATCAGTGAAATCAGAGAATGCATAAGAGATAAAGCTATGAAACCATAAATGATACTAGGATTATTTTAGAGGTGAAATAAACTAGAATTATGCATAAAGGCTTTTAATTTTTATCCTAGATATAATCCTATTTCAAAACTTAAGAACACTGATACAAAAAATGATTTTACTAAAGCCAGAATATGAAACTGCATCATATGATAAAATTAATAATAAAATAGATAATAAATGCATAAATGAAATTTTAATGCTATACACAATATTTAGAAGTGCCAGAAAATAAACAATCCGAGGACTTTACACCCCAGGACCTGATTCTTTATCACTACACTAATATTGCGAGAGAGTTATGGCACTGATAATATAATTACTACTTCTAGTTAAACAATAAAAAATTGTAACTTTTGATCAGACAATTTTAGATTTTGGGTTAGCTCTTATAAAAATAAATTTAAATACTTAAACTATAGTTATAGGTATATATTTTTCATTTTCTAATATTTTACCTTCCAGATCTGAAAAAGGGTCATTAAATTTACTTAAGAATTTACTTCATTAAAAGAAATATACTTATTTTTATTTGAAAACATTTTATTAAATGAAATATTGGATTATATTCGATTTTTGGGAAAAAAACTGAAGAAAAACTGAATATGCTTAAAATGTGATTAATAAATAAAGTCACTAAAGCCTGACTGCAATGTCTAAAAATGTTAGATTTAGTGCTGGAACACCAGGATAAAAAAATGCTTATTGTCAAACTGTAAATAATATACTTATAAAATTGACTAGCTTTATGAATTTTAATATTTTTATGTTTATTTATTTACATTTTTTGGTCAGAGTATTCTGACTTAGAGCATATCATGGCTTCACTATATATATTACAATCACGAAAAAGAATATGGACACAATTTTGATCCTAGTATTATTAAAATAGTGTGTGAGGAAAGGAGCAATAAAAAAGTGTAAGATTAAAGATGTGTGGGTCATTGCACAAAATTAATATGTAATGAAGCAAAGAGCTAACAGTATTCAATTTAATTTATTTCATTTAATATATTTAAACTCTGTTATTATATATATATAAAATGCATACTTTATTTTTTTTACAAGGCAGCATTGCTCTGGAAAAACATAGCGTTTGAAAGGAGTGATGTACATATGAATTATTTTCCTGAAATCTTGAACATATTTATACATGATTGTTTACAGAATCTACTATGGGTTGTAGTATTTCTTTTGCCAATCAAAACTTTAATTGAAATATTTAAATATATATATATTGTAAAAGTGTATAAAAAATAAAGTTAAATAAATAAATAACTTTTTAAAAAAATTTTTTTTTAATAATTTATTCTTTTTATTTTTTGCAAAATTAAAGTTTTTTTTTTTTTTTTTGCGACACTCTCGACAAAGATATTCATTAATATGATTCATAATTATAAATTCACATATAACCCCTCTACTGTATAAAATACTAGTGAGCGATACAGATTTATGAGCTAAAAATTCTTAAATTGATTTCAGCTATGAAAAGTAAGGCAGGAGATCTGTTTGGCCAATTGTATGAAACTGTCATATTTAGCTTGAAACTTTGATAATAAACGTATCTTGCCAGTTGAAGTAGGGAAAAAAAAACGTCGATTTTTGGTGATATGTTATAAAATAATAATAATGATGAAATGATAAAAAAAAAAGATAATTTGCATAATCAAATCAAAGTCATGTGATATTTAGCAATTCTATTATACTCAATTAATGTAGCATTTTAATATTGGGTCTCGGATTTTAGCTAGGGGAGAGAAAGAGAAAGAGGGGAGAAATAGGGGGCAGAACAAGAGAGGTGGCTGGAGAGAGAGGGAGAAAGATAGAGGGAAAAATGAGGAAGAGAGAAAAAGAGAATGAGAGAGAGAGAAAGAGAAAGCGATATCAGCCTCTATGTAGCAGCAATTATTTGTATTATTATTCTTATATAGTTCGAACTTTTAAAAATATCATCAGTTAACAAATATTGAAAATAGGATGCTATCATTTTTGATTTATAATATCATTATATTCATTTTCAAAAGTCATTTTCAAAAGTATAACAACAAATATGTAGAAGTGATAGTTTTTTTTTTTTTTTAAAATGTGTTGGTTTTATTGGCAAAATATGAAGTTTGTAACAGTATTTTATTTATTTAATTATTTTTATTACAAATTTATAATAAGTGAATGGTTAAAAAAATGTACAAAGAAATAATCTTTCTAAATGAAATTAAACTGTTAATTATCGATAATAAACAAGAAAAAACAGTCTATTTATAAATCAAGCATTTGAAAAAACAAACAAAAAAAAAGACAATTTCTAGTTATCACAGGTAAATATTAAATAAAGCCTATAAAAATAAAATTTCTAAATCATAATAAATATTTATAAATTTTTTATGGCATTTATTACAAATATTTTATCTATGTAAAATCCCTCAAATTCTAGTTATAAAAAGTTTTATAATAGTCAATATTATAAAATAATAATAATAATAATTTGCAGAAAAACATTAAAAAACACAATAGTTAAGTAATTACAGCTGGCAGTCATTAAAAGAAAATAGGTTACTGATATTTATTTAGCCATTAGTATTTTATAATTAAAAATAAAATTAAAAAAAATTAGCTATCACTTTTCCTAGTGATGTTTGCTTTAAATCCTCATCTTCATTAATTAGCTTTTAAAAATGATAAATCCCCTATCAAAACAGGCCACTTTCTATGCCTTGTTTAGTCTTTAAATACTATAACTACTCTCTTATTTAAAATAATCAATCAACTTTCTTCAACATTTTTTTTTGACTCTTTACACTCCTTTCTAACATATCTCATAATTAGTAGCCTTTAAATGCATGCCCGATCTAATCTTTTTTTTATTTCATAATTTCCTCAATAAATAATTATATATTTGGCGATTTCATAGGGCTGATTTGTTTTATTCTCTAGGAAATCGATTTTTCTGATAATCTTCATTTTTTTCTTATTCCTTTTCTAAGTATTCATATCTTTGTTCCATATAAAGTGTTTTTCCAAATAAAACTTTTGACATTTTATTTTTTAAATTTATTTTAAGAACCACAATAAAACTTATTATTTTTATTCCATAAGTCAATCTAATTTTTTTTACCATTGCTTCTATCATCCAGTTATCCAAATTTTAAAAGCATTAATTTGCTCTTTAACTTTTTATACAATGTTTACTTTTCATGATTTATTTCACTGCATTTTTTAAATTTTACTTAAATTTATTTTTATCTTAAATATTCTACAAGTTTTATGATTTTATTTTCACTATTCATAAACCAATCATTATGTAGACATCCATCCTTACGCAATTCATTAATATTTATCTTTTCAGTAATAAGATCAATAAATTTCTCACATATTTTCAGATACATACATTCATATTTTTTCTTTAATGCATCTTCAATTTATCTCTTTTCTTTCCAAACTTTTCAACAAAGTAATGTCTATTTACTGTATTATATGGTTTTTCAAAATCAATTAAACAATTATTAATTTCTCCTCTCTGTATATTCAATAATAGATCTCAAAACGTCAGCAACTTCCTACTTTTTAAAAGTCATTTTTATTACTAATACTTATGTGTAAACAATTGTTTAATACACAAATTCTTCCAATGAGATTTTATATTATAAGAATTATTTAAATCATCCTTTTTTTCTGCAATCAATTTTCACTTTGAATCGCTAATTAACTTCCTGTGTAGCTTTTTATAATTTATAATTTCGTAAATAATTGTTAATTATTGTAATCAACACTTAGCTTACTTCTATTGAATCCCTCTTCAGATACAAATCTTTTATATAAAAGCCAAATATGAACGCCACTAAGTCATAAGTTCAGGGCTCTTGCAGTACTTCGTTTTTAAATTGCTTATCTCACATAAATATATCTAATGCATTGGAATCCATTTATTCAATATCTTTAAAACACGTATGTTATTAAGTTAATTGTTCTGAAATCCGTGTTGCATAAGTCTCTCTTTCCTCTGGAAATATAAATGTTGGATGACTACTCATTTATTACATTATAGTTACACATAATTTTTAGTCAATTTTTTTTTCCAAATAATAATTCAATTAACTGCCATTGTTCAATTTAAAAATTTTACTTCTTTTTTCATAATTAAGTAACATATTTTATCTTTATTTAATTGATTTTTTAAAAATTAATATAGATTTGTTATTTATATTGAAACAGTAAGATTCGTATTCGAATCTTAAGTTTCACCTTTTTCTGGCGTTTCTCACTGACCGGTCTATCCCGCCCAAATTTAAACTTTTTGGTATCGAATTGTGTGTGTAGCAATATTAAAAATGTATAAATATATGTAGAATTCAGCATAAACATGCACACATTTTGATCTCAAATTAAAGTCAATAAATAGGGATAAAATAATATAATTTAGATTTCTTTTAGTTATATAATTTTGTATAATTTTAATCATTTATTTTGGATTATAAAGTTCATATTTATTGCTTTGTTTAAATTTCGTTTAATAATAATTCTAAAAAATCTGATGTAAT
Source organism: Epiperipatus broadwayi (assembly GCA_028023455.1). Lineage (NCBI taxonomy): Eukaryota > Metazoa > Onychophora > Udeonychophora > Euonychophora > Peripatidae > Epiperipatus > Epiperipatus broadwayi. The sequence goes on along the minus strand of JAQFVV010012574.1, from coordinate 812,393 downwards.
ATTTAATTAAAAGTTAAAATAATCTTATGTTCCCTTTTTGTCTTTGAAATTTAAAAGCATCGGTTAGTGTTAGATAATAGATTAATTAAAGAGAAATTCCCCAAAATGTAATTAGTAAATGTAAAATGTAAACAATAGAATGGCAGCTTTCTTTAATTAAAACCAACAAAATGCATTGATTATCCTCAGGGCAGATTAAGTAGAACCTAAAAATACCTTAACAAAAATGTGAAAGATCAAGATAAGAAAAGAGGCCATCTTAGACTTGCTGGAGACATTCACTTCAACTTTAGCTTTGCTCTCGATCACTGAGAGTCTCCAAAATATAAAAATAATTTGTTCCTGCCAAGGTATGACCGAGTAAAGCACCTAGATTATTCTCCATCGGGAGATGGCCTATCAGATGCCGAACTTTCCATTGCCCGTCATAAATTCACCATGAAGATCTGCTGCCTGAAATAAATGAGAAAGCTGCTGCTGCTGTGAAAGTAAATGAAATATAAATACAAGAAAGAATTGCCACTCGTGAACTTTTTGCTGCTAAACTAATGGAATCAGAAAACTTCTTATAAAACAGGTACCTGTCTGTGTTCAAACTCTAGAGTACTCTAATAATATGCTATAGCACTTCTTCATATTACTTATCTAAATTATAAAATGTAAAAACTATCATTTGTATAACTAAAATTGAATAATTAATTTAATGTGTAAATTTCTCTAATAATCTAGCTTACCTCACTCTATCTTTCTTGGGTGCATATTTCTCAAATCTACATTTTATCTATCGTTATTATTTAATTATTGCATGCTCATAATTGTCTCAATTTTCAAAGTTTAAATCTATGATCGCTTGGAACAATGAATGCGTGTCAAATTTTCATTAATATTTGCTTTCATAACTAACTTAACTTTCATATAAATTGACACGCATTCAATGCATCATTTATTGTAATGCAGGGGTCTACTACTTCGCAAATGGCTGACGTATTAGTTATAATAATTCCCAATTTATATATGTTTTGTATTTATTAAATCATCATGAATAATTCCAGAAAATTACATTTCTTTGAGAGTCACCAACGTTCTTTAGTAAATGTTGATAATGTAGGGCCGAGTCAGAAATCTATTTAAATCTTATCATAATCGTTTATACTTATACATGTGTTACGTTTTAAAGACGCGATGATCTATTCCGCCGTAAATATTCCGGATTCTTCAGGGTTGAAATTAACCCCAGTCGTCCTACACAAGCGGACCTAATAAATGCTCCCGTAGGATTTGACCCGTCATGTAGCCAGCCAGAAAATTGCGACACGGACTGCTTGTCCCTGGTTATGCTTATGTCACACCTTACTTCATCGGGCCGAGGCAGAGACCAGCCTGACAGTCTTATAAACTCATTGGCGGCATTGCAGTTTCAATATACTGCCATTCCATATCACCTTTCTAAAGCTTACCACGTGTTCCTTTACTTAATTTTATTATTCTATATATCACTCCGCCTCTGCATTATCTTCGTAATTGCCTCTCAAATAAGTGTTTGCCCTTAGTCATAAAATAAATATTTTAATTAAATAAATATATGTCCGCTGCTACTCTTAAATCTTACTTTAGACTCTTGCAATGCAAAGGTATAAATTCTCCAAGCATGCATTAGAAATACTTACTCGAGAATTTTAGGTAGCTAGATTACGCCTTCAAATAAATGTATTCCTTTTGTAAACATTACAGTATCGGAAATACTGCTACTGAAGTCCTCAATATAAAATAATGTATAAATAAATGTATTCTTTAAAATATAATAGTATTGCAAATCCCGCTAATGAAGCTTTGAATCCATAAAATATTATTAGTAAATGATTTTCTTATTAAAATGTGTGAATAAATAATTTTAAACTATACGTCTGCAGTTACGTTTCATTTATTCGATACCCATTCTATATAATATTTCCTCGATTATGTAAATATGAATGTTTAATTAATATTAGTTTTATTATTGGCTAACTCGAGAATAAAATCATGAATCTCTTGCATATCCCTGACCCATGTGCCCAAGGAAATATTTACTAATGTCGCATCAGATGCATTGTTTCGTGGATTGTATTGTGGAACCAATAAACTATGTTCGAACTCAGTAACACGGGTGGCTTCGCTACCTCAATGGTGCTGCTGTTCTGTGTGGTGGTCGAATTCTGCACTATGTTTATGAGTCACACGTTTTCTGACTGTTACAATATCATCTTTTCAATGTATCCATTATTTTTATTGATAAATTATATATATGGTAAAATGGAAATACACACAGAAAAATTAGTTTTTTAAATAATATTTGGCATATTACTGCCTAGTATGCTTTCAGTATATTTTTACTATATCTTATTTATGGCATATATCAGATAGAAAAGAAGAAAATTAGTAACAATTGAATTATATATCAATCTTTAATTATTAGTACATTCCTGAGAATGCTATTTTTAATAAGTTGTTGCTTATTCTGCTATGTGTTGGATTAAATCAACTCTTCTTTATATCTTTTCTAATTCTTAAATTTCTTTTCTAAATGTTCTCTTCTGGATTGATTGATTGATTTATGTATTAATTCATTTTTTTACTCAAATCTTTTTTTTTATTATTATGACCAAATTATGTTTTGAATCTATTTTATCAATATGATGGACACATATATTTACTCTAAAATATTTATTTCTAAACCAATTCTGTATTAAAATTTACTCATCAATTCTTATCACATCAATTTTTTCATATGTATGTTTTTATACTACTAGTATTGGTACTACTACTACTACTACTACTACTACTACTACTACTACTACTACTACTACTACTACTACTACTACTACTACTACTACTACTACTACTACTACTACTACTACTACTATCATATTATTGTTACAAAAACAAAATATTTCACTTTATTATTTACTCTTCTCTTTATTTATAATCATTTTGTAGTCCTATTATTAGAATTTCAATATTGACACATTACCACATGACCATTTGATTTTATAATAAAATGAAATTGCATAAAGAAATTAATTATGAAATATTTCCAACTTTGAAAATTTGTTCAGTAAATAGAGTGACTTTCTTGTTTGAAAGAAGGTTAAAAACTAATTTTTCATAAAGAAAAGTAAAAAAAAAAAGAGGGAGACAAATAAAAAATTTGATGAGACAGAAATATTGTGCTTGTCACATATATGTATAATCTCACCAACACACCGTGTAAGTAATTTATTTAAATTATTTATAAATAAGTTAGTAAATAATCTATAATATCACTTTTCTTTTTTGCAATTTTTCAAATAATTTCCTTCTACTTCAACTGAACCTGAGCCTTCATCAGAGTTAAAGATATTTTTTTATATTATATTGCATTATAAGATGTTAACTATTAACTTCAAATACATTTACTTTTTTGATTTCAAATGATTACAATTGTACACAAATACATTCTGTGCCAATTACAAATTTAAAAATAACTTTAAAATCTTGTATGTATATATACAAAAGCTGTACGTTCAGCTAAAACATTTATAAAGAAATAAAATTACTATAGTAAAAACATTTAATTTTATATAAATGATCTCTACCAAATAAATTTATAATAAAATAATAATAATATCTTAAACTGTTAATAAAAAATAAACTAAAAGGAATATTTGTTCAACAGAGTACTCTGTATGCATTTGCTATATTTTTATAAATGTAGTCCTCTAAGTAATATACAGATACACATAAAGACACTCTCCCCATAAAATCAGTCAACACTTAGACAATCATAATATCAATAACAATCAACAATTCCAAACTGTTGTTAAGATAACCTCCATTTAACAATAAAGGTGGACGATAGCATTGTATAAGTTAGTAGTTAGAGAGGATGTATAAAAAGGCTAAAATTATATAGTTTATTCAAGTCAGAAAAAGGCATGGAAATTGATATAATATTATGGAATGAAAAAATAAAATTTAAAAGATTAAGTGTGTGTGTATATATAATAAAGGTTTTGATACATTAGTGGAATAGTGATAACAAATTTTAAACCCACTTGTCAATTTACAGATGAAATAAAACACAATCATATGTATTTATTAAATAAATGTAAAGAGAGGGAGAGAGTATTGTTCTCAAGTTGTTTATAAAATGTAATGTAAAATGAAAACTATTGTAATTATATGTATGACAATTAAACATATACACATTCACAATAAATTATTCACATAAGCAAAAGTACGAAGATTTGACAAATGACTGGAGAGATAGTTCATCGATACTTGAATTATATAGTCATGAGAGAATTTAATTCACATTTGACTTGGAAAATATACCAAATGCAGATGATTAAAATATATATAATGATTAAATTAATAAATAAATAAAACTTTATCATTTATTTATTCTTAATAAATACTTAACCCATAATGGCTACAATTGGTATGATAATGCTACAAATTTTCAAATGCCTTAATTTCATATTATTTTTTAAATTTAACAGGTGTCCATCTCAATGCCTTCTTAATTATATATCTATTTTATAAAAATCAAATTAATTTGAATTTAAGCTTTATGCCCCTTTTTTAGAGTTTAGTAATATGAAATACCTGTAGTAGTCTAAACTTTAAATGTAAAAAAATTCTATTCTCCATTTTGTTTCTGATCTCTGGTTATTTTTTTAAACATTTTTTAAATATAATTTTAAATTACTTTTTATAAGTAATGTTTCAGTCTAAAAATCAAATTTATTTTATTGTATATCTAACTGTAAATTTTATGTAATAAAATGCATTCAACTGAACTCGATTACAATGCCTATAATAAATATTGGATGTTGTTATTTTTGTGTGGTATTCAATAGATATTTGTTATAAATATACTAATTATATATATATATTATTTTCTTTATGCACACGCACTTATATTAAGATCAAAGAATTTTGTAAATTATCAGTAGCATACCTATTTGCTAATTTATGTCCTCGTTTAAACCCTGGACTGATAAACTTTTAAAAAAGTTTAGTTTGTACTAGCTTGCAGTGGATATCTAGCTGATTTTAACTAGAAATAAAGCAAAGATAGCAAACCATCCCATCCTCTTTTATTACCTTGTAATTGCTAAACTTAGAAAGCAAAACCTTTTGTTTCACTACTTTTTCTATAATAGGGAGAGAGTATTTGTTAGAGATTTGTATTTTGCAATGGACTAATTAATAACCTTTTTTTATTTATTATGTTTTAATATTGAGATTTAAAAATTCATAATTTGAAGTATTACGTTAAACTTGTTTATACTTAATTTTTAAAAAGTTATATTTAATTAAACATATTTACCATTTAACATCCCATAGATTTTTTATACTTAATGAAATGTTCATCATTCTTTATAATAATTCAATAAATTTTTTAAATTTCATAATTAAATTATATAATACGTTCAGTTAACGTGATACATAAAATTGCTATAATGTTGGAATTTAAGATTGGCATTTTTTTTTTTTACATTTTTGTTTAATTAAAAAGTAATTGTAATCAACAGAGTATTTATTGTAATTGTAATAATTTAATATTAATAATTTTAATTTTAATTATTGCTTGTAATTTGCCTTTTTTTATTTATTTGAGAAGCAGTTAATTGCTCCTGAAACATTTTTTAGATGAAAATGTAGATTTAGTTTATTATTACTACTACTGTTGTTATTGCTATTATTAATATATTACTACTACTACCTTTTTTCTTCCTCCTCTTCTTTTTCTTCTTCCTCTTTCTAATCTTCCTCTTTGTCTTTTCTCTTCTTTTTTCGTTTTCTTCCTCTTCCCCCTCCTATCGTTGAATATGGATTTGTTGTTTGAAATCTTCATTCCAAATTGGATATTATTAATTCCAATTTTTAATAAATAAGTTTTATAGACACCTTGATTTAAATAAAGATAGTATGATTTTTTTTTTTTTGTAAAAAAAAGATAGAATTACAAGTTTTTATATAAGATCATAATTAACAACATAATTTTCCCAATAGTGATAATATATATTTATTATTCAATTCTGTTAACTTTAAAACTAGTGCTTTTAGTTCTTTTTTATATTTAAAGTTGTTGCTCAAGTATTCTTATATTTTTCCGTGGTTTTAAATATTGGACTCTTACAATAAAGGTTTTTGTAATGCTGTTTATTTCAATCTGAATAATAAAAATTATTCTTATATTTGTTAGAAAATGTAATCATTAGTTTAAAACGATGATACCATTTTCTCTTTTTTTAAAATATTCTTTCTGCATTTCCCCCTTTTTACTTATATTATTTATAATTACATTCATATCGGCCATTCAAGCCAATTGTGCAAACGCTTTGAATGGCCGATAGGAATGTAATTACAAATTGTATACAGACGCTATAAAAATAAATGCTTATTTTTATATTTTATGTAATTTTGTTTTTTAATTTTACATATACTATTTATAATAACGTGAAAGTTAAACACCTTCAAACAGATACGCTTTAAAAATGCTTAAGTGACAGCCAATCAGATGGAATAATGGCAATCACATGGGACTCTAAATTCTAAAACACAAGCCAGAACTATTAGAAATGTAATTTCTTTGCAATTTATATTTGGGTTATAGTGCTGTACAATTATATATTAAATAAATGTATTATTATTATTATTATTATAATTGATATATATCACTTCCTTGTAAATGAGTATGGCTATTATAATTATTGTAAAAAATAATAATAAGGTAGAAAAAAATTTAAAATAATTTTTATGATGATTATATAAATTCTTTTATAAATAATAAATATCTGTATATATATTACATGCTTTACTATCTATTTTTAAAATCATTAGAAACCATTTTTTAAGTTTTTTTGCAATAAAAATTTCTTGGGCAACTTGTTCAATTGTAGGTCTCATCTATCAGCCACACAATTTCATTGAAAACCACCAATGTTGAACTCCCTACTATCGTATTTTATACGCATGTGCTTGAGGCTACAGCCTTAATGAATATTACTTGGAGTATCTTTGTAAATATCTTTATAACAAAATCAGTGTCTGCACCATCCACAAAAACATCATACTAATTTACCAAGATTTTTTTAGATTTTTTTGTTAATATTAATCTTTTGCACATATATAAGAAAATGAATTTGTACCTATGCAATTACAGATTCAATATTATGACATCCAGTAAGCTAAAAATGTATTGATCTTTTGATTTTACTATCATATTGTTATAAAGCATCTTTAATTTTAAACATTTATAAAGAAAAGGTAGATATGTCATTTTAAAAATTGGCTTTATTCATGCTAAGCATGCTTTCAGTACAGTGTGTTCCCTAATCATCACTATACTATATTACTATTATTGACAGTATTTAACTATACTTGCTTATATTCACTTTTATTTTGATTTGTTGTGTAGTTATGTAAATTTTATTTGAAATCTTCTTAAAGAGCTCATTTCATTAGATAGGAGTGCTGGTATCTTTTTTATTTATTGTGAATTGATTTTTGGATATGGTTCAACCCTCTTTAATTTTTCTCTTTTTATCCTCCCTCTTAGGATAACAATTTTTGCTTTAGATAAATTGAATTTATGGTCAGAGTATTGTTTGGGTTCTATGAAAATGGAGGAATATTCATTACTTCTTTTAGCTCTATTGTATAGATAATTGTGCTGGGCTAATTTTGTAGATAGATTACCTTTTGATGCACCATAATAGGGACATAGGCAATTGACTTCAGTGCAAGAGGTTTTATAAACAATTTGGTGAGATAATTTAGTGGACAATTTATCTTTTGATTTTTTCAGTAAGTTATTTAAAGTTGGAGAATAATGAAAGCTTATATTAAATTTCTCTGAACATATTCTTTTTAATTTGTTAGAAATTTTTGGTACATATGGTAAACATTTATTTCTTAGTATTTTTGAGTTTAGACTGCAGCATTTTTTTCATTTCGTTGTAGAATATACCAATTATGCTATAAATTTTATTAATATTTAATCCCATATTTTGTAAATCCTTAATATACACATCTATGTTGTTTTTTCAATCAATTTCAAATTTACACAATTTTGCATTCCTATGGAAAAAGCCTTTAAGCCCAGAAAATTTGTGGACCATGAGTGTTTTGGATTTGGGGTAGAACACACTTCTTATATTTAATGGTTTTAGTATCATTTTATAGTTTAGTGAATGTGGAAGTCTTTGAAAAAGATTCAGGAATTTGATACCTTGGTTCTTATCTTCTTTATCGATAGTCCAAATTAATAAAGATGCCTCATGAATTGAAACAGGCATTTTCATTAATCTGAACTAGTGATAAAGAAAATAAGAACCAAGGTATCAAATTACTAGATATTTATGTTCAAAGACTGCCACATTCACTAAACTAAAAATGATACTAAAACCATTAAATATGAGGTGCAATCCACCCCAAATCAAAAACACCCATGGCACACAAATTTGCTAGGCTTAAAGGCTTCCACATAGAAATGCAAAATTGTGTAAATTGGAAATTGATTGAAAAAACCAGATAGATGCATACATTAAGGATCTACAGAATATGGGATACAATGTTAATAAAATTTATAGTACAATCTATAGATTCTACAACAAAATGAAAAAAATTGCTGCAATCTAAACTTGAAGATACTAAGAAATGGATAAGCTTACCATATGTACCAAAAATTTCTAGCAAATTAAAAAGAATTTGTTCAGAAAATTTTAATATAAGTTTTATTTTTCACCTAGCTTTAAATAACCTACTGAACAATTCAAAAGTTGTCAACTGAATTGGCTTATCAATTAGTTTAAAATCACTTGCAATCAAGCCAACTGCCGATATGCCTATTATGGTGAATCAAAAGCCAATATATCTACAAGATTGGCCCAGCACAACTATCTCTACAATAGAGCTAAAAGAAGTAATAAACACTCCATTTTCATAGAACATAAATTTGATTTATCTAAAGCAAAAGTTTTTTGCACTAAGAAAGGATAAAAAGAAAAAAAATAAAGAGGTTGAACCATAGCCAAAGATCAATCCATAATAAAAAAAGATACCAGCACCACTATCTCAAAGAAATGGGCTTTTTAAGAAGATTTGAAATAAAATGTACATAATTACACAACAAATTAAAAGGATTTGAATATAAGCAAGTATATTTAAATACCACCAATAATAGTAATGTAGTCTAGCTGTAATTAAGGTATACATTGTACTGAAAGCATGCTCAACATGTGTAGAACTAATTTTTAAAATAAAATGTCTACCTTTTCTTTACAAATGTCTGAATATTTATATGTTTAAAATTACAAGTGCAAAGAAAAGAGATAAAATATTAAATGAATTACATGAAGCATCTTTAAATAAAAAAATTTAAATGATTTATGTTATGTCAATAGAATTTTTTTTACTTAAAATCATGGAATAAATTACTGTAACCCTATATACAACTAATTTCATTAAAATGGTTAGATAAGCATTTTTTGACTAGTTAAACATTAAAATCAAGTACTGGAATTTATGATATATTTTAATGTTGTTGTCATCATTCTTTCTATTTAAATTAGTTATTAAGTTATTAAAAGTACAGTGGAGCAATGATATCCATTATATTTATTCCAATTCCCCTCATGTACATCATACATTGCAGGTAATAATACACTTTTTGTTGATAATCTTTGATTAGAATAGAATACATAAATGAAGGAGACACATTCATTCATTGAAAAAATAAAAACAAGAAAGACTCACTGTACTGTATTTTTTTAAACATAAAATGAATAGGGACATGTCTGACTTTCATCACTATTAAATATGCTCTGGAAATTTTTTTTTCAATAACCTTTTCTCTTAATAGTAATCTAATTCAAGATATTAAGATCTTTTTAATTGTTTTACTGTTTTTAACTCAGTATCAACTTTAAATATGTTATTAAATTTTGTAAAACGTTTAGCTTTATGCTTTCAAACATTTTATTATGCCAAATATCACACATCAAATTCAGAAAAAATAGTAAAGGAATATTAAAATGTATATGTTTTTAATGTAAACTGAAGAAATAAAATTTTAATTTTTTTAAAACATGATTGAATATGGCATTCAGAGACAGAAAAATGGTCACCCTTGTACCATATAATGCATTTAAATTTATGAATTTTAATGTCTTTTGTTTGTTTATTTGCTTACATTTTTTTGGGATAGTGTATAATTTAAATCAAGCCAAAAGTAATTAAAAACGGCTCACTGGCTGATAAAAAACATGAAAGGTATTGAACAATAATTATTAAAACAAAATCTTATAGGCTATAGTCTTAATATTAAGTAGATTCTTTTGAATTACCTTCACTTGGGCAAAAATAATGCAATTCCTGGCATTGTTTTTACATTCAATCAGTTCAAATTAAAAACTGTACAGCCATGTTTATATTGCATCTTGAGGATGGCTTTATAAATATATTTCAGTGATAGCTATCATAAAAATGAAAAATAATGCTGATCTAACACACTTTCCTGTTTAACTGGCTTCAACTCAACTGCCTTATACTTTTTTGCATATAATCATTTAATGACTGTGGAATAATAATACATTTTTGTGAGGGACTAGTTAATTTGAAACATTATTACAAAGTGTCTCAATTAACTAAGTTCTCTTATTCTTCTCTTTTACTTTTTTTGCATATCTTCATATATTCATATATATATATATTTCTTATAATACTTCTTTCATATACACTTCAATGCAAACAAATTTTCTTAAAATACTTCTTTATTTTCCTTACAGTTTTGACTGTCCAGCAGTCTTCATCAGAGCTTATCAAACTTCCTCTGCTTTACTTTTAAAGCAGAGGAAATTTGATAAGCTCTGATGAAGACTGCTGGGCAGTTGAAACTGTAAGGAAAATAAAGAAGTTTTTTTAAAAAAATTTGTTTGCATTGAAGTGTTTATGAGAGAAGTATATAAGAAATATAATTAACTAAGTTAAAATTTTTATATATTTTTCATAAAAGCAACACACAAATTACACGTTATATCATGACAAATTCTCTTAATGTTTTTAAAATCAAAAACCACATTTATAATATTTTTTTAAAATCACATTACATTTCTGAAAGCAACCTATTCAATAAAATAATTAACAATGATATACTACACTAATTCTCAAACTCTTTATAATATAAGTATATGTAAGATAAGTAGTCAAATAATATTATGCTTCAGAATTTGACACTTTGCCTTTGCACTAAACTATGCAAGGCATCTATAAAATTAATTAGCACTCAACTTCATCAATCACTATATTCCCAAACAAATTCCAAAAGTTGTGATAGTACCATATCATAATTCTATTTTAAACTTTTCCAGAGATGTAATCATTTTTAAAATCACACAAATCAATTTTAACTTTATCAAGATGGCTATCTTTATCCATATCTAACAAGTTGACTAGATGGATATCATTAAATATAGTTATTTTAAACAATGATTTTAATTATAAGTATTTATAATGATATATAAATAACAATTCATAAGAAATTGTTGGTATCGTTGGGTTTATAGATGTTTTGTAATGTAAGATGTAATAAAAAATTGGTTTAAAAAATAAAGAATAGGGAAAGTAAGTAATTGTAGTAGTAAAATTTATATAATGAAAAAAATTATATATAGATGCTAATAAAATGTTATTATATTATGAATTTAAAAAATATGAATTAATAACAATAATGGGTGTATATATATATATATATATGTGTGTGTGTGTGTGTGTGTGTGTGCGTGTGTGTGTGTGTGTGTGTGTGTGTAGATTCTTGATAATGACTACAAGGAGGCAGTTGAAGTGTTGGAACCATGAGCATAATGTATTGGAGTATACATGGGGCTATATAAATAATTTTTTTTTGTAAAAAAAAAGGAAGAAAGTAAATCTATTGGATTTTTTATATATGTAAAATTCTTATAGCACTATTTAAAAGCTAATCAAAATTCCTTTTTCATGCTATATTCAAAATATTATTTAATGAAAAGTAAATGTTATGACATTCAATGACAAAATAGGTTAAAATTATAAAAAGAAAGATTTATTAATGCCAAGTATTTTCGACACAACCAGATATCATAATCATAGCAGAATGAAGTGGATCGGGAATTGCATTCTATAAATAATGTTGAATTTACATATTAAAGGGATCAGAATAAATACATGCAGGGGAGATTTACGTGCCAATGAGGAGGAAGTGGTTATAAACATTATTTTCATGTTAGAAGGGTACTAGACTTCTTTTTTATTAATGATGTTGGTATCCTTTGTGATTAATAAAGCCTCCTTAATGTTTCTTTTTCTATCATCATGCTCTGAACAGACTATATCAGCCAAGGAGCAATCAAAACAATGGCCAGACATTAGCTTGTTGTTGAGGAAAAGAGAGGAAAGAATTCTACCCATTGATTTAATGGAATTATGATTGTTTTTTTTTCTAGACCTGTATATTAATTTAATTATCTCAAAAAATATTAGTTAATTACATTGCCTTTGCTGTTTTAATCTTACAATCATTTTTCGTCTTTCTGATCAATCATTGAAGTTTTCTTTTTAAATCTCATATTATTTATAGAGCATCACATTGAATTTATATTCTACTAAGCAGAGAATTCCATATTTTCTTTTAGTCAAGTCATTAATATTTATTACAATATCAAAGATCTCATTAACAGATTTACTATTATTAGCATCACATTTGATGCCTCAGTGATCTGACCATTTTGAAAGTCCAAATTACAATTTTATTATTTAACAGCTTTGAAAATTTAATATAGATAATAACTGTTTCTAAAGACGCACATCAAATTTTTATCAACATATTTAAAATAAGAGGTGTTTTTAATGTTATTATTATTATCTTAACATAGTATACTGATCTGTAACCTGTCTGACGTTCTCTGCCTATAAGTGCTGATTTAACGGTAACTTCTGAATCTCATCTACAACATAATTCCTAAGATGACATTGTTTTAAGCATAATGGCATCCATTTTTTATAGCATTTTTTCTGCCTCAGCAAAATGTTCACTATAGTCATTCCATGTCTTGCATAATTTTATAATTATAATAGACTATTTGCATTCACAAAGCCACTATCTATATTTTCAATAACTTTTAGTCATAATTTATTAATTCTATACAACCACTTCAATCTTCTAGATGAAAAATGCAATCTTTTATGCATTACTCAACTAGAATAAAAATTGTCTGTAAAATTGTATAAATGTAATGTTGAAATATAATAACTAATAAAATGGATTATTTTATAAACTATTTTTAAATATAATTAATCTTTTGTTGATTCATGCAATTGAACACTATGCAGTGTCCTTTTATTTGATGAATTACTCTTCCACTTAAAAAATATTTATATCTATCTACCAGATTCAATTAATGTTTTCCTTCTACATACCAGTTTTACTTTTGATATTAAACTTTAACACTTCTCTAGATATACTCCAATCATGAAGAAATTACATCAAGCAAAATTTCCTTGTTTTTTTGGACTTTTATTTAAAAAAAAAAGAATGATTTATCTTTATTATTACCAATATCATCTACATTTCTGCATCAGCATCACAATCATTTTTAATGTTTAGATAAATATTCACAGACTTATTTAAGTGGCAGGGAGATTACTAAATAGAATTACCCAAGTACAAAATCATTTGTCAAATAAAATTTTGTTTTGTTTAGCAAATTCAGTTCCAAACTCCTTAATATTAATTGTATTAACACCATTGTGTAAGATAATAGTTAAATATTCAGTTTGTTAAAAACTTTTTCTCATCTCTGTGTTCTCAGTATCAAAGTCTTTGCATACTTTTTTTTTATTCTTATGAAAATTTATAGGGTAAAAAATATTGGTAATATATTATAGGAGGTACACATGTCTATCCTCTATGAAGTCCAATATAACCTTTTTAAAAACTATCAGAAATTTGGGAAGAAAAGTTTTGATGCTTTATTTTTGTTAGACTTATAATTAGGCCAATAAATACATTGGTTTTTTATAATGATGAATAGCTGCAATGATAAAAATATATGGAATAATTATTAGTTCTCTTAAAGGCTCACAGAGCAATCAAAATATCTTTTTAGCTAATATTTTTTTTTATTATTATTACTTAAAGGAGTCAGATTAAATTCAAAGACTTCATCCAGCATTTGATTATTAATGGTTAAAAATTATATACACGAGTATTAGATAATACTCTTCATTTGACGATGTCACAATCTCTCAAATGTTTTCATCTTCTTTGTTCAATGATCTACACACCATTAATAAAAAAGACACATTTCCATATTTCTAAGAAGTGGACAAGCTGATAAATTGGTATATATTAAAAATTGTTTTACATATGAAGATTAATTTGCATATATTAGCATACATCAACAACACCATAGCATTTCTAACTCTTAAGCTATCAATATGAGGTTAAAAGACCTCGAAAGCACTAAGCCTGATATTTAATTTTGATATTTCCAACTTCACTAATGAGTGTTCGAAGCACAGTATAATTACTAATATTATTTTGTTATATTAATTAAGAAGTGCCAATTTTTTTCCTCTCATATATTTACTAAAAGGTATATTATTTTTTGATTAAGTTTAACATTTACCTCTGAATGATGTCAAATATGAGAAAGAAATTGAAACTTGTAGTTTAAATTGTAATAATTTAATATATATATATATTATTTTTCTCTTTTTTACAAATGTCAGCATAGATAAAAATTGCCACCATAGATTGCAACTTCACAGACAAGAAAGTGTTCAATGATTCAATACAATAATTATTTATGGTTGTTTGAAAAGCAAATGATTCTAACAAAAACTACCCACAAAATATTTTTCAGTATAGATAGTATTTTCCTGAAATGAATCATTTCTTACAGTCTGACATCATTCATATGGATGAAAAGTATTCATAATTATGTCTAAGACATATACTCATGTAACTTGGTCGATGCCTATATTATTAGTATAGATGTTTATAGATCTTAACATGTTCCTATAAGCATGTTTTGTTTTTAAATTTTTTTGCCTAATTCAATAGTTTAACGGATTTAGCTATTATAAAAATATTTTGTCAGTTTGTGCCTTGTTGCTTATGAAAACAATACTGTTTATCTATTCTGTTTATCATCATTACATATTCTAAGTGCAATCTGTTATTAATAATATTTTTATAATGTTATTTGAATTCTCACTATTTTGATATAAAGACTTTAAGGACAACTGTGATTATTTTCAATGATTCAAGATTTAGGCTGATTAAACTCTGTATTTATTATTAATGCCTTTTGTTTATGTTATCTAAGTCCTTTGAGTAATATTTTCATAGAATAAAATCTTTTATCTAACAAATTCATGTTTATATTACTATTATTTTTATTATGACAATTTCTTTTTTCTTTTTTTTAAAAGATATTATGTACAATTTAAATTGTTGATTAATTAAGTATTAGATTTTATTTGATTGGTTTTTACTGATAAAAGGACTCTGTTTGCATTTGATGTTAACAATCAGTCAATTTTCTTTACTGTTAATTGCTTTCAGTTTACTTTGTTATGAAATTTCTACAGTTATTGACCACATAAAAAGTTACTTTGTATTCATTTAGATAAAGAATCAATTTTAATTAAGAGAAATTTGTTATTGATATATTAAAGGATAAAACTAAGCTAATATAATTTTTTTAAAAATTCATCTTGTAATTGATTATAAATTGCTTTTACAGTCTGCTTACTATTATTTTGTTTTAAAATATATGTATATGTCTTTTATTTGCCGTAAATGGCTATACTGTAGTATGTGTGTGCGTGTGTGTTAAATAGCATAGAAAAGCATATCTGGTGATTTGTCTTTATATATATAGCTATAAAAAATACTTAACTATTATATTTCTCATTTACTTCTTTTTAAATAAGTTTTTTTATTTTATTTAAGAATATCAATCTATTCTACAAGCTCTTTGCTATTCATAATTTTATCAACTTTTTCCAGCTGCTGATAAATTTCATTGATACTTGTGAGCTTTCAAGTAAACCAAGATGGCAACCCATATTTTTGATAAATGTATTGTTTTGAGAGCCTATAATCTACCAAAGATGTGTTAATTGTTAAATTTAAACATAATTAACAAATCGATTATTAAATTAAAAAAAAAAAATTCTGACAAATTTCATTGAGAAGCTTTATTTCAATTTTTTTTATTACTTATATTATAATGTGGAAAGCGATCTTAACATTGTCTTTCCTCAGCAGATTTTTTTGATAAATTGTCATAATAATACAAAGTTGGGACCTTCCTGTCTCAGAATGTGATGCAATGGACTATTTCCAAAGGTACAAGATCCTCCCACTTGAAAAGTATGTGTTAATGGATACAAATATGACTGCATGCCACTGACATGAATAAATTGTAAATATTGTATTTATATATTTTTTCCTATTTTTCTGTTAATAAGTTAATCCAAAAAAAGAAAAAGAAAATAAACTGTAAATATTATAATAAATTTTTCCACAATAATTTCTTTTTTTAAAATAACAATAGTACATTTCCTAGCCGACTTTTTTTTTTTGTAAACATTTTTGCCCCCCTTCCTCGTATCAAAAATACGGCCTGCCATCTTGGTTTACTTGAAAACTCACAAGTACTATTTCATTATATTTGATATTTAGTAAAGGATACTATTAGCATTTTCCCTTAATTACATATTTGTGGTGAAGGCTGCAGTTTCAGATGAAACAGAAGATGAAAAAAAAAAGTTTATAAAGTGCAAAAAAAAAAAAAAGTTTTATTCTATACATTTATGTTTATATAGAATGTTGTTTTGGATGTAACCCAGTTGGGATATGTATTTTGTAACACTTACTTATTTCAATAGATATTATTGTTATCTCTTTTTCTGTACAATTGTAATTTTTTGATAAATGTTAACACATTTAAACCAGAAAAGGCATACATTAGTTTAAAATACCTTTATTCAATCTATGATTATGATATTTGAAGTACCAAAAATGCCTTGAATAAAGATATTGTAAACTAATGTATGCCTTTTCTGGTTTAAATATGCTAATGTTTATTAAAAAATTAACATTTACTTGTTAAATTAAATAAAATCTTAGTAACTTTAATTATATATACAGGTACAATACTCTTTAATTTCCTTACATTATTTAGTATTGTAGGCAGATTTTAGAATTCAGGATTCATAAATGGTGGTCTAACTCTTACTTTTGTGCTCAAATTTCATTTGAATTTCTGAGTAACAAATCATATATATATATATATATATATATTAAACTGGGTCTGTCTAATAGAAACTAATTCATTGAGTTTTAATCCCTTTTAACATAATTTTAAATTTTATGTTTTCAACATTATGTGAACGGACTGGCCCTTCAAGCAGAGGGGAGAATACCATCGATAGCAGAGCTATCAACGATACCATGGTCAGACCAAGCTATGCAAAGCATAATACAATCACATTTCCAGACCATGGCCCACCTTGACTGCTAGATTCAAACCCCTACCATCCAAAGCATTTTATTTGTTTAGAGGAAAAACTCTGATGCCAGCTAATTACATAAAGTAACTAACATACCTGGATAGTAGTCCCACAATCCAGCACTTGAAATATCCCATGACTAGCTCACTCTGTCTCAGGGTCCAGCATATTTACTTAATACATAAAGTAACTTACAGTAATTTACTGGTGAGGCAGTGACAAGAGAGAAAGAGAAAATAGACAAAATAACAATTAAGGCAAACATTAATATTTATTTTAAACACACGCATATATAATATAACACAATAATATTGAAATTTACATATAAAAAAACATATTAAGTAATTACTCAGGCTAAATTATGATAGTCCTTTATTAATTAAAGTTCATTCATTTAAAGTATAAAGTATCTATAGACAGTGATAAAGTATCTTTACCTAGGTTTTCATTTGTGTGTATTTTCCAACTGGTTAGCTTTCTGGTTCTCCATCAATGGCTTCATGGCTTGTTTTCATTCTGTGAATCAGCAATGGGAGAGAGAGAGAATAGTGGTAGCATTTATTTTATGATTATGGCATCAGTTTCCAGCATTTGTTCCAAAAGGAATAGTTAATTGACTTGCGGAGGTTTGAGGTATGAAGCCCTGTCAGACACCTCCATGGTCTATGCGGCTTCTCCATTAATGTTGACCACAGCAGCAATTGACTTATACTGCATTTTGAATATCTGGATATCTGGTTGTTTGGATTATGCATTTTGTATGAACTGAATAATAATAATCCAAACAGATGAACGATCTAGCAAATTGCAGCCCCGGCTGACTAATAATAGAGAGAGCGACTTTATATACTCTTTTCTTTCCTATTATTTTAATCTCTTATCATTATTTTTTAATTTAAATCTTAACTTGAAATGTCTTTTAATTAATTTTACATTTCTTGTTATCTTAATCCTTTCCTCACATTCACTTAAACTATCTCGATAAGATGGTTTACAGGTTTTTTTTAATTAATACAATTTAATCAGCAATCTTTTAAATTAATTACATAATGAAAGTTTTACGTTTTATTTTTACAGACTAATTTTCATTATGATTTTACATATTTATTTAGCTTTTACTTTATTAAAGCTGTTTTCTTTAAAAAGAGAGAGAAAAGTTTTAACTTTTCTTTAATTCTATTATACATTTCTCCCCCCTCCTGCTAAGAAGTTTTATTCTAAAATAAAACTAGGATGCAGTATTTTTTGTTTTTTTTTGTTTAAAAAAAATCTTTAAATTATTTTTTTAATAAAAATTACAGACTTGTACTGCTATTCACTAGTGGTACAATTTGTTGTCAGAATAGCTTATAATCTTATCAAAACCAACTTATACTTGTCCACACTACCAAACCAAGCCCATTCAAAACATAAGTTTAACTAATAGATAGTCAGATATGCACTATCCTTTCTTTTAAACACACACACGCATACACACACATATATATATATGACGGATGCTTGCCTTGTCAAATATCAAGTTAAGTAAATGTTGCAATGAAATAATTTTCCTTACATAATAAAAAGTAAAAGCCCATTTAAAGAAATCATTTAAATATATATATATATATATACTAACAATAGACTAATGATTAATGTATTGTACATCATGAATTGAGGCAGAGAGTGAGTAAACATAGTGATAACCCAATGGCAAGCCAATTCCTAAGCAACCAAATGTGGAAAATGAAATTAGAATTCTATTATGTAATATTATTATTTTTTTATTAACTACAACCAAGATAACTTGTGCAACAATAGGCAGTTATGGCAATGTCAAAGAAAATGGAAAAGCTATTATACCAAACACCAGAAGTTAAGCTTGGTATAAAAGCAAACCTGGTTCATTTCCGTTATTTTTTATTATTTTTTAAAATAATGCAACAACCATAGAAAGCCAATAACCTAAGATCAAATGTTCAAATGCAAAGGAAAAAGGATGACTTATTCAAATACTTTGAATTATCCATATAAATTTCTTAGTGCAATACCATAAGAAATTAAAAACGACATTTGAATTAAAAAATTTGATAAGTTTGTGCAGTTTAATAAAATTAATGATCTGTTTTTAAATTTATATTGAAAAAACTGCACTATTATTTGAACATGAACAAAGAAGGAATAAAACATTGCTAGCACTTGAACAAAATGATGAAGTAATTTTTTTTCTTGTAAGCCATTAAACATCAAATCACAAATAAATAAAAATTAAGTCTGTTATAAATCACTGTGCAGTGTATTCTGGCTAAATCAACAGTGCCATAGGACTAAAGTGCCACTATTCTCACCCTGGAAGTGCAATGAATTAACCTACTTACTCTGGTAATGCCTAAACAAGTCCCAATTGTCCTACCTAAACATCTGCATGGATCAAGAAGAACAACTGCAGATAATGGATGTAATATTTCAAGTACATTGTATAGGAATTCCAATGAATGATGACTGTGAACCAAGGAGAGTGATCCAAAAAGAGATAGACTGTACTTATGAAGGACATTATTGCCAATCTCATGAACATTAATCAAAATAATTTAATGAAAGCTCTGATTTTATTAGGTAAATTTGTTTTATATATGTAATTGTAAAATTCTTTTTTTATTTTTATTTCCACACTTGGAAGCTTAAGGATCCATGGTTTGGAAGAGTCCATTATAAGTGAAAGCAACAAAATGAGGGGGGATCATTAAGTTAGATATTTTTTTATTTATGTTTTAAAGAAAATTTAGAACAGCTTTCCCTCTGCAGTGACTTGAGATTGATCATCATGATATGAGATAAGGTAAGATACTTGAGATTATTCCATATTAACTACATACACTTATTACAGAACATAATTCATGTTATTTGTTTGTTGTTAACTAATAATCATTTGTTTATTTTTTCAGTATAAATGACTAATTTTCTTGTGCAAATGTTTTTTTTCCTGTCAACTTAGGGTACTATATACAGTGAAGGGATCAATATGAGAGTCAGATTGCATTTCACAGTTCACCCCAATCTCCCACTACCAAACCAAATTTAAACTCCATCTCTACGCTAATATACACATTTATATAACTCAATTTTTTTTTGCTTTAATTTTAAAATTAACTATAACAAATATAAATAAATAACCAAATAAATATTTTGTATCATTTAAAAGTCATATATGTGCATAAGGGATATGTATTTATAACAAGTGGTGGGAGAAACTTGTAAATTAATTATTATGTTAAAGCATATCATATTAGATAGTATATTTAAAATTATATTAAAAATATTTATTATTTTCAGTAATGGTGGTCAGAAAACCTGATGCAATCATGCCGAATATTCTCAAATACAATCAAATTAATTAGTATAAAACCCATTAGTAAATTTAGAAATATTATAATTTTTAGAAATATAATGTAAGACCCATTAGTGAAAAATTTGACATATTAAGTTAGTTTTAAAATCTAAGATTAGATATTAAAACAATCCTTCAAGGAATGTTTGGCAGGATTGTATTGTTTTCTAACTTACTAACACAAAAGTGTGCATTCCGTCTGCAAATTGCAGATGTACTTAAATTTGCTGCCTGATAAACAAGAATCAAAACTAGATCTAATCTCTGATGGATGCTGCAAATAACTGAGGACCACTATTAATGAATGATTAAGGTAATAATTTCCTGTTCCTGCCTAAGATTCATAAACTTTCTTTAAACAATTTAAACCGTAATCTAAATGTCTCACTTAACCATTTCTTTAATGTATTATAATTCCTTTAGCTGATCTTGAGATCAGAAATCAAGTATTAATTAAAATGATTTGTAAATTCTTACCTGATTTTAATCTGTACTAAACTGTCTATAAACTCTTTATCTATATCTTTCCTGTCATTAAGAGCCTCAATTATATAATATTTTGTTATTTCACTTTCATGCATATTTTGAAACTAATATGCCAATAATCTCCTAAACTCACAAGTATGTTCACTCTTTCTCTTAAACCCCCCTCTTTTCATAGGGAGGTTAATTAATTCTTAGTTAAAAACATATTTTGTTGTTTCATTACTGCAGACACTTGCCAGCTTGGGAGAAAATGAGTTAAGTGTATTTTAATGTTATAATCAAATAAAAAAGCAGAAATCTGCTTTTTTAATTAATTCTAAGAAATGTTATTCCTAATTTAAAATAATAGCGCTAGTTCTAAAATAAAAAAATGTATTTATTTGAAATTAAATATTTTATTATCTAAAGTAAAGTTTAATCACTACCACCTAAATCTTATATATGATTGTAAAATGTTATAAAAGCACTTATAACTGAGTATTCACCTGTTATTTTAACGTTTGTGGAAAGTTTACATCTAAATAAATGTAATAAGAGAGGGGGATTCTCAATTCTAGGTAGAGTAATATTTCTGTCAGTTAATTTAAGTTATCCATCGCTGTTAGTAACCCAATCGTACCATTATGCTGGATATTCCAAATACATAGGTATTAATGAAATAATTATGATATTAAAAGTTTTATATATATGTTATTCCAAGTGTTGCATGCATACAGATCTCTTCGTTACGTTATATACATTGTGCTTCATCCTACCGGGTGTATCAGAAAGCCAAATCCTGTTTTGTTAGATCCAAGTCCAAGAACAAGGTGATAAACCCCCTTGGGATTCTTCATTGCATGAGGTTAACTCTGCATGGGAGTGCTCTGGGACAGCTGGCCCATAGCAACTCCCACCAGATTATTCTTTATTCAGTGAACCAATTCTACTAAAGTCTCAGAAAGAAATCGGTCACCATACTTCAATAAATATGAAGCACCTTTTAGGATCTGACACTGGATCACATAAATATGCCATCATGCACATACCACTCTCTTATTTCTCATTCCAAATAAAACCTATAAATATCCATCAGCTGTAATGTTCTGATTTTACTAAACAGATTTCTTTATAATTTATTAATCTTATGTGTGCACCATTCTGCGACACAATTTATATATATACCAAATGCACTCTCCCACACACATTTCTTCCTCAGCATAAGCTGAGATTAATTCTTCCATTCATTAATCTCTATGATAATCATATAAAATTATAATAAACTAAATAATACTTGTAAACAAATTCGGTCCAGTGCTACTTTTCTCTCCAGGAGTGGATTAAAGAGTCCTAAATCTACTTATATTATAGTGCTATCAGTTATTGGCATATCAATCAGCCTTCACTAAAATAACCTCCCATGAATATATATATGAGTTCTTGAATTATGCTATAAATAAATGTAAAGAGAAATGATAATTAATGGAGAATTATTATAATCAAATTACTAATGCGTTATTTTGTTTACATTAATAAACTAGAAATATATATATAACTAAACCTTAAGAATCATTGTTTCCCTTATTCAATAAATATGATATCTTGATTAAACAACTTATGCTTACTATGACTAGATGGAATCCCATTAATATTATATATAAATAACATGAAAGGTCACAATCTTGTATATGTGCTAGAACTTGTAATTATTATTAAGCTAAGGGCTTCACCATAGTGTCCATGTTTAAATAGAGTCTCTTTGTTTCTCCACTTTGTGATGCGGCCATGAAAGATAAAATAGATTGGGTATCATAGGGATTGTTGCTCATAAGTTGGTAGATCTAGAGAATGGACAAATAGGGCAGAGTTTATTAGTTCGAATACTGAGGCATAATGGATCCCAAAGGAGGGGTGAGGTATGGATGAACTAGCCCAAATTGTATCTAAATTTAATATGTAAATATAGAGCTAGCCCATTGGATGTAAATATGATCATAGGTTATGTACTTCACTGCATCATTTTTGGCATCCTATCAAAAGACTCTAGTTCTGACCTTAGTGAGATGTGTTCTCTCTCTCTTGTGGTAAATCCTGGCCTGTCACAATATATATATATATATATATATATATATATATATATATATATATATATATATATATATATATATATATATATATATTATTTCTGGGAGCTTCCATGAAATAACAATATAATAGCTAAATAGCTGACAAGTACTTTCCTCAGAGCTTCTACTTTCTCAAATCATAAGATTGTGTCAAGAAATGAAAAGTGTGTATTAAAGAAAATTAACAATATTTGGAAAAAGCTATTGGAGGATAAAATATTTGTTAAAACTTCTCAACCAATAGAAATTGAGAATGAGAAAATAACAAAGGAAAAGAATAACAATTTTAAATTTCACCACATACATTCTTATGATTTGAGAAAGAAGCTCTGAGGAAAGTACTTGTTATTGTACTGAAACATCAGCTATTTAGTTATTATATTTTTATTACATGGAAGTTCCCAAAAACAATACTATGAATTTATCATAAATCCATGAGAATATTAGAATTAATATATATAACTTTTATTCTTTAATCTACCAGAATTATTGATTTTGGCAGATTAAGTGGACATTCAGTAATAATTCAGCAGTATTCATTTACTTTTATATTATACATTTTCTGTACTTCTAAAACACTAATATTCTGCTAAAAATGAAAATAAATAAATTTTAATATTTAATATTCTGAGGATTTATTAAAATTTTTTTATCAAATTTATTTTTAATAAAAGTGTATAAATAGGTTTATATTAGTACAAAATCTTTTCATTATAATAACAAAATAAAAAGCATCAGATTATTTTATGCAAATTTTATTAAATGCAAATATAACTATTAATTTCAATGTTTATCTGAAAGTTTGTGATGATGACATTTTAGTCACTACACATTTCCCTATTTTCATCATCTACTTGAACTGTAACATGTTTTTAAAAAACAATCTATTTATCATAGGCTATTACAGAACAGAATGTTTCAAATGGATTTTTCTTTTTATTCTTCAAGTGTTGCTGGTCTAACCAGAAGCAATATTGTAGTGGGAATCAAACTGGAGACTTTTAGACTTATGAATACTAAATTTAGAACTGCTGCTCTAAATAATTAGGTGATTATGTCAAAGACAGTAGCCTATAAAAATGCTATACACTTATATATGTGTTCTGATTTTTCTTTCTTTTTAAGATAAAGTTAATGAATAGTTTCAAACTTTATAGATTATCATATTAGATTGACTTATGGAGTTATTTGCTATTGCAATGTTAGAAGCTTTTTAATTATTTTTTTTTGTACTTTTTCCTCTCTGCACAATTATCTTGTGCTTTTTTCATTGAATGTATGTTTATTGGTTTGTGCATAATTCACTACTTTAGAGACATTTATTTTTCGAAATTTTCTATTTTAAAAGTATCATGGAGTGCCTAATTTCATAATTTGACATTCACAAAACATTAAAAAAAATCTTTTAACAATTAAACTTGATGATAGAAATAATCTAACATATAACTTAAAATTAATTTTAATTTTATTAAATCAAAAAAATAATCACTTTCTGATTTTTTAAAAATTATTTTCTTATTTAAGAGATATGGTTTTCTATCTCCCCCCTCCCCCCCCCCCAAAAAAAAAATAGTTTTGAAGTTATTATATTGCTATTTTTTTAGGAATAATATCAAAATCATGAATTGAATAGAGTTGTTAGACTAAAAAAAAATCTTATTTATTTGACAGTATTATTAATTTACAGATAGATAGATGTTGGAATTTTGTTTTTAAGGTGTGCTTATCAATTTATTTACTACACTGTGTGTTTTTAAAATGAAATAAAAATGTTTTTTTAATAAATTGTATCTCAAATTAAAGTAATAAAATATGACAGCTCATAAAAATTTAAGACTTAGAATTTTGGCTAAATAATAAATGTTTCTGAATTATCAAAAGCCAGAATGGTTTTCTCCTTTTAGATACAAATGATAAATATAAATGCAATATTATCCAGATTCATCTGGATATAATTTATTATAGTAAAAATATATACCAATGTTTTGGCTGGGTCACATGGGCCATCAACTGGGTAAACTTAATTATATATAATAAATTTTATATATGTATGTGATATGCTTTCCAAAGTATGTAATTTTTCTATCAGTAATATTCTTGGTTTTCTAGATGCTTTTAAAGTTTATTAAATATATAGATGCAGAAAATAAATTGTTATTTAAAAGGGAGGAAGTTTGATTCCTCTTTGAGATCTTAAAGAAGTGAAATGAAATCAATTTCTAATATCCATTCCATTTGTTATTGTCATTGCAGTGCTTTCACTATGGGAGGAATCATATGGTTAATGAACATGGATAGACTATTTATTAAAACATATCATTTATGTTGGCAAGCTTAATGGCATTTTTAATGTGAGATTAAGATGAAGAAACATATTGTTTTTAATCAATTTTTTTGTTAAAATATCAGTTAAGTTTGTAGTATTCTTTTTTTAGACATTTACAATCATACTACATAATATTAAATTATAGATTTTATTATCAGGAGTCTCTAAATTCATTTTCAAAAGAATGGTTGGTAACCAAGGATAGAGTGTGCTAAGAATCTTCTGATTGCCGATTCAAAATGCCATGATGATGACTTGTTACAACTGTAGATATCATGAAGGAATATTTCATGTCTTAGAAGAAGAATTGTCTAACATTTAATTGGTTATTATTGAACTTTATGAAATTAATAGAAAAGTTGAATAACAAAAGTGGAAGTGTATGCTATTAAAAGGCACAAATATTGGAAACACAAGTGAAATGGAATTCTTTATGAATAAAAAAGAAAATCAACAAAGTGGAAATTGTTGATACATCAGGAAAAGTGTTAAAATTACTTATTCAATGTAATGAAAGATACCAAAGGCAGATAATTCAGGTTTTTTCCATAATATCTTCCATTATAATGAAGTAGAAAATTTTATATAGATATATAAAGTGATTTTGATTATACCAACTGACTTAAAACTGCCATAAGAGAATTTGATATACATTTGCAAAATAATTAAAAATTGAAAATACTATGGGTAAACATGATTATGGTGATGGAAATGAGAGAAAACATAGACATGTAAGGTTTGCATAAAAATAAAAATATATTTCACATCATATGTGTTTGAAAAAAAAAAAAGATAAATAGAAATGGGCATGAGAAGCATACAAATGAAGGTATAGCAGAATTACATTATGTTTTAATTAATAAAGAATATGAGTTTCAAGATGTAATATAAGCTAATCATAGATTAATAAAATGTATGTGTTAATGCTAAACTAGAGAGATGAAAAGTATTAAGAAAGACAGTATTAAGAATTGATATTTCTAACATTCAGAAATACTCCAATGATTTTTAAATGAAAATCTACATGTTGGTTTAAAATATTAAGAACTTTGAAGATAGTTAAAATTTATTTGAAATCAATAAGAAAATAATTGATAGTTTACTAAAAACTGCTACACAAAGAAAACAGAAATTTATTAATAAATTTTAAAACATCAAAAATAATGTATGAAGAAAAAAGAATATCAAAATATTTTTTAAATGATCCATTAAAAGAGAAGGATTAAATATCATAAATTCTATATGTGTGAACAAAGTTCATAAAAGTATAAAACAATAACTTGGTATTAAAAAATCATTTCAGCAATAATAAGAAAGAATGTTACTATTATTAATAAGAGGAATGACATCATAAACTATGTGGAAGAGTTTTACCAAAAATATATATAATAATACAGAATGAGAAGTCAAAATAACATCTATAATGAATACATTTTTTAAATTGCCAAGTATTATAAATGAAGAGATAAGATATGTAATTAAATCTGTGAAAAAGTTCAAGAAATGAGGAAATTATTATTGATATCTTAAAATAATCAGGTGAAGAATTAGAAAAATTGTTGGCAAAACTATCAAATGGTTAAATGATTAAATATACCAGATAATTGGAAGAATGCATTAGTAAAAAAATGATAAAGAATAAGTTATAAATTACAGATCTATCAGTCTTTCTATAAATAATCTGTATTAACATAATTATAACTCTTCATATAGCAAAATTTATACTCAAACTTGATTTAAAAGTGTTAATAAAAGTTATAAAACATGAATGAGTATGAGTTGCCATAAGGCTATGGATTTGTAACATGTCCACAATGACTAAAGTGCTGAACCATTAATACATAAACCTAAGATATAATATTCTTCTGAAAAATATTTATCGAAATGCAACAACAATGTTTAGATTACATTATGGCATTAAAGTATACAGCAGAATGATTCCCTATCTTCAAAATTCGTTTTATAGGAAGTATTTGTTGGATTAAAGCATAAATTAAGTAAATAAATAAACATAGATAATTAAATTATGTAGATTTTCAGATGAATGTGATTGTTTTTCCAAACAATGCTTCATAGCTTCAGAAAATGTTGCAAGAAAAGTAAAATTAAAGATAAATGCCTAAATGATATAGAAATATTCAATGCATTTTCACAGAAGAACATAAAGATTGATCATCGTGAATTAAAAGAAAGTAGCACATGCAGATATACCTTAGTCAGAGAAATGAAAACATTAAGGATAAAATTAATTGCAGAATTAAACTTATAAGGAGAATTTTTGGAAGAAATCACTTACATGTCTTATTAGTTTTTACATATAAATCAGATGCTTAGACACTTGATAAAAAACTATTTAGAGATTTCAGACCACCAACAAAGCATGGAGAGATGCATAATAGAAATAAGAAGAGGTCAAAACCTAAAGATTTGGATGAAACAATGTAATTCACTAAAATGAGGTTGAGCTGTATATATTATTAATAAGAGATAATAGATGGATAGTTGATAGTTTAAATTAGATTTCAAAATATTATAAATGATCAAAATGGAGACTAAATGTTGTATGTATGAATCAAATAAAGAAGTAATTCTATGGACAGAGAAACTGGATTCACTTGGAAAAATCTTCATCCTCTAATAAACTCACACCATTTGAAAATGATGACGATTTTGTGATGGCACTTATAAAGAGGCATTTAGTTAAATATCATATGCTCCAAAATTGAGTACAAATTTATATACTAAAATCTAATATTGAAAATGAGAGGATAAATAATTACGAGTCTTCAAATGTTAAAATATGTAAATATAACAACATATTGGTAAATCAGTTTTAGATTACACACAAAAAAAATAACATTTTATCTACTCATTATAAATAATACTTATCTTTAGATTTGAAATATATTTTCAATTCGAAATAGCAAATGTGACTGGTTTGAAACTTACAGTAAAAAAAAAATTGTTAAACTAAAATATAAAATACTATAAGAGAAATATTTTTAATAAATATAAATAAAAAATTTATGAGACCTTTTATTTTCAGAATGACTTATAATATTTCATATATAGATTGACTGACTTATACAGCAATATAAAAATATGGCTAAATCTAGTTTTCCAAATATATTTTTCCTCAGAAAATAAATCTTAATCTTTGAGTATGGAATATAGGTCCAAAATGATCACATTTATGCATGTGAGCATGAGCATTGAAACAATATATTAGTAAAAGTAAGTTATTTGACTGATATAAAAATAAGTTAATATCATTTTAATGATTAAATAAATAGATAAGTGGACGTGATAAAATATGAAAATTATAGATTGTATGTTTAGGATATAACAAAATTTAATTAATCAGATCTATCAAATATATTGTTTCCCCTTTCTTTATAATAAAATTTGTTATCAATTTATTTAATGTCTTTCCAAAATATTTATTTAGCATAGACTGACCACACAAATAAAGAAGTTACATTAAAATATAGTAATAAATATAGTTTTACTTCTGAATATTATGTAAACAAAACACTTATTTATACATATAGTGAAATAATACTTTTAGTCATAAGTTTCAAGAATAAAGCTTTTATATTTTTATCTGGGTTAAACTATCAGTTTATTTATATATTCACAAATATTAAAACTGAGTTTTTATTTCATATTTGGAGATTGCTCAAACTAAAACTCTGCATGGATCCTCTGAATATTCAAATGGTGATTCTTATCATTTAGTCTATAAATATACACAATCAATAAATAGACGTCACTCCCTTATTTAAAAATTACGTAAATAAACTAAAATATATAAGAAAAAATGCTAAAAAGCAGATGATATCATCTATTTATGGAAGAGTTTATTGACGTATATAACTTGCAGGAAGCTTCAATTATTTCCTGTTTAATTTTATATATATATATATATATGAACATCTCCGTGAAAAATACACATTTTTTGAAGCTGTTTACTTGCTAAGAATCCTTAAATATATACATTTCTCTTTATTTATGAAATATACTTGATTGATAGTTTCTTTGAATTTTTGAACAACTTTCCAGTGATACAGATTTAATTTCATTAAATTTCTTTTTATTATGGCACATTCTTTATCAGATTAAAGTTCTTATTTTAGACATGCAGTTCTTTCTGAGCTTCTTTATGATGCATGAGACATCACATGCTGATTAATTAGTTGCAAGAAAAAGTGAAAAGATATACAACCCAAGATGATCATTGGGCTTTACAGAAAAAAAAAAAATCAAAATGTATTAGTCTCTGTCCTATTTTTAATTTGGAAAATTTTAAATTTATACAATGTTACCTTTTTAAGGAAAGCTTTTCATACTCCTTTAGCAGAAATTAGTAAAAGATTTGTTTGACTCATCTGGCATTTCTTGATTACTCATGCTTTATAGTTAAAGGGTGATAAGAATGGATTGCTGCTCTTAATGAAATGTGGGCCAAAAGTCATATGACATCCTATTTGATACACAGACTTTTTAATAATTCACAAAATGAAACTTCTTGTGCCAATTTGTTTATTAAATTATTGAAATATTTCTGTTTCAGTCATTGTTAGTCTACATTGAAAAATATGTCCATATTACCCACAAATCACATTTACATGTAGTTATAAATCACATAGCATGGCCCTCATACTTAAGTTAACCAGTGGGGAGCCAGTAATATGTTGTCAAGACAACAATACAATGCTTAATTATAGCATTGCTCTGAGAACAGACTGAAGATATTTTGTTGGTTCATTTGAGTTATGAAGGCTGTGTGATGTTATTTACATATGATAACCTGTTAGCACTTACAGTTTAATACATATGATTATGCTGGAAAAGTCTCGAAGTAGACACATTTGCTTTGTCTATGAATTGCATTTGGATCAAACCTGGCTAAATTTTGGAAATTTTTTTCATTTCCAATCAGTCTTAGAATTTTTATTTCATGTAATTGGATACATAAACAGTCCATCTAAAAGCTAACTACCCAATATTGGTCAGCAAATAGATATCTATCTATCCTTAATTAGAGGATAAAATAAAGATGAAAATAATGGATATCTAATTATTCTTAGTTGGAGAGTAAAATAAGAATGGAAAAATTCTCACCATCAACAGTTTAAAAGACCTCTGCTATTCAGTAGGCAATTTAAGGGTTAGCTACTGCACGATCCCACAGAACAACTTTTAGAATAATTTTGACTAGTCATAGATTTTAAATCAAGATAGCACACAATTATTAAGATAAACTCATATGTGCAATACATCATTCTTTTCATTATTGAATCAGCTTTTCAACAGTGTATTTTTTTGTATGATACAATTTATGTTTTTTTTATTAACATTTTAGTAAAAAAAAAAAGATGACATTGCTTAGTTGCTCACATTTTTTGAAACACCAACAAATTAATGAATTTTAGGTTTTTAAGTTGTAGAAAAATTATGATAATACTATAATCTTCTCATAATTCTGTCACTTGTATTTTTTGACTATTATTTTATGAATCAGCATTTATTTATATGGTATCACTCTTTTTAGTTCTAACAATTCCAATTAACTTTTTTAGTTTCTTAATACTTAACTTTTTAACCGGCTTCTCAAAATGTATTCACAAACTAACTATATACTTGTGCAGCTTTATATTTCTGTTTTTGTATTACATGTAACTTTTGACTTTAAAAGTAATATGCATAAGATGTTGATTTTTTATTTTGTTACATTACAATGACCATACTCTTGGTTATGTTTTTTGATAAGCAATATAATTATTCTTCAATTCTGTTTGTAGACTAATTTATAATGCATAGACAAATCTATCAAAATATGATTATCATCAATTTCAAACATTATTGATTTACTGCAGGATAAATATTTCTTAAGGTTTAATCCAATTTCCCCAATCCCTAGCCTCTCTTTTACACACAACATGAGCACACTTCCTTATTTTATCCAATTGTCTCATATATATATATATATATATATATATATAAGACATATTTTGCGGGTTCATGTTAAAAAATTTAAATATTGATATACCAACGTTTCGACTTGATCGCACAAGTCATCCACTGGGATAAGTCACATCTGAAAGAAGAAATAAATCATATTAATAGTGTATTGTTAGAAAATAGTTATAATTATAAATTTATAAAAAAAAGCCTTATTTCAAGCCCAAAATGGACAAAATAGGAAACAAAAAGATGATAAATCAGCTATTAGGATTTGTGTTCCATATGTAAAAGGAACTACAGACAGTATTGGATGTATATTAAAACACTATAATATAGATACAGCATTTTCTACTCATCAAAAGATCAGCAATATAATAACCAAGCCTAAGGATTCAATCACCTCTTGAATCTAATGATGTTTATCAAATCTCATGTGAAAATTGTAAAGCTTCTTACATAGGTATAAGTAATCATTGCACCAGTGTTAGGAGGGATGAGCATGCTAATGCAGTTAAACAACACTCATCATCATCAGTACCCTCACTCCATACTATAGATTCAGGTCATAAAATTGATTTTTCTAGAACCAGGATCATATCCAGATGTGATAATCTCTACAAATGCAAAATTAGAGAAGCCATCAAGATACTTAAAAGGCCAGATTGTATCAATAAGTGAGATGATACATGCAAACTTCCTCCTATTTGGAAAGATTTTTTTAAAAAACATTTTTAATTTAACATTTTTGCTATTGGTAGAACTTTAACATTTTTTTCAAATCAGTGATTGTAGCACCTCTACAATCATCTTTCTATCTTTTATCACCCAGTGGATGACTTGTGTGATCAAGTCAAAATGTCAGTATATCAATATTTAAATTTTTTAACACGGATGAACCCGCAAAATATGTCTTTTATATATGCAACCTATCAAAATCTTCATATCAACATATATATATATATATATCTTTTTAGGTCTTTTACAATCTTCCAAAATCCAATTGTCCATCAATTATCATTTTTACTAATAATAATTTCAGCATAGTTCCATTTCAGTTTTGTAATTTTTTCAATGATATCAGTAACATTTGTTTGTTCTCTCACTCATGTATTTTATTTTAAATTCCTTCTTATTACTTCTAACATACATCTCTCTATACTTCATTAAGTGGCCTCAAGTCTCTATATTGCTTTTCTAAATTCCTTCTTATTACTTCTAACATACATCTCTCCATACTTCATTAAGTGGCCTCAAGTCTCTGTATTGCTTTTCTATTAAGTATCCAAGTCCCAAATAAACATTTGTTACAAACCTTTCTTTACAAACATAAAAGCATATTTCCTTTTAATATTAGGTTATTTCTACCAAAAACATTCCATTTAAATTTAATTTTATGATTAATTTTATGCATTATGCTTCCATATGTAAAATAATTTAACCAATATATTTGAAATTGTTAATTTCTTTTAATTCATCATTATCAATCTTCCTTTTTTTCTGAGAAAATCCATTGAACATTATTTTAGTCTTGCTAGTTTTATCTTTAATCATACTTTCTTACTTTCATATAGTAACTCTGTGAATAATATTTTTTCTAATTTTTGCCTCTTTAATTTTGCACTAACATATATCACTAATTAATGTGCATTGAATTTATTAAAAACATCTCAATCTTGAAATACATATTTTTTTGATAGTCAAAATATAATTCAATTATTCTATACATTCATTTGGATACTCTCATGTCCATTTCTGTTTAGCATTTTTGTCAAGTATAGAATTCATAATATATAGATATTTTTTTTTTTTGCAAATTCCACAAGTCTCTGTCATCTCATTTATATCATTACCACCAATATTAGCCACAACATTTCTATCTATCAATCATTTACCATTTTTAATATTTACATCTTCCAAGACAATTTTGGTCTGTTCAAAATTGTTTTGTATATTCATACAACATATCTCTATTGCTTTACCACAATGAGAATTTGTTGGAGAAGAAACTTGAACAACCTGTATTTGCTATCTTTCATTAAGTTGAATAACTAATCTTATCACTCTGTGTGATAAACCATTAATCTCTATAAAAACAATTAATCTCTAAAATGTTATTCTTCCATTTCTTATTTATAATAAATCCCATTCCACTTGTGTTTTCAATATTTGTATCATTGTAGTAAATACATGTCTACTTTTTACACAATCTCTTCACTTTCTATTCTAACTTCACAGACTACAATTAATGTTGCATTTAATATTAGACAGTTTTTTTTAATATGTGTGACCTTTTTTTATTTGAAAGTGATCTGCAGTTTATATACCTAAATAAACGATCATTTTTCAATGCTAGCCTGGGTCCACAATCAGAAGATTCTTAGCATTTCTACCTTGTGTCACGAACCATTACCTTTTTGGAATAAGAGACATGATTTAGTTTTATCTGTTATGGTTGTAAATATCCATTATAAAAAAGTTTATTCGCACACACATTCAGTCTGGCTTTTAGAAATTTCAACTTATATTTTACTTAAAAACTATCACAGAAATGAGGAGAAAGGCATAACTGTTTTTTGATCTTAAACATAGAGGCAAAAAGCCAGTAAACTCATCACACTGATTGATTTTTGTTTGGAAAAAGGCCATCATGTTCGTTTACTATATGAATAATCTTATAATAATAACAACTGTACCGACAAAACGTATGAAGTGGACAATAGAATTTTGCTCTGCTCGATTCCTATAAGGCCTCAAAGAGAAATTAAAATGTCACCTTTTAATTATTAGAAAGCTCTTTTAAAATAAATGAAATTTAAATGATGTGTTCTGTAGCATATCATTGGGGGGGTCTAACATAGAAGTGATTATGCTAAAATCCTTCATCACACACACATGTATACATAGATTTTAAGATTATTTTCAACTTTATTTAAAAAATAAAAATAAAATCTAGTTCGTCTTAATTGTGCATGATTTTCTTCGATAATTATGAGCAATTTAAGTTTTTTTTTTTTTTCAAGAAAAAAAAACTATTTTTAGAAAATTAATTTTTAATAGGGTTTATCAATAGTCTATTAAAAATATTTGGCTCCAGGTCTCTTATATTTTGAAATTATCACTTTTGATTCATCCATGCATGAAATGAGGAAGTCAAAATTTACATTTCTGGTCGTTTATTTTAAGAAGTGAAATGATATATTTAATATATGTATATAGGTTGATTATAAATTATTATAATGTCACATTATTCAGTGCTTACAATTTCTAATTTTTATGCAACTTTAGGAAATTATTAGTCACAGATTTTTTTTAAAAGACATTTTATTATATATATATATATATTAAGAAATAAGTATTTTAAATGTATTTAAACAGATATAAGCAATACATAGTTAATAATATTTATGCAATTTTTCTAATTTGCACAAGCTAATTAAAAGAATAACTTGCTATTTTAACTGCATAATTAATAATTTAATTAATCAGTCAATGAGTTAAATATATTTGATATATATAGATAATTCTTTTATTGTGATCAAAATCTGGAAACATTATACTACAGGCAATTAAACATAATAATACAAAAATGTTGAAGTGTTTATAAATTAAGCACATTAAATTTAATACAAATGGTCAAGCGTTGGTGGAAAGCAGCTGGCCCGGGTTCGCTTACCAGTCAACGCTTTAACACATAAGAAAAAAATTAATACAAATAAAGAAAATTAATAAATTATCTATTTAATTATAATTTGGGGACAAAAAACTTTTTGTTTTTATCAATTCCTCTTTCATCTTAGCTCAATCCTATCACAGTCATCCATCAGCCAAAACTTGTCAATTGGTACATTTGTCATATTAGTATTATTTATTTGATTTTTTTAATTATAATGTAATATTTTTTATTTTATTAATAGAATTCTAAGAAAAGAGGATAATATATTAAAAAAGTTAATGACAGTTTTATATGAGAAGAAAAGTTCAATCAATTTAAGTTAAAACAGAAATCAAATTATTAATTATTAATCCTTAATTAGTTCAAGCAATCATAGTCCAAAACTGGTAATCTACTAATGTTTTATGTTTGTCAATCTCAAAAATAATGAATCATTTCATTAGTTATTGGAGAATAAAATCTGCTAGAATCAATTATAGTTGAAAATCAAGGCTTTCTGGGGAAAAAACTATTGCACATTTTACAACATTATAGTCAGAATATTCAGTAATTGAAGAGCAAATCATGGAAGAAATCAATGTATATATGAACATTATAATATGTGTCAAAGAAATTGTAAAGACCTTCACAAACATATTATTTATATCTAAGCTTTCATTCCATAGCCCACTACATTCTGATGAGAATTCTATGATATTAAAAAATTTGATGTTATAAGCATAAAACTAATATTAAATAATAACTGAGCACATGCCATATACATTTATAAATTATTATTTGGACTTTTAATAATAAGACTAAAATGTGATCATACAATTAAGATGGTTTGTCTTATTATGATATTTTTCTGTTCAATTGTTATTTTGCATGGATATATCAGAATATAGATCCTTTAGACATTTGAATGTAAGAGATTAATCTCATGAAGGATTTTCGATCACTATTTTTATCTTTTGAGATGGTAATACTACATTTAATGTAGTCACAGGAAAATGTAAAGGAGATATTAAATATTTTTCATGGTCAACCCAATCACTGATTTGAATATTAAGGAACCTGTATAAGATCAATATCTTTTACTGTTTAATTTTGAGAGAAATTGAGACTCATTTTATGTGGAATAGCTTAATGTTTTGTTATACATTGTTTAAATGCTATATAATTGTGACCAGTATAGAATAAAGTCATTGAGCAAGTGTTATTTTAATATATCATTTGTGTGCCTCTATTTTTCCAACTTTTATATTTAATTCTATACTTGAGTATGTGTGTTTCACATCTTATAACATTAATATACATAAGGCAAATCTAGGTAGTCCAACTCAAACCTTATTAAAAAATAATGATGTAACTTTACATATGAGATTAAGCCAATAAACATCACATGACCACCACTTCTTATGCTTGTGTATAACTGTTGTTAAAACAGGCAAATCTCACTATACATATTGCCACACACAGCAAGCTAGAGTAATCAATGGATGCCAGAAGTCTTGTGCATAAAATCCCCATCTAGTGCCTACTCATCCAATATCCCCAGCCTAGTTTCTTGCATTAGATCCTAAGATCTAGGTGCAGTGCTCTCAGATCCAAGGCTCCTCACTGACAAAGGCAACAAGCCAGAAACTAATCTGGGGATATTGGATGAGTAGGCACTAGATGGGGATTTTATGCACAATCCTTCTGGCTTCCATTGATTACTCTGGCTTGCTGTGTGTGGCAATACGTATAGTGAGTTTTGTCTGTTTTAACATATGAGATTACCATAAGAGAGTATCAAACAATAATAAACTAATAATAATGATCTTTATGTATTATTATATAAATATCTCAATTTTATTATCACAAGAATACCTATATTTAAGAAAAAAATCAATGTAGAAATAACACAATTTTGTTATTATTCATAAACAGAAATTATTCAGATAATTAGCACAAAAGAACTAAAATATAAATAAAATTATTTTGGTTTATAAGAAATAAATGTCCCAATAAAGAAAATTAACATAAAGAATGCAAATTAGGAGGAGAGATACAATCTGTATTTATACAAATAATTGAAGTGAGTAGCTTCTTGTTTGTGATGACAAAACATATAAAAGCAATAAGATTTTAAAATGTGTCTAATAGAAAGTACTTCCTGCTAAAGGGAAAAACACAATTCATAAATCATTATTGTTTAGCATATCAAGGCAACAAAAACTGAATATTTCTATAAGATCTTGTTGAAAATTCTTCTTATAAGTAGATAAGTTTGAAAATGAGATGTGATAATACAGTGTGATTGCTTCTTAGGTAAAATTATATGATATAAATATGTTGAATAATAGACAAGTTAAAACTTATTTATAGTCATTGTAAAAGAACCAATGACTTCAGTGCCGGTAAACTATAATATTGTTTATCAAGCTTATGACAAAACTACAAGTTATTGCAAGTGAACATTTAAGAAATAGTAGCAATATTATTTTTAACAAGTTTATAAAAGTTTAAGGTAAAAAGTAAATTTTGTTTTAATTAGCCCACTATAATGCAAATATCTATCTAGAAAGAAGAAAATACTTACTGAATTTAACAAATAGTAAATAATGAGAGTTTATTATTTTTTTTACTCTCTAGATAATAACAGATTGACACTTGATTGGGTTCCCAATTTCTGAACTTAATTCAACATTGTAAAACTTCCAAGTATTCAAAGATTCAAATATTATAGGCCATTTATATGACTTTTATGATAGCCAGTAAATATCATGTGATCAAGTTTAATTATTTCTATAAAAAATAACATTGTTAATACCGACCTTCTAAATATATTTTAAACTAGTATAATAAAAATCTATAAACTTTTAGTTAAATAAATTTGTCTTTATTTATGAAATTTTAATGTTCTGTATAAATAATTTACATTTTTATTGTTCATAAAAGTGTTTCTACAATCCCCCCCCCCTAGTCATATTCAGAATATTTATTGCCAAAAATATATATTACCAGAAGTAATAAATACTCTCTCTTATTTCATCTAATATTTTTTTCTTCATGTGTTTAGGTAAGTTGCATTTTAAATTTTAGGCTAAAAATTTTATTGTACAAACACTACTACTATTTAAAATGTTATTTAAATATTTGTAATGCTCTAAAAATACTACATATTCTTTATAGCCATAATCTTTAACATATTCACTTTTTCAAACTGCAAGCAGTTCAACTTAGTGGTGGAATCAAAAGTTAACTCTTTAAAATTTTGAAACATTTCACTTTTAATTTCTTTATAAAATCTTTATTTTATATTAAAACTCAATAAATTGAACTTGATTTCATTTTAATTTTATTTTATACATGAATAATATTCTAAAAATTCACATTTGATCTTTTTAAGTATTTAAAAACTGACTTGTAAATAATGACAATGTATTATACACATCATCAAGTTAGTTAGTGTAAACACTTTTAGAAAATTAATGAATTCTTTTTTATTTTAAGTTTTTTTTAATGTGAATAAATAAAGATAGATTTGTGATAAATCTATTAAATTCTGTTTTAAAATTTGATATTAGCTTTAGAATTATTAAAATATTTGAAAAATTAATAACAGGTGATGATGTTAGTGATTAGTTTTCCATGATGTGCCATCAAAAAGGAAAGAATGCCTTAAAATAAATCTTTCCTTTGAGAACAATAGAATAAATCCAATTGATATTTGCCAACTGTTTTTAATCATAAGATACTGACCTCTTCATAGTTTCCAAAAAAAAAAAAAAAATCAATAAAAGCAGTATGGGAAAATCTACATTATTTAAAAAAATCCTATGTTAATAGTAAATTCCAATGATGATGGAAAAAAGCATTCTAAAGCCATGGAACTATCATGCTCTTTTGAGCGGAACACCTAATGGTTGTAAATGACTGTAATAATGATTGAGTTAAATGTTTTTACATCAATTCTCAGATAAGAAAAATTAATGAAAATTTGTCCTGTAAATAAATAATGGAATTGTTGTTTTGATGTTCAATTCACAATTGCTCAAGCAACTGACATATAAGCCATACCCCTATTTTGCACTGTAATAGAAATTTGTGTTTTTGCATTGATTTTTCATTGAAGGAAAATTTTAATAGAATTATTTTAGTTATGTGTCACA
The DNA here is from genome assembly GCA_028023455.1 of Epiperipatus broadwayi. Taxonomy (NCBI): domain Eukaryota; kingdom Metazoa; phylum Onychophora; class Udeonychophora; order Euonychophora; family Peripatidae; genus Epiperipatus; species Epiperipatus broadwayi. The sequence continues at coordinate 772,741 of JAQFVV010012574.1, read as the reverse complement.
GCTGATGGGAGATTTCTTTGAAATGGTATCCTGTGAATCTTGTCATTCAAAAGTCAATTGTTATATATGTTGATTAATAATTTTGCACTGAGTTTTGTAAAAAAATCTTCACAGTTATAAATCATATATGTCAATAATTATAATTTTTTATCTTACAGATTCTATGGGGGTATGAATAATAAACTGAAGAGTTAATTATTTCTGGAATGAATTTCCAACAGATAACACTAAAAAAGAAGAAACTTAGTCGATCAAGTTAAATAAAGCTGTTGTTTCCATTGTCACTTTACATTTTAAAGGTTAATGACTTCCTACAAATTAACTATACGATATTTTATTCAGTCATTCATAAATTTGTGTCCCGTTGTGATGCTAGAAGTAATACGAGTAGATTTATAATTTGAAGTTTACTTTTTCTAACATTTTAAGATGTGCTTTTTTTTTTTTTCCAAATCTCTTTATTCTATATTAATTGCTTTTTATCCTTTAAGATTCCTATAATTTAATTTTCCTTTGAGATTTTTAATATCCTTTTTTAAGTTGCTGCAACGTTCAAATTATATATATACCAGAAGTATTTTTATTTATTCAAAACAAGTAAACCATTCACTGACATAAATTAGTATTGAAACAGGTTATATGTTTATTTTAATAGATAACATAACTTGTCATAAACCTAATAAAATTTTAAACTTGTTTAAAATTTAAATTTGGATAACATTTTAAGATTTCTATTCCCATTCTCACGTAACATTTTTATACTTAAATGTACGTGATGTTTATTTTTTTAAATTTTTTTCTGACCGAGAAAGTTTCAGAAAAAAAGGTTAATTGCATTTTTTTTTTAATATAAATAAAAATATTGACATTACAAATAATGTCATATTTATTACCATAACTAGTCTTAAAAATGAATGATCCCTTTTATATCTGAATGCTTTAATCTACTTAAATGGACTTACCTTTTATTAGAGAATATAATTGCATAGCTATAATGGGATATTAATATTTTATAGTTTAAATAACAGGTAATTATTTTTATTAGGTTTAAAGGTTTTCTATACTTAATTAATTATGAATTGGCTCATGCTTATAATCCATCCTTGATAGGTGAGACAGGAGCAAAGCCTATATAATAATATATTGTATATATGTAAAGTTTTCAGACCAAAAGCAGATTGGTGCATCTAGACAATAGGTTAGTACAAATGAACAATAATACTCGATTATGTCATTGTTAATAAGAGTTTGCTTGCTTCACTCTTAGTTCTATAACAATATTTTAGAATGGTGCATATAAACTTTTTAAAATAATTTTGTTTAAAATGAAATATTTATCATCATTTTTTTTTATCCAAAAGAAAACTGATACATTTTAACTACTATGGATTTTATTTGTGTTTATTAAATTAGACAAATATTATTATATAAAAAAAATGCTTAGTCTTTCAAAAGTCTAATTAGTTTATGAGACTTGGTTTTTAAATTATCTATCAATAAGAACGTATCCAAGTTAACATCTGATATTTTGCATCTCATGTTATTAACTTGGATAGGATAAAAACATTTAAAGATGACTGTTAAAAAGGTATGTGTGCAATTCTGCTCTTCACTAGACATGACCAATAGCCAAAAATTAGTTGGGGGAATTGGATATAGCACTGCCATCTAGAGTCCATTGATTAATTAAGCTTTATGTGGCTCTGGAGTGATCAATATAAAATATTACTTTGGTTCAGAAATTATTGATGATTTTAGCTTATATGTTGTATAAAAAACTCTTCACTTAGTTTAGCTTAAATTATTTTAACTCGCTGTTATTTGATTAAAATGAAGTTTTAAAAAGCATATGATATAATTAACTCAATAAACATTAGTCACTAATTATTAAAAAAAATAGATTATAATTTTTTTTTCAGCTGTTGTTTTTTAATAGTATCTAAATTATTAATCTTTACTCACTTCTGAATAAGGATATATGAATTTTATAAATAGTAAAGGCACAGTTCACATAAATACATAATGGCTTTCTAAAATCTTAATTCTTTTTAACAAGCCTGTCCATTAAAGTATGAGGATTGGTTATCTTAATATCTATCTGAGCACTTATAGAATATATGTGTAGAGATGGTAATCTGGACCAACTGATGATTGCTGATTTAGCATGAAATACGTATATTGGTGATTATTTATCTTTTCAACATATATGTGTTCAAGTGTATCAGTATTATGAGATAGAGTGGAGAGTGGTTGGTCATTTGAAAGTCTGTACTCATACACCCTATATATTACATATATAGACATAGGTATATAATAAGCCTGTTTCAATTATAACAAGACTTTTTAATAACGTGAAAGCTAAAACCTTCAACAGATATGCCTTAAACTTGCTTATGTGACAGCCAATCAGATGGAATAATGACATCACATGGATCTCTCAATTCTCAAACACGAGTCAGAACTATAAGAAAAAGATGGGACCCATCTTAATCTATGCCTCAATTTATATATAAATAAGCCAGACTCAAGCAATTTGAACTAAGAGTGTGAAGCTTAAATACCTTCACATTTAATTCACTAAATATTATATATAAATAAACAACATGAAATCTTTCGATTTACTACGAAGCAATTTTTTTAAATCTAATGAAATGATATTAACAAATGTAAATATATCAAATTTATTAAGCGTAAACAGATAATATTGTAATAACGTGAAAGCTAAAACCTTCAACAGATATGCCTTAAACATGCTTATATGACAGCCAATCAGATGGAATAATGACATCACATGGATTAAGATGGGTCCCATCTTTCTCTTATAGTTCTGATTTGTGTTTGAGAATTGAGAGATCCATATCATTATTCCATCTGATTGGCTGTCACGTAAGCATGTTTAAGGCGTATCTGTTGAAAGTTTTAGCTGTCACATTATTATCTGTTTACGCTTAATAAATTTGATATAATAACAAGACTTTTTATAATTTTGGTAAAAGATTGGTTTTTTGTTATTTTTCAAATTATGCCAGAGCAGTTATTTTTATTTTATATGCCTATGCAGAAATATAAGTGTATCCGTAGAAATTAAAAATATGAGTAAATAGTTTAACAGTTGAATCAAAATAAAGATTATGATGAGAGAGAGAATGTCAGGAAATAAATAAAATATATAAGAGGATATTTTTGTTTTAATATATGATGAAAATTGTGATAAAATTATTAGAGTGAAAATTGCAATAATTTAGCAAACTTTTATAAAAAAGAATAATAATTATTTTTTAGTTCATTAAAGTTAAAAATAAGAAAAAGTTGCTAAATATTTTGTTTAGTTTATTTGTATATGAAGCGGAAATTAAAAAAATTAGAAAAAGTGATACAAAGGAAAGACCTTTGATTTTTGGAATTGAGAAAGAATAGAAAAAATAAGTTAGCAGGATAGAATTTGCTTTGTTGGTACTTGAGGAAAATAAATAAAATTATGTTAAGAGGATTTGTTAATGGTAAAACTGAATAAGGAAAGTAAAAAAAATTAAGTTAGTAATAATATAAAAGAAAGAAATATTGTTTCTGAAAGTTAATAGTATGGATGGAAAGGGTTAATCTTATGAAATTAATGCTATGATTTATTTTTGGCAGAAACAATTTTTAGTGAAGAAAGAAAAACAATTTAGATTAAAAAATTAATTTCATATGAATGAGACAGTCATTAAAAATTAAAAAATAAATGCAAATCAAGAGTTCTACACCACTCCGTGGAGAATGACAGAAATAAAACTGCATCATGTTGTTATTATTGGTGTATCATCTCTAGTCTGTTTAATCCATATGAATTTTGGACTTTTACTCTATAATTACTATTAAAAATACTTAACTTTTGATTAATAACTAATGACTCTCTGGTTAACAGAAAAAAAATCCCATACCCATTTCTGACATAACAATTTTTCAAATTTAACTTGGCATATAATTTAATTTTAAGTAAATAAGATAGACATTTAAAAAATGGAAAGAATATTTATTGATTTTTAGGAAAGAAATAATAAGCCTTCATCTATATTAATTATAAAAATATGTTGAGTTCATAATAATAAAATAGATAGTTTTAAGTAAATGCTTTAATTAAAATGAGAATTGGCAAAGGACAGGAAACTGATGAGATTTACAGTTGAATTATTAATATTTCCAGGAAAAATGTATAAAAAAATTGTTGTCTATAATGTAATCAATAATTTTGGACAATTATCAATGTATTTACTTTCAAAACAACTCATGAAATATAATGACATGTGACTGAAGAATTGTTAAGTCTGATGAATAAATGAAAATTTAATAGATTAGACATATGCTATTTGAACAGTTTAAATTTAAAAAAAAAAAAAAAACAATTCTCCACAAACTACTTCATATCAATGAACAAGATTCTTTATCAAATTGACTATACATAAAATGATAATTTTTGTTTGCTCTATCTGCCCTTACAGAGAAAGCCAATTTAACAATTGATATTATTAAAGATGGATCTAAAGTCAAGTTCATATGAGATCTAAATTTTTTTGAATAGAATTAAACTTTAAATTTTATCTTTATATTCATTTTAAAGTCAATGTGAATGCATAATCTATAGTCAAATGTGAAATAAACTTAGCAATTTAGTTTTTCAATCAAATGCAAATATTGAAGTGACTAATTCTTTATGCATTGCTTAATATCATTGTATCAGCTTCCTTATCAAATTAACTGCACATATAAAGTGATTATTTATATGTACTATCCCTGCTTATATGACAATTTATGTGATTACTGTTGAATCTCAAATTAAGCCTGTGTGTAACAAAATTTTTTTCTAACACATCAAACTATACATGGCGGAGCTAATTTCTACTCATTTTAAAGCCAGCATGAATACATAATTTAGAATGACAAATAAAATAAGTTTTATTTATGTCTGAGCTTGATTACTTATCAGATTAGTTTTCTTTATAAGAACAAAAATTGTGGACATAAATAATCATTTTGTATATGCAAAATTTAATGAATGTGCAGCTATATTGATGTTAAGTAGCATGTGAGGAGTTGGAAAAACTTCAATATTTATATTTGCAAACATTGTATTGATAAGCTTAGTTTATATTTAAACATAGATTATGTATTCATGTTAGTTTTAAGATGATTAGAAATTAACTCTTCCTGATAAAGTTTAAGGTTTAGTTGTGGTGAAAAAAAGCTTTGTTTACATCTGATCTTGATTTAAAGATCATTCAGTCTTAATAACATTACTTATGAGGCATTTTTTTTAAGAAGAGCAGAGATATTTATGTAAATTAGCATTTTATATATGTAGTCAGTTTAATAAAGAAACAGGTGTGTAGATATTAAGCAATATTTATAAATATTGGTCACTTCAAGATTCACATTTGTTTGAAATGTTATTATATTAATAATTTTTTTTTGAAAAAGCATAGATTAAAGGTAATGATGTTTATTAAAAAATATATGAATTACAAACTCTAAGCTAAATACGATTAATCCAAAATTTCTGATTCCAGCATTTTTTCAAATTGTGAACTTTTTCGCATTTCAAAAATAGATTATTTAACATCTCATTATAAACCTGAACTCTGTTAAGATGGGAAAAAATAAACTGCTCACACTAATTAGATTTTTAAGAATTTACTGTTTTATTTGCTTTAATTTTGTTTGAAAATGTGTGCTCAAACTAAGGTTAAATGCTTTGAATTTTTTTTTTTTGAATGATAGTTTTTGAATGTCAGTTATTTGGATTAAAAGTATTCTGCTTATATTTTTAGATTAAATGGGATTCTTAATGGAATAGATAGATATAGGAAGATATATAAAGAAGAGATATTGGGTTTTACTGTTTTATTTAACATATAGTCAGATGAATTGCTAAATATTTGTTAATTCAACTTTCGAACTCTTGGATGCTATTGTAAAAAAAGCTTATCATAAATGCATTTTGAATTAAGCTCAGCATTTTTGAGGACTACTTATGGCTAATATCATCATCATCATCATCAACCATTATCAATCCAATAAAGAATGAAGGTCTCTCCAATTTTATTCAATCCATCTTCTCCAATCTCTAGCCTTTCTTCTCCACGTCACCTCTGTACACTTTCTTATTTCATCAATCTCTTTCTGGGTCTTTTACAATCTCTTGGAATTTAGTTTAATGTTTCAATTGTTCATCTATTATTATCTCTTTTAGCAATATGTCCAGCTCAACTCTTATATGAGGTCATAAGTAGTTTTCAAGATGGTTAAATTTGATTTAAAAGACATTTATGATAAGCATTTCTTACAATAGTGTCCAAGTGCAGAAAAGTTGAATTTACAATTGCATAAAAAAATTTATACTCTTATGAATTAATGAATTATTAGTAAGTGGAACTAATGGTAGGGTCATGAAGTTTCAACATATCACCTTTACTGATAATATGGGAGTTTTTAAACGTGAGTTTAATAATACGATATGAAGGATTGATGTAATCAATGATAGTTTGGAATAAATATAAGAGCAAAGAAACTAATATTTATACTCCTGATTTACTGAATAGATTACAAGCACCTAATTTATTAAAAAAATGTTATTGATAGTACTTAATAATTTAAATACAATAAATAAGCTTTTATAACTTATTTAAAATTCTTTTTCAGTTAATTCTCACAAATAGATGTAAGAAGAAAGAATTAAGAGTAAGCATTGGATAGAAAATTGTAGAGCAGGTTAGTAATTTTAAATATTTAGGAAATTTATTACTACTTTTCATTTTATCCATATAATTCACATACTTTTTTTTCAGTTCTTTTAATACCTTGAGGATGTCAGACAACAAGTATAGTCCACTTTTATTTTATTCTTTTTTTCTCTCTCAATTGTTACAGTAATATCTGTTTGTTTTTTCACTTATATATTTCATTTCTCCACACACACACACACACACACACACATATATATATATATCATTAAAAGCTAGTCAACACTTAGACAATCCCAATATCAATAACAATCAACAATTTCAAACTGTTGTCAAGGTAACCTCCTTTTTTGAGTAATGTTCAATTTTTATACTGCTCTTCTAATAAGTGTTCAAGTCTCATATCTATAATTAAGCACTGATAGAGTACATTTATTAAAAGAATTTCTTCTCACCACTAAGTATATATATTTTTTAAAGTAGATTATTTCAGCACAATTTTATTATTATCTTCATTCATTCTTTCATTTACATTCTATTTATAATTATATTTATAATTCTATATTTATAATTCTAACTTATTCTGATTCATAACTATCAATTAGGAACATCAAGTTATTTATAATTATTAACTTATTCTGATTCATAGCTATCAATCTTTTTCTTCTTCTTCTTTTTTTTTTTTTGAAAGCTCATTGAATAGAATTTTAGACTTTTTCTTATTCATCATTAGTTCTGTATTTTTTATTTTATGTTGTTAACTATTGTAATATTTCTTTCATTTCTTAAGAAGTAAGTGTGAAAACAACTATAGTATCAATACAATCCATTTCACTTGAATAATTTCTACTTATTTTTAATTCTTTGATATTCTGCTTTAATTCACAAAATACATTCCATAAATCATTGATAAAATGTTTTTAAAAGATGATAAATGCTCTTACTAATGTACTCTATTAACTTTATTCCAGAGTTATTTATTGTAAATTTGATTAATCAATAGGAATTAGGTGATAAGTTATACTTCATATCCAGACTAATTTCCAGACAATAAATATTGTGAGTGGGAAGCTTGTCTCTTAGCCATAAAATAGTCTTGTGATATGGATAATAGCACTATTATCAAGTGTCTACTTATTACCTAAACTTATTCTGGATAGTTTTGAAATAGAATAAATAGAGTGATTGCTTTTTCTAAAACCATAACATAAGCATAAAAAATTATTATTATTATTATTATTTTACAATATAAATATTTTTAGTACTTCATTAGATTAGTAATAAATATCCTTTAAAGTTTGACAATATTCTGAGTCTATGTTTAGATGTTCCAAAGCTTTAATCACTATAGATGACTCAAATGTCTTTTTTATAATCATACATCCAATACAAAGAAGCAAATCTTTAACATTAGCTTAATCCTTAACATTAGTTTGTATATATATAATATAAATAAAATGTCCATTAATTAGAACAAAATTGTAATCATAATAAAAATAATAAATATAACAATAACAAACTATTATAAAGTCTTTCAATCTGCAGAAGTACTTTAGATTAATTTCTTAAACCTGCCTCAACTGCCATTAAATTCAAGAAACAGAGCTGAAGCAAACATCATCAATTCAAATACCATAAAAGAAAAATTAAGAGGCAATTTTTATAAATAGAAATAAAATGCATTTAATCAATAGACAAGCTGCTAACATTAAAATACGGGATTCATGGGATTTGAATTGATGACGTTTGTTTCTACTTTGTTTTTTGAATTTAATGGCAGTTGAGGCAGGTTTAAGAAATTAGCCAAAAGTTTGAAAGACTGTTTATAATAGTTTGTTACCCTTATATTTATTATTTTTATTATGATATATATCTGGGAGCTTCCATGTAATAAAAATATAGTAGCTAAATAGCTAATGTTTCAGTACAATAACAAGTACTTTCTTCAGAGTTTCTTCTTTTTCAAATCATAAGAATGTGTGTCAGTTATTTAGCTATTATATTTTTATTACATGGATACTCCAGAAAATGTCATTTAATGCTTGGATCTAAACTATTTTCCTTTGATCATTTTAATTCCTGCTATAATTTTCTATATAATTTCCAGAAATGTTCATTCTACAGTAGATCAGTAATAGTTGAAAAGGAATGAGAATTATTTGTTTCAACTCTCTGTCAACTTTAAATAATTCTCATTAAATATCAATAGTAGCATTAACCTCGATTTTAATATAGAATGTGAAATTTGGTTTAAACTAAAAAAGAATTTTGATGCACTTTTATAATATGAATTAAAAATTCGGTTCTGGTGATAAATTCACTTTTGAAAAAATATATAACGGTATATTAAATTTCAGTTTTATGTTACCTAAAGTGTGCTATTTTATGTATTTATTTTTAACTTTGTATATCATCAATTCTATAATAGTTTAATTATATACAGCCTCAGGTCAACGTTTAATATTTTATTTTATAACTTTTTAATCCATTTAGAACATGTTTAGGCGTTTTTTACTTTAGAATAATTAGAAATCTCTCTATTGTTATTGCTTTATAATATTTTAAAATATAGATATTAATTAGTTTTTTTTTTTTTTTTTAGAATAAAAATATTTGATATTTTCCTTATTGTTTCTACGGATGTAATATATGTGTGTATATTAAGGTCTGTACCTGATGCAGGCTTGAGATGTCAAAGAAATAAGATATCATATGGTTGATTATTTTGGGAGTGATTGCTTTTTTGTTGAGTTGAGCCCTAACTAATTTCAATCACTATCGTTTTAGTATCACTATCATTATTGTGGATATCGTAGTTTTAGAAATATCACGTGATTTTTTTATATTTAATTTTATTTGTTTTTACCTGTTTAATGTTATAATAAATTGATGCATATTATTAGTTATCATTGTCTTCCATTTTTGAAAAACCTTCTAGTTTGGAACTAATGTAGTTTGACTTTTTTTATCTTAAAATAAAAAAAAACTTCAACAAGGCAGTAACACTGGTTCATCATTAGTTTTAATTTGGCATTGCTTGCATACCCATCGTATATCTTTCAATATATTGGGAACTACATTTTATTTCATTAATGAGTTGAAATATAAAATTATTTATAACTTGACAAAGTTTAGAAATGTGCCCAATGTTAAAAAAAAAAGCGGACAATAATATTTTAAGACAATATATAATGTAAGAAGAGCAATAGAAGAATGAGATAATAAAGTTTGCTAGAGTGATGCAGATAAGAATAGCTGCGAATGAAAATAATTGGATTAAGTACAAAAAGATGTTGTTTCTTTTCAATGGGAAGTTTCTTTTAACTGTAATTAATAATTCAGTCAAACTTAATCGATCACCTAAACTTCATTTTTTTATCAATAATTTAACAATTAAATATAATTATTAAATTGGTGGTAAAATAATAGAATTATTCTATATTATTATAAGGTTTACTGTTAATAAATTAATAAATAATAGTTAATTCTGAAAATGTCCAATGGGAGAAAGGAGAGGGTTTGATTGAAATGTTGACTATCGTTATGAAAATTAATTTTTCTATTTAATTGAAAAAGAAGTACAGTGATTTGTTTTATATTTATAGTTTATGATTATTTCTAAATAAAAACACTTAATAGACATTTTTCACATAAAGATAGTTTTTGTCTGGCTATTTGAAATTCAGACTTTTATATATTTATTCACAGAGAGTGTAGCTAAAATTACTTAAAGTTCAGGTAACTGATTTTATATTTGACATTTAATTTTAGCTAATTGTATGCACTGGGATTATTTTATATATTTATATAAACATATACATTTGTAATTGTGTACATGTGAGCATAACAAAAGTGTACCCATTAATTTTTAAAGTGCCAAATTTAAAATTTAATATATATTGAATATGAAAATATATTTTATCATAAAATTCAAATTTTCATAAATAAAATATCTGATGTCAGATAACAGTAGATCACACGGAAAATATATTGATCTTTACATTTGACAGTACAAAGAATGTTTAGCCGTGTATTAATTATACATATATGATGAAGTTTGAAATAAAAAATAAGCTGGAAAATTGAAAAAAGAGAATATATATATATTTTCAAATTATATTCTTTTGTCAGTGCATCTTTCACTTTAACTTAATCATATCACAACTATCCATCCATCAGCGCAAAAGTCAGACCAGTGTCTTACACCATAGATATACTTGAAATATATTCTTTTTCAAGTAAATTATACAGCATATATTACAATTTTAATTTCACACACACACATATATATATATGACTTTTAGAGAAACTTAATTTTAACTTTATATATATATATATATATATATATATATATATATATATATATATATATAACTATTCAAAACAATACAATAATAATATAACAATATTTTAAATAAATATATACAATTTAATAGAAGTACTTTCAACTATCTATGTAGTCGTTGTTGAAAGTACTTCTATTAAATTGGTATATATTTGTTTAAAATATTGTTACTGTATTAATTATTGTATTGTTTTGAATAATTATATATATTTTATTATAATTGGAATACAGACATTGATTAATAATTTACATATATATATATATATATATATATATATATATATATATAATATATATATATATATATATAATAAATATATATATATATATATATATGACTTGAACTAAAGACTTTCAAGCTCTCTTCTATTATACACTCTATATTATACAATCAATACACATGATCACATACATGTAGAAAAAATAAATGATCTCCATTATACTTATTTCATGCTGAACCAGCACTCATCAGTTGGTCCATATCACTCTCTAATCAGTGCTCATATTATATTAAGATAGCAAATCTTCAAACTTTAATAAACAAGGTTCAATATTCTCCACCTACCAACTCTTCAGCTATTCATATCATTGAAAATCTGATGCTGGAAGGTTCAGAGTGTATAGTTGTAGAAAGCTTGAAAGTCTGAGTTCAAGTCTTGCCTAATTACATTAATTTAATATAGACAATATACTTGTATATATATATATATATATATATATATATATATATATTAAACTTTCTTTTCTATCACACATTACTAAAATATATAATCAAAGATATGTGAAAAAGACAACATTTGGTGCAAAATAAGCACTTATCAGTTGGCCCAAATCATATCTCTTACACATATCATTATCATTTCTTTAGTATATATATATATGTAATGACATTATTTTTTGATACCTGTATTCCTTCAAAGTTATATATGTAATCTTGTAATTAAATATTAATAAATATATGGATAATGCATTTGTATATGGTAAGCAAGATATTATTAAAGAATTATTTAAGAAATTAAATAGTTTAAATGGTTTAAAATGTATTAAAATGGATAAAAAGTCAATATGTGTCCAGTTTCTTGATCTTAAAATAACTAGAAATAGATGTAAGCTAGATTATTGTATGATGATTAAACCAATAGAAAAAGGGGTACTTTCTGTATAAGTTAACAGTGCCAATATCACATAAAACAGTAGGTTTAAAGTCCTTTTTGTTTAGAAACAACAATTTATGTAAATATACATCGGATAAAAGTAAAAATATTGAAATTTATATGGAGGAATTATTAAATGTTAGATATAATTATCATCTTGTATATAATACTATTAAAAATTTTAATAGGAAATATAAAAATAAAAATATAAATAATAAGGTTGATTCTACTACTACTAATAAAAAATATGGATATCAATACAATGAACAAATGAATTTTATAAAGGAAATATATAAAGATATGTATGAAATTGCATTTTATGCACCTGATGGATTAAGTAAAATAATAAATAATTCAAAAGCAAAAACCTCATTCTTAAATCAAAATTGCATCATATATAAATGAGATCTAAATGTGATAATGGATATATAGAGAAATCAAGATGCACATTGGAGAAAAGAACTAAAGAACACTTGCAGTTATTAAAAAGTTAAAAAAAACTAAACAAAAATGTAATGTAAATAATAATGTTTCACCATTAGTTTATTATGATCATAATAGATGATGTATATATGGATTTAATTTTGATTATAATAATGTAAAAATATTACAAATTGAGAGAAGTAATAATAAAAAGAAAATAAAAGCAGCTATGTTAATATATAAATGTAAGCATGACTTAATAGACAGATAGCAAATGTAAAAATCAATGAATTATGGGAAGATTAGACTTTGAAAGTGTGTTTGAAGATATCTTAAAAAAGAATTAGGGTTAATTGACAAAGACTATAAAGCTAGTGAAAAGTACTCCTAGGTGGATATAAAAACTTTTAAAGTTGTACTTTATATATATTTATTTTACTGTATTTATTAATATTTAATTACAAGATTACACACACACACACATATATATATATTGTAACGGTATGCATTCTCTCAACAAAATAAGTTAAGGCAGTCGCATCTCACTATAGTCAGATTTAAGGTCTTCATATAGGATGCCACAAATGATGTGATTTAATTTTGATATAAAACTATATCTGTTCCCAACAAATAACTTATTATTAATAAATTATTATATCTAAACCACATCAAATCAATTTTCACCTTAATTGACTTAACCGTTATGCTCAGATTTCGAACTCAGGGAAGTTTAACAATTGATTCTCTTCAGGGGTTCCTATCAATATTCTAAAGTAATATTAATAACAAATCTCACTAACTCTTTAAATTAAATAAAATAAAATTGAAGACTTCATTTAATTTAATATAAAAAACATAATAATTATTTATTTAACAAATAAATAACTTAAATTTTACAATATATAAAAATTATTTATATATCTACTTCCCTATATTAAAAAATATAAATATTCTATTTACTTACAGTAGATATATTTTCTAACTTATAACACTACGTGATTTTATAATGTATATAAAATATAAGTATCCAAATATTAAGACTTCTACATTAACACTATTATATATTAATTAGATTATACAAATAATAATCCAATTATTTATATATAATGTTTTCATTCATTAAAATGATTGTACATAATTTATGTTTATTAATATAAAAATATATATTTCATATCAATGTTAGTCATTTATCCACTTATCATACATTATGGTTATTAGACTATTTGGATTAGTATAAACAATGTAGTGTCATGTCATAGAAAATAATAGTATGTTAATTTAAAAATAATTTAATCTCTTACCTCCAAGTTCACTTTATCCCTCTATATTTTTACATGCCTTTCCCATATTAATATTTCTTAACCTATATCTAAATCTTTATTAATCATAAATAAAAATAAAAATATTTTAAATTATTAATTCTCTCTTATTGTTCATTTCTTTAATGAAATGAATACGATAATAAAGGAAATGAAATTAATCTTTCCCAATTATAATTTTCAAAAAACTTAAATGGTATTTGTAAAAGTTAATACAATAGCCTCAAATGTTCCTGGAATTCGCGAATGAAACTCCTTCGAAGATGCAATTTTTAATTCCTTCATTGTTATACATTAAAGAAAATAATAGGATATCCCAAGTTGACATTTAGTTTCCTCTTTGTATGTAGATTTCATTTTCTTAATACACAGTTCCTTTATTAACAATTATAATTCCATTTTGAAGATCTAACTTTTTTATAATTTTATAGGCATTCAGCAAAAGATGTTATTCACACATATATATTTGACTAGGCAAGTGCATTTTGTATATCCCATGATAAATTGGTGTTCTACCCACTTTGCATTTTTCTTATAATGTAAAGTACATTAAATTTAGTTGAAGTTTTTATAAACATGTTCATTTTAAAATGAAGTTTACAATTAGAACTGATTAGAATGATTTTTTAACGAACACGAAAATATATTCTAACCAAGTAATTTAGAAGTTACTTTCTTTAAAAAAAAAATTAGAAATTTCCTGTAATAAGTATTAAATCATTCAAAATATAGATTTTATACTATACACTGTTCTTTTAAATTGAACACAGTATAAGTTTTTATGAGGATATAGCTGACAAAAAAATAGAATCCTTAATCTTCTAATAAAAATGGAATTATTTTTTATCTCACACCATGAGCTTGCTGAAGCATATCGCATTCTACATTGTTACAATACAATTCGTTATTAAAACACTAAGTTAACTCATTTCCTTTAATTCGATAAACTGTATGTGAATCCAGAGGTCATTCATTACCTTGTCAACGGTCTTTTCTCAACAACGTTTTTTTCATTTTAAAGAATGAAAAATACTAACTTACTAAATTATATATTTATTTTCATAAATATAATAAGAATACAAATATAATGTATACATATTGATTATATGTATGTATGAGTATATATACTCCTACAATATATATATATATATATATATATATATATATATATATATATATATATATATATATATATATATATATATATAGCAAATTATCATAGTTTAATTGATAAGTTTCAAATTTTTTGCACTCACAATTTTGATAAAAAGACACTATGAAAATACATTAACAACTTTTACTAGTCATTTATTAAGCTAGATATTATCCCCTAGACCAAATCTATATTTTATACCTCACTTAATGAATAATATATTTGCAGTGTTATAGAGGTAAAACACTTGATTTTCTTGCCCATGTTGTCAGTTTTGATAATTTTCATTACATCACTCTTTGATTTCTCTTGGAGGCTTTAAAGGAACCAAGCACAGCAAATTTCTAATGTTCCTTCCATACATTCTTATTGTTGCAGCTGTTATTACTATGTTATTATTAATATAGTATATGAACATGGATGGGCTGTTCACCAACACATATTTGCCAGCATGGTGAGTTTATTAGCTTTTTACCTCTGAGTTTAAAAGTGAAAGAACAACATTGTGGAGATTGATGGTATATCAGACAGAGTGGCAAGATTAGTTATTCAACCTAAAAGCAGATACCAAATGAAGATAATTTAGGTTTATGCTCTAACAAGTTCTCATCATGATAAAGTAGTTGAAGATTTTTATATGGATGTATAAAAAATTTTTGATCAGACTAAACAACATTTTAAAATTGTTATGGGAGATTTTAGTGCTAGAATTGCTAAACAAATAAGAGTTGAAAATGCTGTAGGTAAATTTGATTATGATAATAGAAATGAGAGAGGACATAGACTTGTGAAGTTTGCAGAAAAGGAATAACTTTATATTGTGAATTTTTTTTTTTGAGAAAGATGTTAAAAGGAAATGGACATGGAAGCATCCAAATGAAGATACAGCAGAATTGGATTATATTTTGACCCAACAGAAAATACAATATTTCAAGATTGTAATGATCTTAATAAACTCAACACAAGAAATGATCATCCATTAATAAGATGTAAGATATGTGTTAATGCAAAATTAGAGAGACACAAATTATTTAAGAAAAACAATATTCACAGTTAATATTCCTAAGCTTAAAAAATATTAGAATGAATTTAAATTAGAACTTGCAAATCAGTTTCAAGTATTAGTAGATTTTGAACATGATTCAGATTTGGATTAAATTAATAGGAAAATAACTGATACACTTTTAAAAACTGCTACAAAGATAGCTGGTAGAAAAATGCAGCAATTGACCAACAAAATTTCTATTGAGACTAGAGAATTTATGAAAAAACAAGAAATATGAGGTTACATAAAAATTATGCATTAAGAAAATGATGTGAAAAAGAGTTGATAATGATATAAGAAAGTATAATTGTGAACTAGCAAGGAAAGCTGGAGAAGAGAATAAAAGTCTCAAGAGTGGAAAACAAAATTTTACTACTGGTAAGAAACTTATATCTGCAATAAGTAAAAAAAGATGGAACTATTACTAAAAAGAGAGATGACATCATGAAATTTGTAGAAGGGTTCTATCAAGAATTATATAATAATAAAGAACAAGTACATCCTACCAGGATTTTAAATGAAGAAGTGAGACATGCAATTAAATTTATGAAGAAGCAAAATGCTCCAGTTAATGATTGAATTATAATCAATATATTAAAAAAAGTAAGTGAAAGAATAATTTTTTTGGCAAAGTTATATACCAAATGTCTAAATGATAAAGATGTACCAGATGATTGGAAGAATACAGTATTAATATTAATATTTAAAAAGGGTGCTAAAGAAGATATTATAAATTAAGACCTATCAGCCTTTTATTAGTTTTATACAAAATTTTTACCAAGATAATTACAATCCATCTACAGAGAATATTGGATTTCAACCCACCAAAAGAACAAGCTGGATTTAAAAGTAGTTTTAGCACAGTAGATCATATCCAAGTATTGAGAGAAGTATGCTTTTGATTTGTAGATTATGAAAAGCCATTTGATTTTATAAGTATTTCTTCAATGATTAAAACATTGGATCATCAAGATATAGACCATAAAAATGCAACAGCAACAATTAGTTTATATAATGATATTAGGAAGGTTGACATTGGGAAGTTTGTAAGACAGAGTGATTACATATTTCCAAAACTTTTTATAACAGTGCCGCAAGAAGAATTTTGTGGATTAAAATGGAAAGCTAAAGAAATAAAAGTAAATAGAGATAAATGTTTAAGTCATTTAGATTTTTGCAGATGATGTAGTTGATTTTGAAAGTAATGCTTTATAGCTTTAGGAAATATTGCAAGAGTTATCAGATGAAAGTAATAAAGTAGAATTAAAGGTAAATGTTAAAAAGACCAAATTAATGTTTAATGGATTTTCTCAAAAGATGTTAGTCAGATGATTACTACAGGTGAAAATATAATGGATGAAATTAATCATAGAATTAAACTGGGATGAAATGCTTTTGATAGAAATAACTTAACATTAAAAGGAAATATTCCTATGCATTGAAAAGGAAGATTTTTAATAAATGTGTTTTACCAGTTCTTACTTATGAATCTGAGACTTGGATGCTTAATAGTAAAATAATACAGAGACTCCGGAGCATTCAAAGATGTATGGAGAGATGCATGTTAGGAGTAACAAGAAGAGATCAAAAATGCACTAAATGGGTAAGAGACCAAACAGGTATTACTGATATTATTGAAAGAATTAAAAGATTGAAATGGAGTTGGACTGTATATATTGCTAGAAGAGATAATAATAGATGGACAATTGAAATCTTAAACTGGATTACAAGAAATTGTAAAAAAGCCAGAAACAGACTACATGTGAGATGAATAAGAAAGTGTGCAGGAGGGATTTGAAGAAGAGAGACTATGGATCAGAGAAGATGGATTGAACTTAGAGAGACCTTAATCCTGCAAGTGGATTGATAATGGTTGATAATGATGATGAATGGATGTACCATGCTTTGCATTGGAATATATTGTCAAATTATGTTTTTATCCTGGTGCATCTTTTACTTTAGCTCATATATATATATATATATATAATTAACCTATTCATTCAGTATATTGAATGTTTAACTATAGTAAATAGACGGATTTGAACTTAGGACTTTTAGTCTATATTTATCCTCCACTCGATCACTAACAACTGAAACACATGACCACACACATGTGAAAAAGATAAATGATCCCCAATATACATGTTTCATGCAGAACCAGCCCTCATGCGTTGGGTCAGATCATATATACACACACAAAATAGCCTTCAAGCAGCTCATTTGAAGACAAAGATATCTTTTAAAATGATCTGAAACCGCCCCTCCCCTCAGTACATTAGAAAATATTGTTTATTTGATTTGTCAGCTTCTAAAATGGTAGACATTCTTATGTTATTCTTTTTTTTTTTCAACTTCTGCAAAAAAAATAGATATCCATTTATTAAGTAATTTCTGATGTCTCACTAAAATAGCTATAAAATAACTATAAAAAAGTCCTAAGCCTATTTGAAACATAAAATAAATTCACTTTTGGCTAGTTTATATTTTAAGTTCTGTTCATGATATTGACAGATGAATGTACTAATAACTATATTACAAAACCCTAATCACTATGCAATAAAGAAATATCAAAAAATATGTTATTTTATTTAGCTTATTATGAATATGTTATTGATAAATTGCAGTTAAGAAATAAAACTGGAAATGAAAATCTTAAAATCTTATATCAAGTAGCAAAACATTTTTTAAAAAGAGAGAAAGGATTGCTAAAAAAAATTTAATCTTAGATATGATAATCTAAAAAATTAATGAAATAGTGCTAGAAAATAAAAGTAAAAAACAATATACATTTATAGATCTATCAAAAAAGTTTATACACTTAACAGTACATAGACATTGACAATATGTTAAAGCTTGTGATGAATAGAGTTTTAATTCAAAGAATGAAGATTGCTGTTCTTTTAATATGAGAGTGCTTTTTCCCTTAGTTTTCTCTTTCCATCATTAAAACAGTACAACCTATTACAATATGTTTACAGCAATAATATAAAAAATTAAATAGTGGAAGAAAAGGGCAGACACTTTAATTAATGTAATGACTTTTTAAGAAAATTGGTTATTTTTTTAATTCATTTTATCTTTTGAGTTTTGAATATATATATATATATATTATTTGTTTTAATGTCAACAATCAACTCTATCAACAATCTTAATCTGTTGTCAAGGCAACCTACAGGTTAAGATTGTTGATCACTTAACGGTTGATTTACATTTAAAAACCTATTAAAATATATTTTACTTATTATCACCATCACAACAGCACACACCTCTTTCTTTCCAAATATATATATGATTTATAAAATATAATGCTCTTTACCATTAAATCCAATCAAAAAATATATACACTTTCATTTTTTTTTCCAAAAACTTTAATTTTTCCTTCACCATATATATACATTAACTTGTTTACCACATACAACGTTTCAGCCACCTTATTTAAAGTCATTTTCCAGGATCTACAAAATACATATTTATATCTTTATAATTATCAATACAATTAAAAATAAAATAAAAACATAAAAATACATCTATCCCTATCATAAAAACCAATAACATTTTTCTTTCATTTATCAATACATTGCTTCTTTTGTCCCCAAACCTTTTTCATTTTTCTTACCTATATATTTCTTTTTTTTTTTTTTAAAAAAAAAAAAAAAACAAACCACAAGTAAGTATAGAGTATATATAATGTAGTATATGTAAAAAAAAAAAGTGCATTGATAAATGAAAGAAAAATGTTGTTGGTTTTTATGATAAGGATAGATGCATTTTAATGTTTTTATTTTATTTTTAATTGTATTGATAATTATAAAGTTGTAAATATGTATTTTGTAGATCCTTGAAAATGACCACAAATAAAATGGCTGAAATGTTGGATGTGGAAAACAAGTAAATATATAAAGAAAAAAGGAGAATGTATATACTTTTTGATTGGATTTAGTAGAAAAGAACACTATAAACCTGTTAAAGTCTTGAGGAATTTATTGTCTTACTATTTGTTTTTTATTTCATTAATTTTCTAAAATATATTATTGGACTACTTATTTTACAATTATAATATCTAAATTTAAAGTAGCAGCAAAAGTGGTGTGTCAAGCAGTATGCGAATAAAAAAAATTATATTTCACTATTCTAAAGAATGGTTTAAAATATTAAAATGTTGATAAATAGGTCAAATTTGTGATGGTTATTAAAATGCATGCTTATTTCTATAATATGATTCTGTATTTTTTGATATGAAAACAAATATGTAAATGCTTGGAAATTTAAATGACTTTCAGCAATAAAATGGTGTATTGAATGGAATAATTTTATTCAGTTGTTCAAATTAAACACATATATTAAGTTTTAATTTTTATTATAGATCCATCTATTGTAAGCTTGAATAATCAATAGGTAACAATTGGTATGGTGCTATAATATTAGTAACTCCAGATCAATTTCTGACTTTTGCTTTCATCAATGATAAATATGATTTGAAAGTGGAATTAATGCAATTATTCATCTAGCAGCCATATTTTGCTTCTTTATAGTATACAAGCTAAGTGTGTCAAATTAAAAACAAACTTCAAGATTCAGAATCCTAGATAACTCACTTTCATAGCTATATAAATGCGACTTTAGATGCATTTTTATGCAATTTAGAGATCTCAATTTTAATCCAAAGTATAGACCTTTCTATCCTTGGTCTAGGAAAGTTAGTAATAACAACAGTTATTGAAAGCATGTGAACAAGTGTACGAGAATGTGATACTTTTGTTGTTACTATGTTAGCAACTGAAATATTCTTATTTTTGCAAGACTGATAATCATTGTTAGAAAAATGATGAATGATATTTTTACAATATCCACTAGATGATACAAAAACATAATGTAAAACAAACTTTTTTATTGTAATGACTCTGTAAGTTTATATTATTATTATTATTATTATTAGTGCCCTGTGAGTTTTGGTAGAGAAGTGAAAAGTAGAGCTCAAGATTCATGGACCACAATACAGTTTGGTCACATCTGGCATTCAAACTTCTTGGGAACTCCTAATCAATAAACCATTTGATTATTTAATTATTTTTAAAAAAATTCTTCATGTTCTTATTCATTTTTTTACATATTCACTGCTCCTTTATTGTATACATTTTTTAGCATTCTATAAAAAAGATGGTGGATAATTAATTTTTTTTTAAAAAGTGAAATGTTTACATGCATGTTTACCATAATCATTATCATTAAAACATATTTTTTTATTTTTTGAAGTAGTTAAATGTACTGCCTTTGGTGCAAATATTGAAATATAAATATCAGAATGACAAATAGATTTTATATATATGTCAATAAAATATTTGAAAACCAGGCACTCTTCACAAACCTGGGAGCTTAATTGTAACTATAGAGGATTTGAACTCAGATTTTCACAGATTTTCAAGCACCTTTCAACTATCCACACCATCCTATACAACTGATACATATGACTACATACATGTAGAAAAGATTAATAATCACCAATATACGTATTTCATGCTAAACCAGCACTCATCAGTTGGTCCAGATTATCATCTCTCACATATATATATATAATCAATGCTCAGTTTATATTAAGATAGCAATTCTTCATACTTCAATGGACAGGCTTCAATCCACTGCAACCTCCAACTTTTCAGCCATAATATTCGCATCAGCATGGGATTTGAGTTTTCATCATCAGATTTTCAATGATATGGATGGCTGAAAAGTTGGAGGTTGCAGTGGATTGAAGCCTGTCCATTAAAGTATGAAGAATTGCTATTTTAAAATAAACTGAGCATTGATTATACATATGTGTGAGAGATGATAATCTGGACCAACTGATGAGTGCTGGTTTAGCATGAAATACGAATATTGGTGATTATTAATCTTTTCTACATGTGTGTGGTCATATGTATCAGTTGTTTAGGATAGTGTGGATAGTTGAAGGGTGCTTGAAAATCTGAGTTCAAATCCTCTATACTTATATATGTCAATAGTGGGATGCTTGTTCACAAATCTATTAATGATAACAAGATAAAAAACTGATTAAAAAAGATCCTGTAGTATACAGGTCTAGTAAGGAATAATTTCACATTTTTTTTTGGGGGGTGGGGTGGTGGGGCGTGGTGGAGTTTTTAATTGTTAACTATTTAAAGACTATTTTTATTTTACCCTTTTCAACTTAGATTACTTTTTTTTTAAAACTAACTACTTGCTTATTTTAATCCAATATATATTATTTTATCCTCAATATATTTTTATATTTTCAATCTTTTAAAATAAGCAGTTCTCATTTTTTGTTTTATTTCTGAGTAGTATCTTTCTTTCATTGTATGTTGCAGGATTTCTATTTTCTAATTTATTCTCATCATCATTACTAATTTTCTATATCAAATAAGACACTGCACAGCATTTCTCCAAAGCTTTTTCCTGTTTTGCTTTTCTCTATGCATGATTTTTTTTCCTCTTTAAAACTCATCATTTTTTTTTTCTATTTTTTTTTTTATCTTCTTCCCAAATCATCAGAGTTTTCATATCATTTAAATTTAAAAACAAACAAAAACTTATAAAACTGCTTTGGTTATATATATATAATTATTTTTTACTATAAATATTATCTTATAATTATTATTAAAACTTTTTCTCCAGATTTTTCTTTTTTTTTCTTCTTTACTCTATAAGTGAATAATAATTTAAGCCTGAATAACAATTATTTGAGATTTGTTTTATTTTAACTTCTCAAATAATTGAGTAATGTTTTATTCTTTGTTGGAGAATAGGAATAAACATTTCATGTTGACTCTAGAACTAAAGGTCATTGATAGTATAAAATAAACAGTCCTAGAAAAATAGACTAATTATATCAGAGTGTTGGATCAAATTTAATCTGTTCGTGTTTAAAAAGTTCTAAGGATTCAAAATTAAATTTAAGCTCAACAGTCCTACAGAAATAACATAAGACAGAATTAGAAAAAAAAAAAGGAGAAAGAAAGAAACAAGTCTTTAGAAATTTTTGTATTGAGTATCTAAAAATCATATTTATATAACTAGTAATTTTAAATTTTATTTGGCATATCATTATTGTTGTTATTAAGATAATTTTGGAAAAAAAATATTGCCTATTATGAAAGTATTTGCGCACTATATATTTGAATAATTTACATTTCTGGCTAATATTATAAACAGCCTAATTATTCAGCATTTTAATGCAAACTCTGAATTTTTCTCAGCACATTAGCTGATGATTATTAGTATACATTCGTTCTAGGATAATGAGAAAGATATTTCTATTTACTTTTTCTTTAATCAACTGTACTTACTTCAATGGACAATTTCTAGCATTTCTACAAGAAAGAGTTATGCGTTATATATTATTGCCATCTATTTTATAAGTAGACTATTGTTTAGCTGAGAGCTTTGGACCCTTAAGAATTAAATCATTTTGAGCCTCCCAATAGTGCATCTGTTTATGATTCTGATGAAGTAGAGCTTCTAAGATATTCTCCTATTAATGTGGCTAAGTATTTAATTTATTGTACTTTTTTCATAGTTAATTTATTTTATCATTTGAATATTTATATTATTTCTTGTATAAATAAGATGTAAATGTAACTATATTCCATATTTTTTTAACAAATGACTTGGTCTTTAACACTCTTCTAAAAATAGATTATTCCCATATTCTTTCAGAAAAAATGAAACATTAATTTAACTTTTGTACCTTATTTCATTTGTTCTTTAAGCATAATTATAAGAATTATTTATAGAATAAAATTTATTTAAATTTAATATATATGAGTAGAAGTTTACAAAGCATCTTTTTATTGATTTTATTTGTAACTTGGTTTCATAGTTTATGCATGTATTTTTAAATAAATAACTCCTTTATTTTGGGGTTTAATATAAATGTTTCTTAAAAGAGATGAAAATTCCAAAAATACTTTTTAATTCTTAAATGCAGAGTATCTTTTTTGAAAGACATATATTAGAATAACATGTTTAATCATTAATATACTTTGAATTTATTCCTATAAGTTCTGACCTACACTTAAAATTGAAATAATGCTATTTTCTGGAGAAATTTTAACAATCTAACATATTGTTTTTTTATCATTTGCACTTTGAAAAGATGCTCCACACAATTAAGGATTTAAGGAATAAGTATTTTAGAAATTTTCATTCCATGCAAAAAGCATTTATAATAAAGAAGAAAACTATTACAATTTAATTATGAAGTTTAATTTTCATTACTTTAAATAACTATATTCATGCATTATTAACATTGTAATCTCAACAATTGTTTTATTTGTTTTTTATATTTAGCTGTTAGCTTTAAATTTGCTAATAAAATGAAAATGGAGATTGAATGAACTTTTTCTAATTAAATAGAATAAGAATATGCATTTTTCACTTCTCCCAAAGTGTTTTTTTTAATATCATAAATTTTTAATATGTTTATTATATAGATACTGTAAGTATAAATTTATAACTTGCATAAGTGCCATCATGGATTATTTCTTAGACAACTATTTTCTGATCTTCATACTCATCAGTAATCTGTTTACTATCCCTTTCTCTCTTTTTGAATTTAGCATTGCATTTTTGTTATAACTGCATTATTCTATTATTCTATTTTTTTTATTATTACTTTTGTTGATGTTTTTAATGTGTAAATTTTTAACAGTAATATTTGTTTCAGATGTATATATATTTGTCATACATAAATAAAATACACAATATTATTTACAGTTTTAAATAGCTTTGGAAACCACACACACACACGCACATATATATATATATATATATGTGTGTGTGTGTGTGTGTCAAAGCATTGACTGGGAAGTGAACCCAGACCGACTACTTAGAATGCAGCTATGCTAGCCACTAGGCCACCAACACTTGACAATGTTTTGGAAAAACTTTGAACCAAATGCAGTGAGAAAAGTACTGCATAAAAGTAGCATTGATTGAAAATGGATAGTTGGCTTTTGTGGTTTAGTTAAATTTTTTAATTAATTTCTCTCTGAAAAAAAATAAAAATGAAAACTTTAATTTTCTTAATTGAATGCAACTATTGTGCTCAGACTATCATTTTATGTTTGAATATCATTTGACATTTTGTGCATCTAATAACAATTAATAAATAAATGAATCAGTTTATTATATTATATTTATATAATATTTATTTTATTTTTCACTTTACTTCAAGGCTATCTCTGTAAATATAAGTATTTGATGGAGGCAAAATACTTTTACTGCCACAGGCATATTAATACAAGCTATTTTAATGTTAACAATAATCTATCCTTCTTATTAGCAACTTCATTTTATTTCATATTTGTGGAAGTATATCTTCATTCAAAGAATGATAATTAGAATTACTATTAGAAACTTTTATAATTATTGTGATTATATTTTTGCTATCATTCTTACTTTTTCTTTTGGTTAATAGTTGAATTACTATATATCTTTATTTTTATAATCTAATCCTTAAATAATCTCATTTAAATTTTTTTTTATTATTTTAAATGAACTACTATAATTATGTTTAATTCATATTTATTTACTTGTAAATTCTTTAACATTTTTTATTTTTAAGAAAGTTTAAGCGTATATTTTATTTCATTATTATTCATTAATTTATCAGTATTTTTAAAAACTGAATTTTAATCTTTTATTTTGTTTTTTATTTTAAAAAATTGAATGGTTTATTGCTTGAGAGTTTATAAGTTTGAACCCCAAAAGTGACAGAGTTGAGTTTCAGAATCTATCACTTTGCCATATAACAAAACACATAATTTTTTTTCATTAAGTATGCATTTTTACTAATAATATTTTTATATTTAATGAATGCTTTTAATTGGGTAATTCAAATAATTCAATTATTAGCTGATGATTTTTTTTTTTTTAAAAAAAATGCTGCCTCTTACTTTGAACTTATAGAAAAGAGTGAAAAAATGTTGGAGAGTGATTTTTTCTTCTTTCAGTAAGATCAGATGAAAGATTAAAAGAGAACACAAGTGCCATTAGCTGTACATTGCTTGAATAATAGATTATATAACTTGTATGATTTGGATGAGTTAAAACGTTGGCGAAACAAAACAAAAAGTTAATTGCTAACAATATATAAGTCCAACATTTTAAAAATAATTTCTTAGCTGTTAAAAAATAAATAATATCCTCAACATTAATCATTGAAGATAAGATTGCTTCAAATTATAAATACATTAGCCAGCTAGATAATGCTAAATATCTCAGTATGGAAAATGCATAAAGAAATTCAGATTATTAATGGCAAAAATCAATAAGTACCATCGCTTCTTGGATGAGATAAGAAGAGTTAGCATTGTTATTAATTTTAAAAGATGGTTTTGCAGATTCAAAAATTAAGTGGTCATTAGTTTTAAGTTTAAATATAATATGGCTATTGTCTGATCAGAATTTCAGAAAAATCAAGACATAGGTGAACATATTGATAATGTTTTATAATAGTGTCTAAAAATTAGGTTGTTTTCAGCCTATTTTATTTTGAGATTGAGAATCTCAATTATGCTCAGTAATGGATTTTTTAAAAAAAAATAAAACTGAGAGTTTTTTGAAATAGTGCTGTAGTTGGAAGAAGACTATTCTCACATCTTTAATAATAAATACTCTTTGGTAGATAAAAGTGCAATTTATAATCATGGTTTTGTCATCAGTACTGTTATCACTACTAGTCAAAAAGTGTGAGTACGATGGCTCAATTTGAAAAGAAATCTATCAAAAATTTAGTTTTTAATGTTTAGATTTTTATCACCAATTAGTTGCTGTAATATATTTTCTTCTCCACATTACCTGCCATATTATTTGTCTTTTCATAAGTTCTTTTCTTCAAAAGTTCATAGCTAATTTTTTTCTTTTTTTAATATACCTCCTTTTCTTTTATTCTAAGCAGTCTTTTCCTATATTTATTTCATAATTAATATATTTTTTTTTGCATATAGTTAATCCAATTTCTCTTCTTTATTTACATTTTTTTAAAATAATCTTATTCTTTTCCTCACTTCTATGTTTGAAACCTTCTTCTTTCAACTTATTTTTTTTTATTACTTTGAAGATTGTGACCAACTGCTATATATTTTTATTTCCCTAACCCTTTTTTTCTAATTGTTTACCCAATTTAAACATTTTGTAACTTTCTTTTACTTTATTAAGACTTATGCACTGAAATATTCATTTCCATTTCTTTGTCACTATATCTATTATATAAAAAAAGCATCTCAAATATCTGAAGATATTAACTTATTCTATAACTTTCTATTCAATTGCTACCCTTAAATTGTTATTTTTCATCTTTGCTTTCATCACATCATATGACTAAAATAAGATAATTTCAACTTGGTCATTTGTATTCAAACAAAAATTAAGATTAATTTGAATGATATTTCCCACATGTCCAGTTCTAGAGTCTAGAAGAATAAATATTGTTTCTGTCTGTTTTTGGTCTCTAACTTTTCTATCCATATTATAGCTTAAAAAATTCTGATTACATTTAAAGATATATTTCTACATATCTTCCACCTTTAGATTGTTTTTTTTTAAATAAAACTGCAATTTTAGTGATGAAACTTTTGACTTTTTGGATTTTTTGTTACTGATGAATGGTCTAAGTAGACAAAATGATTCATGAATTTTTGCTTTCAACATCACTTTTTTAAGTTACATGACCCTACTATCACAATCTTTATTTATATTTTAAATTCTTTAATTTTTGGATATAAATATATCATTAGTACATTTTAGGTTATTAATGTTTCTTCTATTGTTTGAAAATCAATATTTATCTTTGTTCAGTATGGGTTTACTCATCACATATTCAAATAGAATACAGATCATGGTAACATACAGTCCAGCTAACTATTTGCTAAGGTGAAACTAGCATATTTGTTATAAAGTAACTGTGGTTAAAATTAAATATTCTGTCTCATTATTTAAAAAAAAAAACACACCATAATTTAGCATAATCAATTAAAATCAGAATGATTTTTTTTATA
Organism: Epiperipatus broadwayi; assembly: GCA_028023455.1. Lineage (NCBI taxonomy): Eukaryota > Metazoa > Onychophora > Udeonychophora > Euonychophora > Peripatidae > Epiperipatus > Epiperipatus broadwayi. The sequence continues at coordinate 744,548 of JAQFVV010012574.1, read as the reverse complement.
TAAAAATCACATGACCTGTTTCTGATATAGCTGTTATTATCAACAATATGTTCAGCTCCTTGGATTTTTTTGGCATCACTATATACCTGTGACAATTCTTTTTTAAATATAAGATTAATTTATTCATGCCTTAATAATATGCTATGATTATAAATCCAAGATTATGTTTTCTGATATTGTAATATTGTAAAATATTCTGCTCTGTCTGTCAAAATTATTTTTTATGGCATGAAAATATGAATAAATTTTACCAAACTGCAGAATCATTGAGTGCTTTTTAAAATTAATTTCCATAATTTATTTTAAAATTTGATTGATTTTTGTTGCTTTTGTTTATATCAAAATTTCATAAGAAATGTTTTCAACTTCTATGATTTTAGTTTTTTTGGCAATAATCTCATGAATGATATTATTTCATATTTCACTGCTGATAGTTTCTTTGTGATATTGATCCTATAAAGTCATCTTTTATAATCTCTTTCTATTATAGCACTTCTTTATATTTTTTCTATTTTGTTTTAACATTATAATCTTACCTTTGAAATTCTCAAAACCCAAATTTTTCATTTCCTTTTTGCAAGTGTATATTTTTCAGTTTTTCCTGGCTGTTTTTTTTTTTTTTAATTCCTATTTAGTCCTATTAATTTTTTATTTTTTTTAGCCATTTTAGTTTAAGCTTTTCTTCTTTCTCTTTTTTTTCCATTTACAGCTGAATTTTTTCCCTGCATTATCATGCATACTTGATGTTTTAGAAAGGCAGATTCTGAATGTCAAGATCCATGAATCACAATAAGAACTGCCATGTCTACTGCTTGATATTCTTATAAACTCCTGAGCAAGAAACTATTTAATTATTTTTATTAATGAATTTTCTGGGATTTATTTTGAATCTTATGGTTGTTAAACTTTTTATAATATACTGTCAGATTCTTTATTAAATATGTTTTACTTTTATTCACAATTCATCTGGTTTTCCATCACTTACTCCAAAATAATAAACAATACATACTTTTTAAATATTATACATATGTTTTTTTCCAAAGATAGGTGGAGTAACTGATGAAAGTATACTACAAATGCATAACTATGAGGAATGAAATGATAGAATAAATAATCTGTTTAGAGAAAAAGTTATGAAAAATGAATATGCATAAAATATAGTTGAGTTATTTAAGAATATAAATGTATAATGTATGAAAAGACAAAGAGATAGCTTACTATTATTTAATGCAATCTATGAAAAAATAAAATTGAGATAAGAATTTAGACTTTGGAAGAGTTTATGTAGATATAGGAGGGAGAATATTAAATATTTATTTTTGGAATGAGATATATTAAAAGAAGATCCGAATAACTTATATGGAGAGTGGAAGAAATTTAATTAATGAAGTAGATGACAAGAATAAGGAATGTGAAAATAGAACAATTTGGAGCTAGCAAAATAGATTTTATTAATATATATAACTGAGGAAATAATTTAGTGATTGTATATTAAACAGAAACCATCAGAGTAAAGAAAATGAGAATTCAGTGGTATACAGTATTTCTATAGGGAGAGAATATTTGCTTTGGTTAACACCATTTCTGGCCATATGGTTTGCATATAGAAACTTCTGATTTTGTCTTGCATTATGCCAGATCTTATGACATGAACAAGCTTTCTGTTGTCATTGGTGATAATGGAGCATGGCTTACTATCCTTGTAATATAATATGACTTTAACATATCAGTTTAAGGCTACTTTATCAACTTTAATGAACTCTTAAATCATATTTGATGCAATTATGGTTTTTAACTTCATTAAATTTGGTTCATAAATCCTTGACTGAAATTTATTGGCCATTTTGCTTTTTAAAAGTAATAAATGATACCGTCTGAAAATTAAACATTATTTACTAATTACATTTATTTTGAGATTTGTTTTTTCCTGTCTCCACTATAGATGAAGCTATAAAAGTTATTTTTTTAAAATTTTCAAAAATTCATTTTGATATGTAAATTTACCTAAATTGTTTAATTATTTTTTCTGATTGCTTTGTGCGATTTACTGCTGTAGAATGACAGAGTGTGAACTAAAAATCACGGTTCGCGACTTCCGTATCATTTCCGGTATTCAAATTTCTTACGATCTCCCGGGCAATAAATCATGCAATTATTATTATTAGTCTAACATGATTGATGATTTAAAATGTTCAAAACAATATAAATTTTTGCAAGTCTTTCAATTGCTGATCATAGTTTAAATATATATAAAATCTAAAGCTCGTAATCAGTGAAGTTTAAATAGAATGAAAGTTTATATTCATTTGCATATTTTCTATTTATATTATCTAGATAAGACAAAAATGATTCATTAAAAAGTAATAAATTTAACTTTTTATTTTATTCAATTAATTATAAAATAATTAGATTAATATATCTTAAATGTTTTATTCGGTTTTTTTTTTTATTGTTTGTGTATTCCTTTTATGAAATATTGATTTTAAACTATCTTTTATCTGCTGCAGGGCGTGATAATACGTTATGACATTTCATTGAGATAATACATTGGATATATATATAAAAAAAATTAATTTAGAGTAAAAGATATTAACTTTAAAAATAATAAAAATTAACTGAATAAATTATCTTTTTTTAAAATGTAGTCCTAATCATTGTGCATTCATATGACCATTTGAAGTCTAAATGTGTTTGAAAATAATATGCCTAATCGCTATTTATCTATTTGCGGTGTTGTTTAGTGCCATCAAACAATCGTAATTAACGAATAGACTATCATTGATCGTAGAACTTTTTATGATTAAAGGAGTTGAGATATTAGTATGTTTTTTTCTTTTTCTCTTTCTTACTTTTCTTCTAAATGCTCGGGTTTATTAATTAGAAGTAAGACGTGCTCTGAGTGGCAATAAAACTGTTTGTCATCTTATCAGTCATGATTTCAGGGGGTGGGGAGAAAAGGAAAAATATGAAAATTATACTTTTCATATACGATGTTAAGATTAAGACTTTGTTCATTATTCTTTGCGGAAAAAAGTCTTTTGATGTTATATAAAAATCGAAAAACCTTGACTTAATTGTTTCTGTATGTATAAGTTTTCTACTCAAAAGATATTTTTAAAGATATATAAATAATAGAGGAAGACTTAGGACTGCCGTGGCAAATGCATCCACTTACCAGATGTATAAAACGGGGTTCGAATCTGGGTAGCACTTGGACATTTTTTACAATTAGCTGATAATTTTTAGGCTTATTTTCAATTTAATCAGTTACTAACATTTGGTTGGAAGACAGATATCTAGATATGTTTTACAAAAGTTAAATACTCCAGAAGTTGGTTAACAGAGTGTTATATGATGCAACATTTACTATTGATAAAGGAAATAATTTTTACGGGCACTGAGCGCATGACTTATTTAGATTTGTATTATGGTACATTAACCATCACTGCCATTATTATCCTAAAGCTTAATACCAAGCTGCATGAAATCCAAAATCAGCAGGGAGGCTACAACGAAATTTATAAGTATGATATTAGGATTAATCCTTTATACATCAAAGCAAAATAGTTTTTATTTTAAGTTAAAACATAATATTATAATTAAAAGGAACTAATTAAAATAAATTGTAATTGATCCCTCCTTGTAAGCTCTTTTAGTGTACTCAGATTTTTATCTCTGTGAAAATAATTTGTATTACTAAATAATAAGCTTATCTAGTCTGAAACTTATTAAAGAAGCTCACTTCATGATATATGCATGTGTCTCTCCAAAAGTAAGTAGCTTAACCAAAAAATAGGTACTATGAAAAAAAACATTTGTTTATTGTAGTAAAGTTTACATCTAATACATTAACAATGTGTTCATGTTGAGGGATTTGGTGAAAGGTTGACACTATGACTACAAATTTTTTTTAGTAAATAACATAATAAACAATCAATAAGAATTGATCCTGAATTAGTAGCGACTTGCTATTGCTTTCTGCAAAACAATATACTGTTATTATACTTAAGATCCTATAAAATGATGACTCAGGTGTTATAAATATATGCATGTTAAGAAATATGTCCAAAGACAGAACAAGTAATAAGGCAACAGAAATAATTAAATCATCATTGGTAGTACTTCTTTTACAGCTCCTATATATTATAACATATACTATATTTTACTCACCAAAGCTTAAACATTATACACCAAATTATAACAAATTATAAACGACTATAATATGCATTGCAGTATCAAAGATCTATTTTTAAGTAGACTTGAATATCATAAGCTTACTTCTCTAATTAAACGTGTACCATATAAACAACTCTCAAGTTTGAATGAACTATGTCATAACAGTTAATATTATCTATTATAATCTTGACTTACACAGCTATTAATTATATAACAATATAAAAACATTCTCTACCTAGTTAGATAATAAATTGTAATAATAGATATCTGACAAATAATAATTTAAAATTATAGAATATATCCTTATTCACTCTGAATGTACCAAAATATTTATGCCCTAAAATTTATTAGACTAGCTCAAATATAATTTTATATAAAATAAATACTATAAATGACTATTAAAATATCGATAATGATTTTATGGTCAGTTGCCAAACCTCTAACTATAATATATCACTTATCCGAAATAACACATTAACTATAATTCAAGATTGAATAATTTAAAATATGTATTATCTGTTGAAATACTCTATCTAAAATAATACTAGATAAATGGATTAAAATTTTTAGGATTTTGCTGTCATTTAATATAAGTATATTAATGAAATCTATTTAAATAAAGTCAATCAGTATAAGAATTTTAGATTTATATATTTAAGTATGTATCTGTCAAGAACACCGAGTACTGATTTATTAAATATTAGTTGCATCTAAATAATAATAAAATATACTAAATATATAAAAGAAAATAATATATAACTATATACACACTTACAAATCCAATATCTGGTTTCTTGTTTGTTTCATAATTATTTAATGTAAGAAGTATAAGATGTAAATTAATATGTAGCCACTAAATATTTAAAATTACATTAGCCAATAGGTGTATATGCATAGTTTAAATGATCACTGAATCAAATTTATTTATTTAATTAAATCAACATTTATTAATAATAATAAAATGATAAACTAACAATAAAATATATCGTGATACACATCCTAGACAAACATTGCTAAGTATATCTCATATGAACTGCTACTAGAGAAGATAGATAGATACAAAAACAGAAATTTATCTGTTTTGTATTTATCCTGTAATATAATAGAATCCATATAAAAATGGAAATACTTTAAACAAATACATAGTTAAAATAAAATAAAATTAATAATAATTATATAATATTCATACTATTTAATACTTTATTTAAATAAATAAATAAAAATAAAACAAAACTATATATGTTTATCTGTTTACCTTATTTACAAAATGTGGTATCATATAGATTTTTCAATATTCATAGCATACATATTGAAATAATATATAGTCAAGAAACAAACATATCTGCTGTAAATTAAAATTTTAAATATTAAATTTAGAATATAACCTTACTTAAATTAATACATAAACTTCCTTCTATTTTTATATGTGAATGAACAATATATTAATGTATAAGATAATAACCAAAATAATAATAAGAATATAATAAAAATGAATGAATAAAAAATATATACATTTACATAAGATCTGTATAAAATCCCTATATATATTCCAGAAAAGCACAATAGTTCGAATGTTTATGTTCCATAAGCTTTGTATAATCCAATTAAATTCATTAATTTGGTTGGCATAAAATATATTTTCTATGATTATCTGAGGTAAAATATATTTTCCAATTTCTGATGAATTCCAGTTATTATTTTATAATTCTTTGAATAATATCTTTAATATTATAAATGGCATTGTTTAAAATAAGCAGATGCTGGCATCCTTTTATAATGTAGGCAATACATAAGTAAATCAATTCCAATCTAACATTGAAGTAATCCATCACAACTGTTAGATGATATTTTAAAGCACAATAATTTATAAATATAGTAGCATATAGATAATTTTGACATTTGAAAATTAAAATATTTTGTTTATCAATTGATAATCTTTTAGCAGAGAATTTTAAAATGAATTATAAAATTAGAACTTTTTCTTCTCCTTTCTCCTTCTTTTGCAAGTACTTCAAGATACCAATTTGGTTTCCCGAACAAATATATTCTTTTTTCTACTTCATTATTTGATAGTTACTAAATTAAAACACACATACACACACATATATATATGTTTGGATCTACTTACCTGAAGGCTAAAATATCAGAGACAGATTTTAAATTGTTCAATCCCATTTATAACTTTATCATTGATGTAAGACGTATCATCCAAACCAAGGATATGCTCAAATTTTTACTCAAATATTAAAATTAGATTTGTCCTGCATTTCAAAATCAGTTTTTCTTTATAACAATACAAAGAACAAAATAATATTTCATAAATAATCTTACAAGAAATATTTACACTTTGAAAATAAGTGTTACATCTTTTAAATTAATACAAACTAAAATAATTTAACTTACATATTTATAATATTGTGTTGGAAATATATAATTTATATATTATCTCAACCTAAACATCACATGTAACGTAAACATAAAAATATGTATGTTTAATATATTAATATTTTACTGGTAGTATTTATATTATACCATTTTATGACTGTAATAAAAAAATAGAAAGAAAAAAGAGCATATTAATAAATTTAATTAAAGTTATTAATTTTATTATTTAACGTTACTGTTCGGTAGCTGAGAGGTTAGCGCAGCTGCCTTGCAAACTTGCAGACGGTTGTCGCGGTATCGTTTCCCGGCCGATGCTTTGACATATGTATAAAAAAAAATACATTTAATTTACTAACTTTATACTATAATAATATGTTTCTTCCTCTAGCATTTTGTTGTCATAATAATAATTTTAAGATTCCCGAGATTAATGCATAAATTTTAAAACTATCTAAAAAAAATTTTTTATACATAATTTTTCATCATATATAGAAATTAAACTCAATTTCTGTTGGTACAATATATATATAGTGACAGTTTCATCGTGTACGTGTGTATACTTTAAACAAAAATAGCTCCAATAATTTTACAAAAAAATTATATTCAAAATAAAAGATCAGTAAAATTGTAATTTTCAATAGAATCTTTGTGAAAGAAATTTTAAGCTAATTTGGTTTTTCATTTTCAAACAAAAAATATAAATCTTAATCTTATTTTACTAATTCAGGAATACTTAATTAAACTGAAATATAATGATTTTTAGCATTATTTTTAAATATAACTATCAAATTTTTAGTCAAGCATTGGTGGTCGAGAGGTCAGAACAGCTGCCTTACAAGTAGTTGTCCCGGGTTAGGGGGTTCGCTTTCCGGCCGATGCTATGACACATGAAAAAAAAACTATCATTTTTTTTATAAACTATTAATTGTATTTTTAATAATATTAATATCATTTACTTTCTTTATTACTTGTACAATACCTTATATAATTACAATCCATTATCGATGGTTTTGATTGCCCCAGCAATCTTTTTCACAACTTCTACTTATATTTTCAAATCTTAACTGCTAACTACTCAAATCACATTTGAAAATATAAGTAGAAGTTCTGAAGAAGATTTCTGAGGCAATTGAAAATGTCAATAGTAGATTATAATTATATGAAGCATTGTAAAGTAATAAAGAAAATAAATGACATTAATATTATAAGGATTTGGCATGCAATAAGAAAAATAAAGCTATATTTTTAATAACTATATATGTGTTTATTAATTAATTAAATTTAAAGAATTTTATTTTATGGTTTACAAGCTGTCTTAGTGTCTGTGTCTTTCATGTTTTCCCCAAACTATTTCAGTTGAAAAATATATATGGAAAGGAATAAATTACATTAAACTATCTCAGAGGTTGATGCATTCTTTAGTTTGATCAAAGAGCAATAAATATTATCTTATATATCTGATTGATGGGTGTTAAAATTAAAAATATTAAACAATCTTAAACAAAATTGATAATATCTTAAAAATAAAATTTATTTAAAACATCAAATTCAGTTTTCATTACTTCAATAATTTTATCAAGATGTCACCTTTTTATAATCACAAGTGATGTGATTCAATGCACTATGGCTTGTCTTTTATTGGAGTCAGGTATCTCTCAGCCACTATGCCCAGAGAAACCTGTTAGCCACCTTATCTTCCCTTACCATTACTCACCCTAGGTTATTCTCATATTCTTCTCTATCCTGCTCCATTCTATTTTCACATCATCTTTGTCCACTCTATAACTTTTATATTTATATCCCTCTTAAACCAATAACCCACTTTTTGTATAATCACTTGTTTATATTTATTCTCCCACAGTTTCATTATTTGTACTCTTTCTGCTTGTGAGCATTTACATTCAATTAACAGATGCTTAATATTTTCCATACCTTTTTTACATAACTTGCAGACTAAATTACTCAAATCCTCCATTTATATATATATTTTTTTATTGTTAACAATACTGTTTGAGCCTTAAACAGTAAATTACTTGCCTTGCTATTATTGTAAGATTAACTCACCCCCAATATTTTGTTTATTTCTATATATATTTAAACTCTTTTTATTCTCCATGCTAGGTTTACACATCTCTCCAACTTTCTATTTTTTATAAATGTATCTATTCTTCTATCCCGTTCTTTGCCACTATAACATTCAACAATTCCCCTAACACAATTATCCCATCTTTTGTACAAGTATACTGACAAAGTTTTTATCCAAATCTTCTGCATACCATATTACCTTTCTCATCCATCTTGTTCTGGCATTTACTCATAATCCAATTAAACACTGTTAGGCTATTCTCTTATCCTTAAATTGCAATCTACCAAACATTTTTCTTATTCTTTTTGCTTCTCTCATATAAAAACTTGATCATCTCATTTCTGCTTGAATTGCCTCCTTTGTCATCCACACATCTACATCTAATGCATGTCTTCCTTCTTCTTTTTTGTACTTTTAAAGGTAATATAACATTCCTTTACTAACACATAATGCATTGTTACCATAAATTAACCCTGCTACTGCTACATCATATTTATTATATGAAAACACTATTAATTTTTTTATGAGTCTCTTTTCTTTTATTTGGTTTTATTTATCAATTTTTTCTCCCATTCATCCAAGCAATTTTTTGGATTACTTAAGATAATTCCCAAATAGTTATATCTATTCACCACATTTAATTTTATATCCCCCAATAAATAATCTTTCTCTTTTTTTCCCCCAGCATTTATCATTATTACTTCTGATTTTCCTTCATTAAATTTAATAACCATCTCTTTACCCATTTTTGCATATGTCTAACATAACTTCCACATCTTCCTTACTTTCTGTGCACAAGAAGACATCAGAAAATAAAAGACCTGATAATATATACCATCCCTTGCCAGTTATTAATGGTATCTTTAGCCTTCTTCCTAGTTTTTCTATTGCTCTTCTCTCAAATATAATAAAAACAAAATAGGTGACCTAGGGCATCCTTGCCTTAGTTCCACTCTATTTTTAACTCAAACATTTTATATTTCCTAACTGATATATATAGAAATTATTTTTACACAATCTCTTAATAAGATCAACTAAAGCTCCATTCATTCCCAAATTTATTAAACTTACCCATGGTCTATTTCTATTTACTCTATCATATGTCTTTTTATATTTATAAAGACCATATATAATGTCTACTTGTATTTCTACTCATATCTATAAGTTGTTTGACTACAAATAAACTATCTCCTATATGCCTATCCAATCGAAAACTTCCTTGCATTTCTCCCACTATATTATTTTCTTCCATCCATTTTGCCACACTACCAGCCACATATATGCAAAAACTTTGTATAACACTGATGTTACTATAATTGTTAACTTTCTATGATCCTTATTTTTTTTTTTTAGAATAATACTTTTGTATTATTCCAGTTATCTGGAAATTCTCTCTTCTGTGCCATCTTATTAAAACATGATAATTGATTTAATTTTGTTCTATTTCTCAAATTCATCACCATCTCTGCTGCCCATCTATCTAAATCTCTTCCTTTCCACTTTTCAATTTCTTCTCTGCCTCATTCAATTCATTTTCTGTAAAACTAATATTTTCATTTCTATGTGCTTTTGTGTTTCATATCACCCTGTCCTTCACTTCTAACATCTTTTCTATATCCATTACATACTTATTTAAGACTGATTCTAATTCTTCTAGAGCCACTCTTTTACCTCATCATTTATTAATACTATTCCTCTCTTTCCCTACATTCCTTATTTTAATATATTTCCCCATTTTTTATTCCCTTCCACTTTTATTAATATCTTCCAATAATTTACTATATAATTTCATTCTCTCTCTATAATTATCTATTTTAGTCAACTTCTTTTTTTAAAATAGTTTTCCCATTAAATATTAACATCTTTTTCACTTTCTTTGTTTTTAATAGTACATTTATATTCTCTGCAAGCTTTTTTCCTCTCTTTTACTAATTCTCACTTTTCTATTAAATTTATTCTTCTGATGATTATTCTCACCTAAAACCCTATTTGTTACTTTTTGTACTTCATCATACCAATCAATATATTCATGCCCAGCAAACCCTTCCATTATTTCTTCTACTTTTATTTTATATTCTTCTAACTTATTTTTATCATTCATTCTCAATCCACATCTTTCACTATCTTTTCTACTTTTATTACTATTTTCTGTTATAAACCTAACCATTTCTATTATTAAAAGAATTATAATCATTATTACATACTCTCTCTTCATTATCAAACACTTCAATTTTCTGTACTTTATTCATTCCCTCTTTCTCTAGTAATACATTTATTGTGTAAAATATATTATTTCTAGACCATGTGTATTTTGATAAAATTTACAATGCTCAAACACCTTCTTTCATAAAAAAATTTCAAAAGCTCTCCATTCTTGTTATCCATCCCACCAATTTCTTCAATATGCCAACTCATATCCCCTATTATTTTCTTCTCTCTTTTTTTGAATCTTTGTATATCCTTAAGTGGGCATTCATATATGCTATGGTTCCATGCCTTTATAATTTAACTATCTCCTGTGGCCATATACATTATAACCACCATCCATTCTTGCCTTCTTAACCTTATCTCAAACCAGAAATATTCTTGACACTTTAGAGTATTATAATTTTTTTTTATATAACTCCTATACTACCACCCCCATTTTCTTTTCTATTTATACCCTACCATACCTAATCTTCTGTTTTAGATTCTTTTTCTTTTAGATGTGCTTCACCCATTGCTAATACCTCAAGCCCTTAGTTTTTAACTGCTTTGTTTAATTCCAGCCATTTTTCTGGTTTCTTACCACCTTGCATATTCAGATACTCAATGTTAACAATTTCATCCTTTCTTACTACCCTTTTATAAACTCTTTTGACTCTTTTCTATTACATTTGTAATTAGATTGTTTATCAGTAGACCCATTCTCTCTATACATCTACATTTATATCTAAGTCAGCTACTCTTTGTTTACTTCTTACATTCCATCCATTCTTAACTTTCTTTTTGATAATACTGCAGTTTAAATTCCTGCACACTTTATAAGTTTCCCAAACTATAATATTTTTTATAAATCAAACCCCCTAATGCTTCACTTCCTTAGTGCAATCCATCTTTACTGCATACACATCCACAAACACAACATTATTTCTCTCGCATAATTTTTTCAATCTCTCATTTATAGAGCATGCTTTATCTAACATATACCTATTGTTGAATCTTGGTAGTAATCCAACTACTCCTACTAATCCTTTAGCCTTATTCAAATTACCATTCAATTCTTTGTACTCATCCATTACTCTCTCTGATGGCTTTAACAAACTGTTTGTCCCTACTATAACATAAACATCTCTACTTTCTTGTTTCTCTATCTTATCTGTAACATTCCTAATTCTAGCTGCAAGAAAACATATTCTTACATACCTATTTCTACTTTTCCTTTCAATTACATCTCCACATCCACTAATTAGCATGTCCCCTGTCAAGACTCTAATTTAATTGATTCTGCACCACCTGATGGTAAACCCCATGCACATATTCTTTATTATATATGTTAATAAGATTTTAAAATGTTTTCTTTAATATGTGATAATGATGACAAATATATACCTACTATTTGCAATACATGGCCTGTAGTACTTGAACTGCTCCCGATGAAATGGACATAGAATTAATGTGCTGACCAGACAAAATTATATATAAAGAAGTTAACACACACTATTTAAACAAATAGCAAAACAATAATTTATTTACAAATTATAATAATTATATACATATATACATTCGCACATAAACAATCAGTTCTGATGCAATGAAGACTTATAGAGTGAATAATTAAATATTTTTTCTTAATTAATTAAAATTTATACATCAATTAAACATTAAAATGGTAGATAAACAATTGCAGAAAACTTAGTTATCAATTTTGGGTATTTAGCAATAAAAGTGTACACATTTTTGTTTAAAATTATTTTTTTAGATAATAATTTTAGCTATGAATCATAAAAGCACAAATTGGAATCTTAATAAATGTTCATGTTAAAAAATAATAATAACAATAATAAAGTCTTAGACAAAATTGTGGAATTTGCTAAAATCTCATCAATTTAGTTGGCTTATTTCTTTCTATCTCTAGGTGTAAAAATGTTTCAGTCTTAAGTTATAAAATTAGAATTTGAATTATGCCTAATGTTGATATTTTAAATATATATATATCAAAATGAGTATTTGGCAAGATTGGCAGAAATTTAAATGCTAATATTTAGTAATCAAACTTAGTTGCTTATCTTTTTCTATTTCTAGTGATAAAATGCTTATATATATATTTGTTTAAATTATTCTCCTAGATACTGTAATAATTTTAGCCATGAGCCATATAAGCAAAATTTGAAATTTGATTAATGTTGACATAAAAAAAATCAAAGTGAAAATATTGTATGGGAAGAAATATCAAAATTTAAGAACTAATTTAGAAATGGCTAAATTAACAAATATTATAAACTGAAATGTCAAATGTTGCAATAAACACTACAATTGGCAACCATATTTTTTCCAGCACGTTTCTTCTGCAATTTATTCCATAACTTTTGCAGATTTTTTAAAAATTATTTTTATACAGATAATAATTTAAATATGAATACCAAAAAAATTATATCAAAATTTATTTGTATTTAAATAAAAAAAATTTTTTTAAATAAAAAGTTGTAAAACTGTTAGTATCTGAATATGGTGTGATTAAATCAATGATCAACACTGCTTTAAAAAATAATGAATTAATAAATTCACAGATATGAAAAAGATTTTCAATTTGAGAAGTTTATACTGTAACATTATAGAGCTAATAGAAACCTTTTTTGCTAATCCAAAGCAAATAGCAGTTGATGGCATCTTAATAAGAAATTGTTTGTGAATCTTTTTAATTTTTTTTGCTAATTCTTTTAATACAGATGCAATTCCTATGAAAGAATTTATTGTAAGAAAAATATAATTTATTAGATTTAATAAAAGAATGTGTTGCATAGCAGTGATTAATTATACAAACTTATGACTTTTTCTGCTTAAGCAGTTGTTTTTTTCTGTGGTCACATTGATATTGATCTAGCTCAGCATTTCCCAACCTTTTTTGGCTCGCGTACCACTTGGTAGTACATCATGCTAAATTGTACCACTTCGTAAAAATGATTGTATTTCGTGAAATTTGTTATTGCGAGTGTGTTATTTTATTTGCATTATAAATATTATAGGGTGACCATGTATGTATTTACATCTCATAATGAGACAAATTACATTGAAATACTCCTAAACGTCACGCCAGATTATAAACTCACTGAAATTATAAACTCACTGTAACATATTTATATGTATGTGTTTGTTCAAAGTTTCATATTTTTTCCAAAATAATTTATTAAAGATTACATTATTACGTTAAAGGTTATTTGGTATATATTTTGTACAGTGTTTTCTCATTCCTTCATTTGGTTTTCCCGAATTTGAGTCTGTTTTCTCTTTTTCGGAGCATCTTGCTATTGATTGGGCCATGGAGAGGATAAATCCAGCATGTCCCAAGTCATGGTAAAAATAACCTCAGGGGTTATCAGGCTATCTCTTGTTCTTGTTTTCTTTATATTGTTCAGCATGAAGTTAATAGGATTAAAATTTTGATGATTAAATACTAGCTTACATCTAGTAATCCACAATAGATGATCAAGAATTAACGAGTCTAATTTCTGGGTATGATGCTTTTTTGATACATTCTTTCAAATTAAATAATTTAGATTGATTTGCTTTTTTGTCATATTTCGTTTACTAATAAATGGTTTTAATAAAAACACAAAATTATAAAAAACCAATTAATATATTTTCTTATCATAATCAAATATTTTTATAAAATAAATTTAATGAGATCTTTGTGCTTGTTTCGAACAACATAATTATTTGAAATTTGGTTCAAAAGATGCGAGGTATACCCTTAAGTCTACAGCTGCGTTCAATCTGTTTCGATACTCATTTAAAAAAAAAAATATATGAAAAAAAAGCTCTTCCTACTAATTCCGTACTCGTAAACGGTAATAATAATTTAAGAGCTTTCTCAGAAAGTTGTTCATATTCTTTAATGTTTAACCAAAAATTAATTAGATTGTGTCGTTTGAATTCTACTTGTAAAGTTCTGTCACATCATAATTCTATTAAATTTTTTTTATCCTTTATTGATAATGATGTAGCTTTTTCTAAATTTTCTGCATAGAAGGGGTTTGAAATCCAATTATCATTTGTGTTTTCGGGTTTTGGAAAATATTCCATGAAAGACAATTTTAATCCTGTTAAATGTGCTATTATATTTTCTCGTATATCTTGAGACAGACTAACCTTATTTTCAAACAAAAAATATGTAGTTTCGAATACTTCCAGTTGATTGTTTTCGATACTTATATATATTACTGTTTCCAAAAATTTAATTTCTTAATCATACTTTCAATTTTATCATTAACATTAAAGATCGTTATCGACTGTACATATTAACAACTTTACTGTATAATATTATTAATTAAAATAATTTATATGAATTATAGAAAAAAACGTTTCTATGATATTTTTATGATTTAATTTTTTTTTTTATGTCCGCCATTATTGATTATTTTTCGTGTACCACCAACCAACAACTCGCGTACCACCAGTGGTATGCGTACCACAGGTTGGGAAACACTGATCTAGCTCATAGTTTGGGATCAAGTATGCCTAAATTTATATATTTCAATATAGAATTCATCAAACAAATGATGTATTATATGACATTATACTAAAATCCATTGTATATTATGATTCCAAATTAATTTACATTTTTTATACAATATAATGATTATTTTTTATTCTTTCATTTGAAAGATAAAGTTTTGGCACAGATCATTCAATGTTTTATTATAAAGAAACAAGCATCTTTTGTATAGCCTGTTGCAGCGCATTTTCAGAAGCTTCCTTGTCCAGAAAAAACAATAAAAAGAAGGAATTATGCATCTATCTTGTTAATTGCCAGGAGTAATGGTTTGAGTATTTTTTTTTAATTTTACTCATTTAGTGACTAATATTGAAAATTTAATTAGATTGGCTATGAACCAACTATGTGAATGAAAAAAATTAAAGACTTATACCTGGATTTTTTTTTAGATTTTATGGGACCAGAATTTGAACTTATATAAATGATGTTCTTATTTATTTTGTGATATATATATGTCTGTATGTAATTTATATCTGAATTCAAAATCACTGGTTAGAATAAAACATGCTTGGTGTACCCATTGTATGGATTTATCTTACAGAGCACAGTAATTTCATCTTTTTAAAGAGTTGTTTCATAAATTGCTTAGATACTTCAGTAGAAGTATATTGGGCAGCCCCTTTTAATATGAGCCACATTTTTAGAATGATCACATACCTAGAATAAACATGATTTGTATTATATTTGTTGAGAAGATAAAAACAATTCCTCGTCTATTGTAGATTTCATTTCTAGACAAGTTACATTTATTTTAATTTAGAGTAGGATCATTTATTGATATACTTTTCCCTTTGTCTCTGACCTTAAAAACAATTCTTTGGTCTATTGCAGATTTTATTTCTGGACAATTTACATCTATTTTAATTTATAGTAGGATCATTTATTGATACACTTTTCCCTTTTACCTCTGATCTTCCGCAATGAGACTTGTGTTGTCAAAAAATTTTCTAACATCACTCAAGGCTTGGATTGGATGGAAAATTAAAGAAAACAGTTTGGGGTTGCTTTGTTGATATTTCTTGAGGAATGCAGAATTTATTTTAATGTCATACAGTATAAATGTTTTAGACATATGCAATGATAATTCTGCAAGTGTTTCCATAAATAATATTTAGCTTAATTTGTGAACTATTTCTCTAAAGACAAGCAGTACTTTAACTAAGTAATATTGATATTATAATACTGGTTCTATTGAATTAATATTTTGGATTCAATCTTGTTCTGTTTTTGTTATGATATCGTTTGTGAGACTGCAATTCAGAATGAGGCAAAATTTAAGTTGAATGTAGTTTATATACTGTCAAGTTTTAGCAAAACATTATATTCAATTCATTTTTTGTTTTTTTTTATTATCAATGTGAATTTTAGAATAATCTCCAGTCATAAAACAGATCTAATCACATGTCTATGGAATGTGTTTTTAGTTCTATAAAAGTGTATCCTTTGAGTTTATTGAGCAATGTTATCTGTATTTATAAATGTTCTATAGATAGTTTGTAAAAGGTCACAGGTACAAATATTATAAGGAATAAAGTAGGTCCCATATGTAAAATTTGTCTTATCTTTTATTTTTGTTATTCTTAATCTCTGAAAGCATTTGCTAAAGTAAAAATATAGTTGTTTTTTTTTTATCGTAATATTTTTTGTTTTGTTTGAAGGAGTATACTTTCTGTCTACACAATCATATATATATAATTTCAGCCTTACATTAGATTAAAATTCTGCTTTAGAAAAAGCAGTGACATGTTATATTTGACCACAGTATTCCTTCTTTTTACAAAAGACAAATTATTCATAAAAATGTAAGGCTCTAGAGAATGAGTTATTTAGTGATTAACATATATTTAAAGAACTTATAATAATAATAATAATAATAATAATAATAATAATAATAATAATAATAATAATAATAATAATAATAATAATAATAATAATAATAATAATAATAATAATAATAATAATAATAATAATAATAATAATAATATAATAATAATAATAATAATAATAATAATAATAATAATAATAATAATAATAATAATAATAATAATAATAATAATAATAATAATAATATATCTTTGGATGTTTTTAGAAGAGATTTGAGATTACTAAAACACTTGGCTTTTGCCATGAATTTGATTTTCTGTTCAAATAATAAGAGAAAAAGTTTGACTAACTATTCCCTAGTTATATGTTCTAGGTGAGTAAAACTATCAGGAAGCATATCATCTATTTGAAAATGTTTCATCACTTTTTATGGTTTAAAGAAATTGATTTACTTCTTATTTATGCAACTGTATCCAAATTTTCAAAAAGATTGGCTTAACCATCTATACTCTTTATTGACTTAACTTTATTTTTAAACATCTTTTTAATTTGTTATATGATTATAGATAAAAAAAAATATTAGCAGCGATCTATTATATTTTGTTTGAAATACTTTTAGTGGGCAGAACATGTATTGAATACTGTCATTTTACATGGGATATTTTAAAAAATGCATAGTTTCAATTTTTTTTTTTTTTTTTAGATTAATCTAAAAATTACTATAAAGCTGTTTTTTTTTTTGTAGCATTAAGTTACTTTAGATTCTGATTTATTTTTAATAATAGAGACATTATTATACATTTCTTAGTATTATACATCTCTTAGTAATCTTATTATATGTTCATAACATACATTTATGTGTATATAACAATAATATAAGAAATATATAATTTAAAGAATTTGGCATTGGTGTCCCTAAATATTTAGCGCATAAATACCATGCACGTTTTGTAGCCTTGATTGCTACCCCCCCCCCCATGCTGAATATTCACAAACGGATGTACTTAAAGAAATCTATCATAATTAGTAGTAAGATATAAAAGATGAGAATACCTACATTGTAATATTATTTATTTGTATTTTAATACAACACTAATGTTATGGCGGTAATTTTCTAATTTATTTTTAAAAATTATTACCAATTTATTTAAAATTATTAAGGACTATGTGTATATAGTATATAATTCGACTTTTTAAAAATATTACTAAGATTTTTTTTTTTTTAATGAGATCTTTTTTAAATAAAAAATGAAAATCTTTATTTGGTTTGCTTAAAAGCTACAGAAGTAATTATTTACGACTTTTAAAATGAAAGCTTTATGTGGAAATAATTGGCCTACAAGTTAATCTTATTTAGGAATTTGCAAATAATCTACAAATAGAAATATATTTCATCAGAAAGATCTTATTGTTACTATTAATTATGGAAGTCTTTTCGCAAACGTGATACTGATGTATTTTTAATATTTTTCTTTTTCAAAAATAACCTGAATTTATTTCTTTAGTCATGCTATTTACTCTCGTAAATGTTGCATTTTATATGAATAAAATTTTCAAAGTCTGCCGCCAAATATAATCATTAAGAAACAACTATTTTTACAATTTATTTAAAGTAAATAACATTTGTTGATGGGAATTGGTCACCAAATTTTATATCCTTTTATATTTATGGGGGTAGGGGTGGAGGTGGGGTGGGATGGGACAATTCTATATAAACAAATATTATTTATTAATTTTTCAATTCATATGTCATTCATTATTATAAATAATCTAGATTATCAAATTTTTTTTTTATTTGTGTTATTGTGTTATTTTTGTAAATTTAAAAGATAATCTTTAAATTTCGAATGCAACATATTGGTTAAAAACAGCAATAAATGTTAAAATTCGTATATTTAATTTTTTAATTAAAACGTAAGAAAAACCTTCGACAACTTTTATTTTGGATACTTATCAGGAGAGATGATTAATCGTATATAGGGCGATCATTTTTCTAGATTTATTATATGAAAATAAAACACGGATCTCTAATCATTGTAAGGCATTTTATTCTAAAATAACTTTATTAAAGTAAATAATATATGCTTACAAATGATACAATTGGTTAAGAATGTATATTACATTTGAACTATAGGCATAATTAATAATTAACTGATAACATAATGATAAATAAAACAAAACTTCATGAATAAATATATGATAATTTGGTCACCAATGACCTTATCTAGGAAACTGAAAAAGTTTCCTCGAATAGAAATTTTGTAGATAAGATTCTGTCTTTAAATTTTTTAAGGGTTTGTAGGAAATAAGGATCAACATCTGGAAGTGGCCGAGTGAATTGTCTTTTACATCTGGCCAACCATACAGAGAACGTCAGGAAAATTGACAGTCTGATGGTTGGGATGTCTCCAGAACGCAGGCAGTCCTTAAATGAGATAATCCTGTAGAAGTCCACTTTAGAGTTTTGATAGATTAACATTTTAACATTCCCAAGTCTGGTGCAGGAGTAGATGATGTGGTCAAATGTTTCGGCTTGTCCATAGCAGTTAGAGCATAATGGATCAATCTCAATGATTTGTCTTATACAGCTCAGGAACCATTGTAGACATGGCCTAAAGATTTACTTTAACTAGGTAATCCAAAAACTTGGGCTCCAACATCCAAAATTTAAAAGCAACAACAAGTTTGTGATTGGATAAGCCAAGTTTAGGTCTAATAATGATGACCTGGGGGTTGATCAGTTGATGTGCTTGCCAGAGTGTAACTTTAGCTTTAAAGGTATTTTATGAGATATTGTGAAATTTGTGAATATCATGGAGCAAGATGTCAAGCCAGCAACTGTCAGCAGGTGGAGGTCAGTCTGTAGGTTGAACAATGTCAGCAATCTGCATATAGCCATATTTCTGAATTAGGTTGTAAATAAGCGTATAGCATTTCTGGAAATATATTGCTGGAATGGAATGAAATTACATGCCATTCGACTTCTGGTGCTGTTGCATGTTGGCAATGCTGATGGAAACCAAATGGCCTTTCCAGAATAGCTTTGCACATAATGAATTGATCTTTCTTATAAAGGATTTAGTGACTGAAATTATCACAGATAATATGAAATTTTGGACATTACTTTCATATTAAGCAAGGCAACCTTTGCTTGAAGGGAGAGATAAACCTTGAAGAGGGTTTTAGTAAACTGACTGGTAGATTGAATAATTGACTATTGAATTTCCTTGGACATAGCATATTGTGATTTGTGAATTGAAAAACCAAGGAATCTTTGTGGATCGGCTATGTAATCAGATGAAATTCTCTTGCCTGAATAAATTGTCCATGTTGATGACTTGCTCGGATTAATCTTTAGCTGGAGTGTATTAGTAAAATTATCCACTATTTGATAGAGTTATTTGAGAATGCTCTGGAATATTCTAAAAATAGGTTAGGAAGTTCGAAAGATCAATCATTTTTTTCTTTGATCTCCTGGATTGATGATATTAAATATATTCTTTGATAAATTAGGTAAATAAAATAATTGAAAAAAAAAAAAAATTCTCAAAAATTATTTTGTAGCAAATTGGAGCATGATTTTTTGGGATAGACAGATTACATATATGTTATAAAGATTGTCTCAAAGATATTCTATAGAGATTTCAGTGTAATTGTATTCATTGGAGGATATATTGAGAATAGAATACAATGGAAAACTACAATTGGGAAAGTTGTGAAACTTTTTAGAAAATGAAATTAAAATAGAGCACAAAAGCTCAGATAAACAATTAAATAATCAGAATTTGATTTATAAAAAAAAAAAAGTGATTCAGTTACTTATTTAATATAGGTTGGAAAATAGGTCTCCAATTATTTAACTGAATGCTATAATAGGTTGCAGGGTAACTTGGTTGACCCCATATCTAAATATATAAAATACAAAAAAAAAACCCCAATGTTTTTACTTTTGGTGAAAGAAGTATCAAACATTTTAGATTCTGATCTTGTGATTTATTTTACATTAGAATAAAAAGCATTGTACTGATGATTAAAAATTAATTTTTTATATGTAGTGGTTGAAAGTAAAAAATAGTACAGTATTTACTTTTACATTAAAATATTGTTATGTGGTCTACTTTTCTATAATTAATGATTCTTGCTAAGTTCTATCCTTATAAATTTGATACTTATCTTGAAATATTAACCCAAACTAGATTGTTCATATATTTTTATGAAACCTTTGACATTGATATATTAATAAAATAACTTTTGTTTTACTCATTTAAAATCATTAGTTCAATAAGTGTTTTTGGAATTCTAAAAGATGTTCTGGGTAAATTGTAGAGTTTCACTAGTATAATAATATTATGATTATTTCTGTTATGCAGTAATTAGAAATTCTATACTATGAAATATAAAAGTCAAGTATAATTTTAAGAATAACCATTATGATTTTAAAAATTGTTTTTAGGTGATGTTTGTACAAATTTAGCAATTATAGACTTCTGCGAAAGTAATTCTTTTAAAAAGATTAATATCAATAACTGAATCAAAAATGAGAAAGTCCTGTGACATTACTGTTGGTATATATTGAGAAAGTTTTTGTGAAAATTATTGCATATACTAGAGAATGATTATTCACAGAAGATTGAGGATTTTATAGTACATGAAAATTGATGTTTGTCTTAACTATCTTTTAATTTTTTTTTTTTAATGATTCTTGAAATTTTAGACTAGAATACTAAATAAACAACAAAATAGACTAATAATAATTTGGAACTTTCAAAAGAACTATAACAAAGATTTCAACACAAATGGTTTTATTAATACTAGTTGTAAGGTTTGATCTTTTTATTTTCTTAAGATAAACATAATATGCTTATTTCTTCATAATATATAATGTTGTTTTATTAAAATGATGTATAGTTTTGTTTAATATAAGTAATGCATTTGAGAAGCAATAATATTACTAAAAACTAATGAAGTAACTGAATTCATGTTGATGATGTGTTCCTATATTTTATTGTATCATATTAAAATATTCATTATCCAAACAAATTATGATATGGCTCACTTCATCCTCTATTATAGATGCATTTTTATATTATGTTTCTTGATTTGATTCAAATAATTCTTGCACTATTTATTGCACTTGCTTACTAAAGACTTAGACTATTTTCAGAAATATTATTAAATTTGAGTACACTATTTTTCATAAAGAATTTGAAGTAAAGGTGTACAGATTGTGAAATGACCTTTTGTATAATATTTATGATGGAAAATTAACAGTTGTATATGATTTGAATAAAAATTCTGAGGCAGACTTTATGGCAAATTCAATAATTTAATCATGTCATTCATGTTTATTTTAGTCTATAAAAATCTTTTTCTAAATCTTTATTTTTATGATTATAGAAGAAAAGATGGTTTCTAATTAGATGCTAATTAAATTATTATATAATTAAATAAATTATAAATATACTAGAACTTCGAAAATTAAGTGAAAAATTAATGAGCAAAATTAATAAAAGATAATGAAATGATGAAAAAAAACCATGAATCAGTAAAAATTTCAAAACAGCCCAGTAACGTTATATCTAATTGTTTTTCACTAGCAACAGCGCCATAGAGTGGTATGGGAAATTAGATGATGTATTACCATATTTTAATTATCATTCTGATAAAGCTTTAAATACTGAAGAATATCAGTATAGTTATTATGCTACTTGCTGAATAGATAACATTTATATGAATGTTAATATACATAGGTTAAGTAGGAAAGCATAAAAACTGAATAAAATTAGATTATTAATACCATTTAGTATTATTAATATAGATACATTAATTTTTAATTAAATCTAAATTTTATATTTGGGCTAATAATGATATAATAATCTTTAATCTTATAAATGATTAATAATAATCATTAATGTATTTATCTAAAATAGACAATGTCAAACTTATGATGAGTGCAAGAAATTTAATATTTGATACATATAAATTAAATTGTGCAACAATAAATTACATATATATTAAAACAAAATTAACACAATTTCTCTTGTGGATACATTAGTTCTGAAAAAAAAGATGAAACTTCATTAAAAGATTGACTATTCATATTTTCCTACATTCATAGATTAAAGAAGATTTATAAAAGATATCAGTCTGAATCATTATCCCCTATTGAAGACTTTTTTAATCTACGATTATGGAAAAATATGGTTAACCAATGTTTTGATGATATTTCATGTATTTTCTTCAGAACTAATGTATCCAAAAGAGATTATATTAATTTTTAATATAATAACAAAAGTGTGAGTGTTTCGTAATTTTTTCATTATTTTTATTATCAATATTTTGACCCATCACAAATGAGAAAACAGCTAATGTGTGAGAAATAGCTATAATACACATCTCCATAATTTAGTAATGGATTGCATTTTTTAATTAATATTTAAATTGATTTTTTTTTTAGAATTTTTACACATACTCTCTCTATAAAAATAGAGTATATAATATGTATATACCATAATTAATATATAATATATTCTACTAGAGTATATAGATAATTGTTAACTATTATGGTAATAAATCATAACATTTGTTATTTTCTTGAGTCCAGCTTTTGATACAGTGTACCTTTATCAAAACAAGACTACAATTAATAATAGCACATACATTATCATATTTATATGTGTATAAACATATATCAAAGTAGTCACTGATTACTATAGATCAAGCATGTCAAAAATATTTATCATTGAGGCCCATGTAAACTATTTAACATCAAGTCATGGGCTGCATTGCAACTAAATACAGAAATAAAAAAGCACCTTATATATTATTACTATTGCAGTTTTACATATAAAATAACATATGACAACACAAAATATAACTACATTAAAAACACATGCAAAGTACAGAAGCTGTTTTCCAAACCAACATCAATTTTATTTCATAATATGGCATTATTTTTTTTGAAGAAACTTTACATCATTTTTCATTAACCAACTTTTCAAAATTTGGTTGAATTTGTTGAGATGTAGATAATTTTAAAATTGATTGTATGTGTTGATCCATTAATTTTGATCTTTCCACAGTCTTATTGTTTTTTTAAAATTGAAAATAATTGTTCACACACATGTTCTGCCAAATATGGCTTAAAATATGCCTAATGACACACATTATATTGGGAATTTGGTCAACTGATAAATAATTATAGAAATTTAGAATCCAACTTCTATATATTTTTGTTTCAATATGGAATCACATTGAATTTCACCTAATTCTAGTTGTAAATTATCAGCCATGGTTTCAATATCAATTGATAGAGAAGTAAATATATGAAATTGAGTTTTACATTTTTTGAAATCTGGAAACCTTTTTTTGAATTCATTTTCTAATATTGAAATTTGATTAGTGTATCCTGAAAATTTCAACCCCAGTGATATTTGTAATATTGACAGGAAACATTCAAAAGGATATTTTGAACTTTTTTTTTTTTCAAAGTAATCATTTTTGTTTGAAACATTAATTAATATTGTCAAGTAATATTATGACTATATGATATTTGCCTTATAGTTTATGATTAAGTTGACTAAGATGATTTGTAAGGTTAACTGAAAAAGCTAACTCTTTTATCCATTGATCATCTTGTAATATTCCACATTCACAATTTTTTGATACTAAAAAAATAGTAATTTCATCCTACAATTTGAAGAATCAGTTTAAAACATTATGAATATTATTTACAATTTTAGTGACATTTTTCAGCATATATCCAATATGTAAAACTTTGGACTATAATGTTTGCTGATGAATAATGCAATGAAAATATTAAGAAGAGTCATCACATTCTTTGCATTTTTCTTTTAACTTTGTAATAACCCCTTCAAGAACATCAGTCATGACAGAAACATCATCAGTTGCAAAATAAACTTGCCTTTTTAACAGTAAATTGTATCAAATCAAAACTTTCATAAGACTGTCAAACATAGCAACACCTGTAGTTGTATTATGTATTGGAATAAGTTCTAAAAACTCTTCATTAACTTTCAAATTTATATCACATCCATAAATAAAAATAAGTATTTGAGTAGTATAATATGCATTTATATTTTTATCAATTGCAATGGAATAAGTCTTGAATATTGGAATTATTGATTTTAGTTGATTCCTTAAATTCTTGGCTACATCATTAATTCTGGTAGCAATGGTATTTCATGATAAACTTATATTTTTGAACTTTTACTGCTTTAACAATACATTTGCGAATAAATTTCCCTTCAGAAAATGTTTTTGACTTGCTTGCAATTAAGTATGCTAATAAATGGCTAATTTTAGCAACAGTCTCATTATCTTCAGTAGGCTTGGTTGTTTTCTGAGTATCAATTTTAATTCTGACATTTTATTTTCTTGAAGTTTTCCAAACATATTTGTCATAGTGTTTTTTTATGATTTGTATTATACTGCATCATGAGATTATATTTTTTTGGATACTGCAATGAAGTTTTTACATATTAGACACAACGTTTTATCTTTTCTTCAATAAAAAATATTGTAATTCTCATTTTTCTTGACTTCTATGATGTTCTTCTCCAATACATCATTTTTCATTTATACTGATAAAGACTTCAACATTATTATGAATTTTTAATAATTTCAAAGAAAATACTATCGGTATACTTACATTCACATTCAGAGCTCAGTTAACCTGTTAGAGTGATGCAGACATTACCAGCTTTTTTAAATCTCAGAAATACACTGCTTGTGCAAACAATAACATATCTCATATGTTTATAATTTCAGTGCATAACATTACCTGAAATAAATATCAAATTACCTAAATGTTAAGAAATTTTAAATATCAAATCACCTCAAACATTAAAAAATTTTCAGCTACATTCTCTGTGAAGAGACTGTAGTTGAAAATTTCTTAACATTTGAGGTGATTTGATATCTCATATGATTAATACGTTCTGCAGTATAACCCTGTATAAATTTTGTGGACACTCTTTTTTACAACATTTAATAAAAATGAAATTTTTTGAAGTGTGTTTTTGGCAAAATGATGAAAGTTTGGGGATTTTCTTTCACAAAATGGCATACAGTGAAGCATTTACAAAGGTACAAGATATGATGCTACATTTCTTATATTTTTATTATTTTTATATTAGTAAGTTGACTTAATATAAAAAATACTAATAAATAAATTGGAAATATTTTAATGCAGAATTTTTATTTTTATTTTAAATAACAATAATAAAAAAAGAAAAGGAAATATTAAATACGATCGGTACTTGTCAGCCATTTTGTTTGTTAACATTTGTTGTATACTGAAGCAATCGATGTCTAATCATCATCGATGCTTCATGTTTCACCATCTAGACTAACCTCCTAGGGGTCCGCAATTCAGACCTTGCTATAAATATATGCTATTCACCCACACACTGTATGCCTAATGATTAGAAAGATTAGTAAAATTAATCTTTATTTAGTAAAAAAAAAACAGTAGTTTGAGTGATGCGTATATATTATTATTACTAAAGCAATAATCTTATTGCTATGTTTATTGCTGGAAAATACATTTGCTTATATATTTGTGATTATTTTTATATCTGTGTGTATTTAATGTAACAACAAAGAAAAATGGGAAAGGCTTGACATACTGAAATTATCTTTATTACTAGGCAGATCGTCGTCTATAATTAAAATTTATAAATCTTAATTAAAATCGAAAAAATAAATCGTTTATCAGTTGTTGTCGAATGATTTAAAATAGCTAAAAATGGTATTTCGAGCCTTATCTATTGAAAATATTTTTGCTAATTAAATGTTGTTTTTAAAGGATTACAGAGATAGGGTTGATATATGAAATTGCATTCTGTGCGGTATTAAAATGCTATAAAAGGAACCACAGAACAAAGGAAGTTAGTTTTTCAGACTTTCAGTGAGTTGAGATTTTAGTCAGTTGAGTTTAATTACTTTTAAGAAGCCAACACAAGTTCTGCGTGATGAAGAATGAGTAGGGGACTCTTTTCACCTTTTCTTCTCCTCTCGAAAAAGGACTGTCTACCAAACATCAAAATTCCAGCTGACCGGCCATATGAGATGACGTAGAATTGCCAACCAACCTGCTGCTATGCTGATATCTTAGGTAAAATCATGTAATTTAGAGCTGCCTTAATACGAACATTCACAGGTGATTTATAATTTGTAGCTAAATTAATTCATAGATCCAGTTACGATGTTTTGCTAGTTTTGCTCGTAAACTCTCTCTCTATAATCCTTTATTAATACTTATGTAATTCTAAATATACGTTTGCTTTCACGCTTAATTTATGTTTATATAACTTTATGCGGCACAATTAAATGTATACAACTTATTTTGTTTAATATATATGTATATATATATATATATATATATATATTATTTTCTCTAATATGTCAGTATCAATCAATCTCGCGACTTTAATTAAATTCATTAGTAAAATTATATTCATTTGTTTATTTAGAATAGAAATCGTTCGCTAGGTTGGTTGTATATCTAAAAGTATTTTATTGTGGATGCTTATTTTATTCTGTTGTTTAGTTGCCTTTATAAAAGATTGCAACACCTAATATAAAGTCCTACCTTTTCTTACCATCTCCCGGAGGGCTAATTCTTTAATTAATACGTATATGGGAATCGAATTCAAATATAAATTTTATTAGCTTAGTAATATAAATAAAAGTTATTATTCATTATGATTTGTTAAATGACTCAGAATTGAAAAACAGGTTATTGCACAAGAGGTTAGACCATTTCCCAACTTTAAATAATATTATAAGATTATATAAACGTTGCTGGCATACATTTTTCTTTATTCTGATATTTTATTTTTTCTATTTTGGGGACGCCAGAAGCTTGAAGTTCCCATCCTACTTTTCAAAATCATTCGTAATCAGAGACTCTCTCTGTGGAACATAAGGTTTAGGAGGGTTATGATATTATGTGCTGCAGAAAACAGTGCATCCAGATTCTGGGCTTTCAAACCCAGACCCTCTTTCGATATCGCTCCACCAGAATGCGCGGACATATCAAATCTAAGTTCGTTTTTCAAATATGCTTTAAAATAATAAAATATCCACAATCACCATGAAGGCCAGATTTCTTTAATGTATGCTAGTACCATTACTCTTGTCCTTAATTTAATCACTGTCTACCTAACTTCAGTAAGTCACAATGATGTGTTAAAGATAATGATTCATTTCATAAAATACATTCTGTTCATGGAGTTAAAATGCTTTCTTTGAAAAAGCATTATCGATTCCCATAGACGTAGACAAATGTAAATTATTTATTATATCATATAATCTCATAAATAAAGCACATTGTTTGTTTCTTATTTCTAAAAGACGTCTTTGCCAAACAATGCGAATAAATAATGGTTCTCCTAAGAAATACATGATTGAAATCATATATTTTGCCCATTATCAAATAAATCATTTACTGTTAAAACTGTCATGATCTTTTATATTTATTTTCAGCATCCACAATGCTCCATAGCAAAAGTTTTCTTGAAATAGTTTATCAACTCCGCACAAGTTATAAAACACTATAAAATTGTATCTGTAAAATTATATTTATTAAATGAGTGATAGAGGGGATTTTATACAACAAAGTCCCAAGTCTTGTAAATAAACAATATTGTCCGAAGCGTGAAACTAGTTGGTAAAATATACATGCATTTTCTTAATCTTTTGTAATATATATATGCGTTCGTTTAATATTTATTAAATATATCTATTTCATGTAAATCCTGGGTTGTCATTGAATTATTGGTTTCTAGTTAATATTTAGAACTATTTTCTTTAGCTAAGAGCTTAGCATTAATAAATAACTATAATAAATGTAATTCTTGGGCTACTCTGACCTCGATCATCATCATTAGTCTGATCTTATGCTCTACTGCTTTGCTTATGGGCACAGATTTAAAATAACTTTACTGTGTTGTCAGAATTGTTGTTCATTGGGTCAGAGATTCGAAAAATAGGCAAATAGGTTAGAATTTAGGATTGCTCCAGACCTGTGTATCTCGAGCATGATTGGATTCGAGTTACTTTTGCTTAGGATTTGAATCTTGTTAAGTGAGCATACTATTTTGACCGGTACAATACCCCTGAAACTATATGTTTGAAAATATTTTCTGCCAAGCTTAGTAGATAGAATAGCATACAAATAGCATTGATTTAGTTCGTTTATGTATGGATAATCATACTTCAACAATTCCAGTATTGTCAAAAAACATATGATCATTATGGTTACCAATCTTAGCAGGCTACAGATTTTTTCTCAGTAGATCACATGTTTGATATGCCTGCCATAGATATTAGCACGTATTAAATGACCAGTTTTTGTTAAGAGGAATGCTATTGGCTGTTATATTTATGCAGAGCTAAATGCAATAGGGTGTATAGCTCAGTGTTTGTAGACCATGAGAAATATCTGGTCATTCTTTTACACTTGTTGACACTAAGATTATTTTTTGGAAAATAATGATAAAAAATGTAAAACAAAAGAAGCTTGAAACATAATTAATTCTAAGAACAATATATGAGTCAATAGCATTTCTCTTAATAAAAACTGGTCATTTAATATATGCTAATATCTATTATTGTATTCAGTGACTAGTTTAGTTTGTGTTTATTCATATGTGGATTGCTAACACAAATGCTAATGTCCATTTTAGTCTTGCTTTGATAACAATACACTGTATTAAAAGCCTAGCTCAGAAAAATAACAAATATTGTTAAGATTTATTATCATAATAGGAGACAAATGATTACATATTCTAATTTTGCTAATCTTTTTATATTATTAAAATTAAAGACTAAGAGTAGTCTGTATCTAAAAAATGTAAAGGAAACAGATACAAATATAGTTAACATTTGTCAGAAAGTAGCAGATGTGGGTGATGTTGTGCTAAGCAACACGTAGAATATCATAAATCCTTTGATGTTCTAAATGTATAAACTCTTTCTTTATTATATTTTAGTCACAAAAACTGAATGCATTTAAATATTCAGCAGCTATGTATTACAATGAAATGCATGCAACTGTAAAAAAAAAGAGTGTATAACAATAATAAGTAATTTTTTTGAGATATCTCTTTTCAAACATGGGTTTGAATGTTTTTTAAAAAATACATCACAAAGATCTTCTAAATAGAGAAATATTAAGAAATATATGTAATCATCTGATAGAAAAAGATTAAGTAAAACAATGAGTAAGTCCTAAAATTGAGTGATGTTGGATTTTTAAAAAAATTAATGAAAGTAATTCGGAGTAAAAAATAGTATTGCGAGGATGATATATCATTACAGTCCTTAAACAAATGTGTTAACAATAGTCAATCCAAAATTAAGAGAAAGGAATGCTGATGCAGACTGTCTTAAAAAATAACAACAAACAAACAAGACAAGATCGAATTACTCACCATTAGTGTGATATTTCATTTGTGCAGATGAATAGCCTTTTAATTTCATCGATTAAGAAGTATATAATATAAAATGAATTGCTTTATCTTGAGCTACTATAGTATTGGAATTTTTATTATTATTCATTTGTTTAAATTTTGGTTTTAGATTGCATCTTATTAATGACTATTCTTACCTATAAAAATAATTATCTTTCTTATTATCCAATTGATTTAATTTTTAAATTAAAATAAAGTTTACTTCATTAATTTCCTTTTACTTCTAAATATGACATTGAAATGCTTCCAAAAAGGATTCAAATACAGTATTTTATTTAATTAAGTATGGTTTATTTATATGCGTCATTCATTCATAGTTGTAAATGTATTTTTAAACTGTGTGTGTATATATATATGTTTAATCATGTTAATTGATATCCGTCATACTTTCATGATTGTAAGTGAATTCTTAAAGTGTGTGTGTATATACATATGAATGTCTGATTATATTAATTGGTATTTAAGACTCATTGAACTTTGCGAAAAATCTTTAAATATTGATATTCTAAAATTAATTGTGTTAAGGGATGTAGCAAGCTGTGGCAAACTCCTGCCAAAAAAGATCAAGTGTTATCTTTGATCACAATATTATATGTTGCTTGGTTACTCTATTTGCCTTTAGGAAAAAAATATGTGTACATGTCTATGGGTATTAATGGCTTAACCTATATTAAAATATTTTTTAAAAGTTATTGCATTTATTAATAACTTACTAAGAAGACAATTGCTGCATATTATTAGTAAATTTATTCTCATGTATATCCCCCTCCCTCTCTTTCTTTTATATGAAGTAACAAATAAAGGAAAAAGAACCACTATTTATTTAAAATTTCATTTACTTAATACAAAGGTAAATAACCTTTAAAGAGTCCATTGCAGGATATAGACCTTTAAATCAGTTTCTAGTAAGGAATAGTGAAGTAAAGGGCATGCATCAAGCTTACCAGTCACTATGTTAAGAATTTGAGCAGTTTTCCATTCTTACACTTCAGCTAAAAATAGGTAGATACTTATTTACTGACCAATAAAGGATGCTTAGTTGATTGAGCCATGACCTGTGTTATTTGAAAAAAAAATTTGAAAGTTTAAAAAAGTCTCAAAATTTATAAGAACCGGATTTGAACTCCAGATTATAGGTATGGAATAAAGATGTGCTACTACTATACCATATATATATATATATTGTAATAGAATAAATAAATAAATAAAAGCATGGAAATGAGGCATAGCAACGTATATTTATAATTTGATAATGATGAGGATAAGAACCATACAAGCCAGATATTTATTGTACAATTATATGGATGTCACTGATTAATCCAGTTACAGTGATCTTATGACCTGTAATTAAGAAGCATGTAAAAATTTGAATACTTTAAACCTTTATATTAGAATATTAAAATAAGAGTAACACAATGAATAGAAGCAACAAACCCAAATGCAATACCTATATTGATAGATTTTGCATTAATTCCAAAATAAAATAGAGAATTAAATATAGAGATGAAGAACACCATGATAAATGATAACAATAATAATTTTCATACAAAATATATATTATGATTGTTATAATTAATACACTAAATAAGAATAATAAGTACAATAAATTAATAAATATACTCTTTATCTACTTTCAATAATAATTTTACAATTTTAAGAAGAATATTTTATGCATTTTAAACAATCAAACTGATGGAATATTATGAAATAGCATTTCAAAAACCTTATTAGTATTTTTATATATATATATAATAATTGACTTAATTTGACAAAGTTATTATTTACAATTTAGATTGTGTTTTTGCGTGGATTATTATATTTGTGAAACAGAGCAGAAATATATCTCATTAAGAGTTGACAATTCTCCTCCAAGATAAAGATTAAAAATATATATTTCTACTCTGTTTCAAGTTATACCTATTTAAAGTATATATAGTCAATGTTTATAATTGTTTTTTTTGATTAAAGGTTTTTATATGCATGTGTATTAATAAAAAATAACTTAATCAAAACAAACATCTTTATAATTGATTAACATATGCATATTAAGCATTAATTAATATTTTTCTACTATTAATATTTTTTAAACACAAGCATTATTAAAATTACTTTATAAAGAATTCATTGGGAAATTATTTTTTATAGATTAAAAATAATAATATTCCCATTTTTTTTATTTGCCTTGGCTAATGGGATTTTGACTAAAAATTGCTAATGTCTTCATGTATTTGTTTTTTTGGGGCTCCTATTGATTGTTAGTAAACATTAACTTCAAATTTCTTTGTTTTTAGACAATATTTTTTATCCTTTTACTTCCTTGTTGTTCAAAAGTATTATAACTTATGATATATCCATTAATTTTGAAGTGAGAAATTTGTATTACACGATAATTATTCCATGTTAGATTTTTTTTAGTTTTGAAGAGAGAGTTGAGTTGTATAATTCCTACTTCACTAAGCCATGGCATTAATTTTAAAGAGAGAGATTTGTTGTATAATTTAATTATTTCATGATAACTCCTTCATCCAATTTCCCAGGAAATGTTATAGAAAATGAGGGGACAAACATCTAACTTATTTGTTTAGCAATCCATGTTTTTTAATTTCTGATTACTAATATGTATGATTATAAAACAGTTCAGTTTTAAAAACAGGAGAATTTAAATATATATTATTCAGTTCAATGCATTCTTCTTACTTGATTTTATCCCAAAAAAACCACCAGGCAATAATTTCAATAAATTTTATTAGTTTTCCTCCCTTATGTCTAGCATTCTTATAAATCAACTAATTTATTTAAATAAAGATAATCAATGAAAAAAATACTTTTTATAAATTGTAATAATAAATAAATAATCTAAAATAACAAATATATATTTTTTTATTATTTATTCTAACAAAAATATTAATTTTATATACAATATTTTAATATTGATGTGTATACTTCTTAATATATAATTATTTATTTATTATAATTTGTACACACATTGCACTTTGACCATGTTATTTATCCTTAACCAATATGTATTACCATTCTCTATTAACTATACTTCAATGAATTTTGTTAAACAATAACAATAATAATATAGCTTTTGTTTTTATTTTTTTTATTTTAAACATTCTTCAACTTTCATATAAACCATATAGTTTCAATATATATATATATATATATATTACAAATGAAACTTCCATTAATTAATTAAAAAGATTGTAATAACAATATAAATATTAAATACAATGATAATTAAGTCTAATATACACTCTTTTAATCTGCAGAAATACTTTCAGTTTATTTATTATTACAATTTATAAAAAAATATTTTTATTTTGTATTATTTTTATTTATTTATTCAACAGCAGTTGAAGAGGGTGAATAAATTAATCAAAAGTATTTCTATGAATTGAAAGACTGTATATTATATTTAATTACCATTGTATTTATTATTTATATTGTTATTACATATGTATATAATAGTAACTGCGATTATTAAGAAAATTCATTTATATAAAACAAAAATGAATTAGTAATTAAAAAAATACAGATCTTTATTTTTTTATTACTTTATTTTTATATTGCCTTCATTTTTTTTATTTGTCTCATTTAAATAAGACTATGACTCTTGAACTACAACGTTTATAAAAAAAAAATTGAGAATTCCACAATCAGCAATTAAGCACAAATATTCGGATTGAAATTATTCTAACATGGTCAAATTATAAGTCAATCTATTTTACTGCTGTATTATAAGACAAACTTACTTATTGAATTGTAATACTTGTGAAAGTTGATGATAAAGAAAAGGTTAACCAGCAATAAAATAGATGTATTTTATCATCATATATTATGAATTTTTGACAAACCTAAAAAAAATACAGTAGTCTTACTATATCTGGGATAACATTACCCGTGATTCTAGTTAAATATGATTTAAACAAAATATAAAATAAATAGAAGTAAAAAATAAAAATTAATTTCGAAAATTCAAATTTTCTAAATTTTATTTTTTAATGCATATTCCAACTAGTAGGTGCCTCAAAAACATCATAAGTAGTTGATGTGATCTTTTTCAGTAAAATTTTAAAATTATTAATTTACTATAACATAAATTTATTTACAATAAAAACGTATATAAAATTATCACATTTACATATTGACTTATATGGAAATACATAAATAAAAAAAATATAAATGTAAAAATATTTGTTAAATTAGTATTTCACATATGTCTGTATTTGAGCATTAGAAAATGTTTATAAATTTGTTGGTTTTGATGTTATAGTTGCATTTTGTCATTTCCAAGGAAGCAACTTATTTTGTTATTTATTTTACTTAGTAAAATCAATTTTTTTTTTTAAAAAACCAAAACATTATTTTTTTATAATACCGGCCATTTAAAAGAAAGAGGGAAAGAAATAAAGATTTTTAATTTTTAGCTATTACTATTTTTTCTTTTGTTTTATTTGTAGAAGAAAAAAATAAGATATTAACTTTATTATTAAAATACATAATTTTTTTTGGAAATTATTTTGATATATATTTTTGTTTGATTTTTAACAATGAAAGTGTATTATAGGTGTGTGTGTGTGTGTGTATAGTGCATAATCATATGAAAAAGTCAACATTATAAATATGTTTGTTAATAATGCATATTATATAAGTCGCAACTATCTCTAAATTTTAATATTCTTGATAAAGTTTGGAGTTAAATGTTATGGATATGAAGTGATTACTGTAAATGGTAAATCGTTTCGAAAAATGCTAGCCATATGATTTCCAGATCATTGATTTGAATGAATCTAATAGTAATAGTAATGATAATAATAGCAGTGGTAGTAATAATACTACACAAATAATGATTTGTGTTTATTAAGCACTGATAAACAATGGTATTGATGATAAATGACTGTGTTCATGCTAACAGTAAAAATGTCATTTTAAACTGCATAAAAAAAAGCATCTACAAACATTGAAAATATAAACTACATGAAGAATAATGAATGTATTTATAAGAATTTGCAGTACACTGTTGCTGTAGAAAAATGATAAAATTATTTTTAATGCAATCAGTGGTGTGCCAGTAGTGTCTGATACTTGTGTGTAAAACATTAGTTAGGGCTCCTATACCCCTCCCCCAATAAAAAATCCTTTAATAATCAGTAAGTAAAAATAAAATATGAATTATATTAATTATAAGTTGTTGAACAAAAACAGAAATGTATAAAATGTATAAAAACAGTAACTATACAAGAAGGAAACAAAAAACAACCTCAAGTTATTTTTTTGTTTCTGTATCCTTTTTGAATACTTCCCTTTTTATATATATGTTTTTATGTAATTTCTGGTAATTTATGTTATTTGGCAAGAAGATTATTTGTAAATTATACCCATGCTCTCAAATCAGAATGCCTTAGATTCACCTATATAATTAGAAAGTAGGTCGAAGATAAGAGGGTCGCTCTTGTCTTTTAAAGTCGTTAATCTTGTGTTAAGATTTGTAGAGGTCCCTACTGTCGCATCTAGGTGCATAGTCTTACGGTTATAGCCTTAATATATATTACGTAATGAGTATATGCTTAACAAATTATTAATTACAACAATATATATTATAGTTTTATATAAATTAATGGATAAACTTGCAAGTCTTATAAAAACAAAAGTATTAAATATTTATTGGTATGAAATTGAACTAACTATATTTTATTTGGCAAGAAATCATTTCGTTATTTGTACTTTGTTAAGATATAAATAAGTAATAAATAAACTTACAAATATATAAAATAGAAACAATATTAAACCTTATTGGATAAAGAAATAGGTAAATAAATATTTAAACAAAAAGAAAAATCACCTAGTAAATTGAACTTTTTTTAGTTTTCCATTAATGAAAACTTTCAAATACTATTAAGTATATCAAGTTGATTTAAAATATCTGGCTCTATTAATATAATGGAAGATTTGGTACTCTTTCATGTACTATTGTAGAGCACAAGTAATTTTTAAGAATTTTAAGATTAGAAGAGGGTCATTTAATGACAAAGAAACTAAAGAGCAAAGTTTTTCAAATAAATATACTGTTATCATATATATTTTAAATATTTTTCACATACTGTCTGGATGATTCTTATGTGTTAATTTTTGTCACAACCTTTTACACCAAAATAATAAATATTCTTTATTTTACGAAGTATTTAACAAATACAAAAACTGAAATGAATTCGTATGTTTCATATGTCTTTTAGTAAATTTAAATTTTTTTGGCAAAGATTGTAATGTTTGCTCTATTATGCAGAGAAAAAAAAATTGTTTTAAATAAAATTTGGAGATCTATTATATTTTCATTTGCATATTCACTATCAAATTGTATTATCTTTTTACATTGCCTTAGGGGTCTACTATTACATTTTGCTGTAATTTGTTTTAAGATTTCTACAATTTTTTTGAAAGTTTCATCAGACTTATAATTATTTAAAAATTGATTTAAATCATTCAATGCATTTAAAGCAAGTAGGATATTCATAGACAAAGACTGCAGTATTTTGCTGACAAATTCACTTTATTTAAAGTATCATACCAAACTCTAATACAACAGATAAATGTAAATAATATTTGGATTCTTTGTCCAGTTTTGAAAAGTCCTCATAAATTTCAAATAAAGCATCATACAATTCAGGTAAATATTTATGAAGAGGTTTCATGAGATCAATTCTGCTTGACCACCGTGTTTCAAATAATGACTTTAAAATTAAATCAGTTACAAGAGTAGTTAAAATATTCCATAAGTAAACAAAAGTTAAAAATATATAACTCTTGTCCTATATCAAAGAAACCCAATAGTTTCATGACTGATATTTATAGCATCATTAACTATCAGGTTTATACTATGATTTGAACACAGGATATAAAATGCATTGGGGATTTAAATATAAAATTCTTTATTGTAAGCTTATATTTTTGCCACACATATTAGAGCCATTATCACAGCCCTGCTTTCTTAAGTTATTTATGCCTAAATTTAATTTATTCAGTAAATCAATAAGCAGCATTATAAATCAGATTCATATGGCATCTAATATTGGATAAAATACTAAAAAATATATTTCAACACTTTTATATCCCTAATCTGACCACCATGCTTATTTTTTTAGTATATGATACATCTGAAATACAATTTAAAATAATTAAAAAATATTTGTTTTGTTGACACATGTTAATAATGTTATTTATAATATTTAATGTCAATAAAGTATTTCATTTGTTTTCTAAATAGCAGAGCATATTTTTAAAGTCAGGATCATTAGCTACCCATCACATGTGTTCCAATATAAAAGGTTCAAACTTTTTTAACATTTGTAATCACAAAGTTTATTACTTTTATCATGAAGAGTAAATTATGTTTCTTAAGAACTGCATTACAAAAATTATTTTTAAATAAGCATTTATTTTTATATGATGCTATGCATACAATTGTATACATTCAAAGATCAGCCTTTCAAGCTAATTGTGCATGCGTCTTCTGCGAGTGTTAAATAATAAATGAATACTTCACTCTACAATACAAGATATAGTATTTGTGCAGGAATAAAAGGAATCCTCTTATTCCTACGACTCAAATTCTTTTATATGAGCAAATCTGAAGTACTGTTGAGTAAAGCGTGAGAGTAGAATTCTCACTTTAAATTACTATCTATGATGTTGGAATGAATGACATCGGTGAAATACTATATCTTGTATTGTAGAGTGAAGTATTCATTTATTATTTAACACTCGCAGAAGATGCATGCACAATTAGCTTGAAAGGCTGATCTATAACAATTATTTTTATAACTTCATGCCAACTTTTTCTTTCATTATCTAAAACTGTTTCTTGCAAATGTTCAATACAAGTTTTATTTTTTACTCAGGCCAATTTTTTATAATTGTTCCATTGATTTAATTTTTTCTCATGATGATTCAGATACATTGCAAGATGCAGTTATTAAAACCCTAAATAAATATATTATGTTCAGAATTGTAAAATTAAAAAAGCTTGCAGGAAAATCAATAATCAATAAATTTAATCAATTCTATTGTTTTCTGCCATTATAGCTTCAGAAAGAAGTTTGCTATTAACTGAGAATCTTTGAGTTTTTTTGTAGACCTTAATCAAGCAGGACAAATTCCTAATGTCCACTCCATACATTCCTGTCATTGCAGCTGTTACTACTATACAGATATTTATATAGTATATAGACATGGATGGGCAGTTCACCAACATGCATTAGCCAGTGATGTGAATTTATTGGCTTTTTATGTCTGAGTTTAAGATCAAGAAACATCATGGTCTTTCTTCTCAGTTTCCTGATAATGCAGAATTAATGTGTGTGAATGAAACATTTTTTTCCTAACAGATGTATACAATCATGACAGATAAAAATAAATCAAAACCCTTATTTCCAGAAGACTGTAAATTCTCCAGCCAAGGCAGTGGTTGGTGGCTGAAAATGGAGGTGCTAAGAATCCTTGATTGCAAATCCAGGCTGCCATTGATGACAACATATGTGAAGGAAGATTGCAAGAATTAGAAGAAGAACTATCTTATATTGAATGGGACATTATTGAACTTTGAGATGTTAGAAGAAAAAGTGAAGAGGCAGTTGATTTAAAAAATAGATGATTACTCTTCTACAAAGGCACAAATATTAGAAGTACAAGTGGAGTAGAAGTCATTGTAAATAAAAAGTGGAGGAATAATATTGTGGATATTGATGGTATATTGGACAGAATGTCAAGATTAGTTATTCAACTTAATAGCAGTACCATATGCAGATAGTTCAGGTTTATGCCTCAACAAGTTCTCATAGGGATGAAGTAGTAGAAAGTTTTTATATGTACAAAAGGTTTTTGATCAGAATAAACAATATTTTAAAATTGCTATGGAAGACTTTAATGCTTGACTTGGTAAACAAATGAAAGATGAAAGTGCTGTAGGTAAATTTGGTTATGGTAATAGAAATGGGTGAGGACATAAACTTGTGGAGTTTGTAAAAAAAAGAAAAACTTTATATTATTTTTTTTTTAGAAAAATATTAAAAGGAAATAGACATGGAAGCTTCCAAATAAAGGTACAGCAGAATTGAATTATATTTT
Source organism: Epiperipatus broadwayi (assembly GCA_028023455.1). Classification (NCBI taxonomy): domain Eukaryota; kingdom Metazoa; phylum Onychophora; class Udeonychophora; order Euonychophora; family Peripatidae; genus Epiperipatus; species Epiperipatus broadwayi. The sequence goes on along the minus strand of JAQFVV010012574.1, from coordinate 704,698 downwards.
GACTAACAGAAAATACCTATTTCCAAGATTGTATTGTTCTTAAGAAATTCAACACAGGAAGTGATTATCGATTAGTAAGATGTAAGATATGTATTAATGCAAAACTAGAGAGACAAAAATTATTAAGAAAAACAATATTTACAGTTGATATTTCTAATCTTCAGAAACATTCTAATGAATTTAAATTAGAATTTGCAAATCATTTTCAACTATTAGTAGATTCTGAACATGATTCAGATTTGAATGAAATTAATAGGAAAATAACTGATATACTTTTAAAAACTGCAACAAAGATAGCTGGTAAAAAAAAAAACAGCAACTGACCAATAAAAGTTCTACTGAGACTAGAGAATTTATGAAAAAAGAAGGAATATGAAGATATATGAAAATCATGCATTAAGAAGGATTGAATATCTTGAATTTTGTAAATGAAGTGAAAAAGAGTTGATAATGATATAAGAAAGTATAATTGTATACTAGCAAAGAAAGCTGTAGAAGAGAATATATAAAAGTCTCACAGGGTTTAAAACAACATTTTGGTATGAAACATTTCTGCAATAAAAAAAAAGGATGGAACTATTACTAAAAAGAGAGATGATGTTATGAAATTGGTAACAGAGTTTTATTAAGAATTATATAGTAATAAAGAACAAGTATCTCCTACATCTATTATATCTTCTGAATTGCCCAGGCTTTTAAGTGAAAAAGTGAAACATGCACTTAAATTTATGAAGAAAAGAAAAGTTTCAGGTAATTATAATCGATATAATAAAATGAACAAGTGAAGAAATAGAACAATTTTTAACAAAATTATATATTAAATGTCTAAATGATAAAGATGTACCAGATAATTGGAAGAATGCAGTATTAATATTTTAAAAAGGTGATAAAAAGATATTAGAAATTACAGAAGTATCAGTCTTTTATCAGTTTTATACAAAATTTTTATCAAGATAATTACAACTTGTCTACAGAGAACATTGTATTTCAATCAACCAAAAAAAACAAGCTGGATTTAAATGTGGTTTTAGGACAGTAGATCATATTCAAGTATAGAGAAAGGTTATAGAAATGACCAATTAATATGAGTTGCCATTATGTTTTGCATTTGTAGATTATGACAAGGCACTAGATTCTATAAACATTTCTTCAGTGGTTAAAGCATTGGATCATCAAGATATAGACCCAGGATATTGTCATATTCTAAAGAATATTTATAAAAAATGCAACAGCAGCAATTACATAATGATACTAGGAAGGTTAACATTGAGAAGGATATAAGACATGGGTAATGCCATATCTCCAAAACTTTTTACAACAGTGCTGCAAGAAGTATTTTATGGATTAAAATGGAAAGATAAAGGAGTAACAGTAAATGGATATTATTTAATTCATTTAGATTTCGAAGATGATATAGTTATTTTTGCAAATAATGCTTAAGAACTTTAGGAAATGTTGTAAGAATACTCTGATCAAAGTGATAAAGTAGGACTAAAAGTAAATGTTAAAAAGTCTAAAATAATGTTCAGTGGATTTTCTCAAAAGATGAAAATAAAGATTGATTATGGTGACTTACAAAAAGTTAACAACTACCAATACCTAGATAAGATTTTTACTACAGATGGAAACATAATGGATAAAATTAATCATAGACTTAAACTTGATTGAAGTTCTTTACATAGAAATATCTTAATATTAAAAGTAAATATGTCTATGTGTTTGAAAAGGAAGGTTTTTAATAAATGTGTTTTACCAGTTCTTACTTACAGAATAGAAGAGCAATACAGAGACTTCAGACCACTCAAAAAAGTATGGGGAGATGCATGTTAGGAGCATGAAGAAATTAAACAAACAAGTTTTACTGATATCATTGAAGAGATTAAAAGACTGAAGTGGAGTTGGGCTGAACATATTTATAGAAGAGATGATAATAGAGTGACAGTTGAAATCTTATACTGGATTCCAAGAAATTGTAAAAGACCCATAAAGACACCACATGTGAGATGGATGGATAAAATAAGAAAGTGAGCAAAGGTGATGTGGAGAAAAGAGGCTAGAGATGGGAAAAGATGAAATGAACATAGAGAGACCTTTATCCTGCAGGGGATTGATAATAGTTGTTGATGTTTGATGATAATATGTATATGAAAATTTTTGTCTGGAATAATTGTGTGCAAATTAAAATCTTTAAATTTGTTTAGGACCCATTGCCTTGTATAAAAAAATGTTTCCAGCCAAAGTTCAAAATCATTGAAATTAAACATTCCATTGTATCATCAGTAGATTCTTTACATTCTGAATTAGTGAAAATATTTTCAGTATCTTCATTTATTTCTTCTTTTGTATTACCTTTAGAGCCCAGATAAGTAACAGTTTTTTTAGCATGTTTGTTATCTTCACTGGAACTCTTTTCCAACTGACTAATTGTATCAAAAATATTTTTACTGTGGCCAGGAACTGGCTACAAATCATTCTTCATTACTTGTTTAGTGAAGTACTGAGTAATTCTAGAAGCATTTCTCTCTCTTACTTTTTTCCATTTTCTTTATTTGTTAAATTTTCTTTGTGGGACATCTAATTAAAGAAAAAAATACACAATTATAATTAATTTTATTATTAAAATTCGAAATTATATATATATTATGATCTTAATGGAACCAAACTTTGTACTAAACTCAGTTTTATAACTAGAATTATTGTCTTTTCTGTACAATTGTAATGTTAAATATATAAATGTCAGGTTATTAATGAAATGTTACAACAGGATAATTACAACACATATAAAAAGATTTTATAATGGAGGTATTAAAATGAATCAGCAAAGATATTATCCTCAGGAAATAAAAAACACTATCAAACAGATTATGAATGACCAATGTGGCTGTCTTTCAAATTATATATAGTCTATCTCTCTCAAAGATTGAAAACACAATTATACCAAAGTGTGTATCCCTGCCAACAAAATTACTATACACTAAATATGTAGACAACATGTTGATCTGTGTTGATGAAAAAACAATCAATCAAATTCATCAAAAACTAAAACAGACATTTTCTTTATCTTGGACCATTGAAAAAGAAGATAAAAACCAAAGTATTAAATTTTTGGATATTGACATGCAAAGGCAATGGGCATTTTAAACTACAGAATGACATTATAATCTTTAAACATTAGCAGAGCCATCCATCCCAAATCCTTAACCTCTATGACCCATAAATAGGTTGGTCTTAAAAGTTTCCTTTACAGAAATTTAAAACTCTATAAATTTGAAATAGATTGAAAAAACAATATCAAGGTATACATCACAGATTTAAAACAATATGGGGTATAACATCAAGAAAATTTACATGGTAGAAAGATTTTATAGCAAGCTAAATAAACTAGTATAATCTCTTTCTAATGAGAACAAAAAATGGACAAGCTTCCCATATGTACCAAAGTTGACTCAAAAATTAAAAAAGATTTGTTCAGAAAAATAAAGTTGTCACTCCCCTTCTTCACTAAATAAACTGCTGAATAACTTGGAAAAATAATAACAACATTTCACTCTTCTTACACTTTAAAGAAAAATATATTTATTTATTCTTTACAGTTTCAACTGTTCCTAGCAGTCTTCATCAAATCTACAAAATTTAAACATTCATATTTTATACATATATCTATTATAATCTTACAATTTTATCAACTTAATTATTAACATCACTTTATTCACTAAACTTACTATTCTATAACTTTAACTTTTTAATTCTATTTTATTCTTTATTTTTTTTATTAATTTTTATTCTTAATTATTATTATATTTATATTTATTTACCTTTTACCTTTGCCATAATTTTAGAAATTCAATGTAATATTTATGAAATCTTTCTTATATTACTATATTCATATATTTAACCTTATTTTTCATTTCACTTATTTCTACATATCTTAATTTTTTATTATCTTATTCCATTCCTTAATTCCTTTTTTTATCCATATTTTATTCCTGCTTCTTTCATTTACTTAATTTTTATAAAATTATTTTTATATGTATTTTTATTTTTTTACCTTATTCTCTACTTTTTCTCTCTTTCCTCCACCATTTTTTCTATCCCATCATCCTTCATACTTCCTTTTCCTTTTTTTAATATTTATATACAGCTCTCTTTATTATCTATTATACAAACTATTTATTTATTTATTTATTTTTTATTAGTTTTTACTTTTTATTTTTTACTCTTTTTTATATTTATTTTTTTATACTAAGATTTTTTAAAAATCCTTTCTCTATTAATATTTGGTTTTATCTTCTTTATTAAAATTGCCTCCCTTATTTTTCTATCTCTTCTACTACTTGCATAACTTATTATTCTAATATTCTTTTTTTTTTTTTTTAGTTTATGACCTGTCTCCATAAAATGCATATATGCCAATGATCCTCTATCATATTTATGTTGTTTTAACCTAGTATATATTGAATTTTTTCTCTCACCTACATATTTATTTATAATCCCTTTATCCTTACATTTTCTACATTCTACCTCACAAACCCCATTTATATATTTCTTTTCTCCGCTTATGTACATATTATATAAAATATCCATTACATTTTTCTTCCTTTTATTCACTACTTTACATTTAAAATCATTTTTAAATTCTTTATTAATTTTTCTAATAATATTATTAATTCCCCTTACTATATTACTATCATTAACTTTTATGCCTATGTATTCCTTTTTTTCTTTTTCTTTTCCCCTTTTCCTTTCCCACTTTTTTATATAATTTTACCTTTTTTATATTCTTTTTATTACCTCTTCTGGATATTCATTTTTCTTGAAATCTTCCTTTATTCTATTTTTTTATCATATTCCTCTCCTTCATCACAATAATATTTTGTTCTATATACCTTAGAACTTATAGCACTAATCTTATGCTTTTTATCTATATTAGAACCCCAATGCACTGCATTTGTAATACCCATTTTTGTTTTACTTCACATCTCTTTTCATTATATTCCTTCTTTATTATTATATCTAGATATTCCAATCTATTATCTTTTTCCCATTCTGTTATAAAATGTATCTTCTTATAAACTGACTAAGAAAGAAGCTTATAAAAGTGTGCAACAAAGTTGATTGTAAATAAACCTATTATGGGAAGATGATGGCAAATTTGTCTACACAGCTGATCCGGCACACTTATTTATTTAATAGAGCCAAAAAAAGTAATTAATACTCATCTATATTCTTGGAACATGAACAATAATCAGACCATAAATTTGATCTCTCCAAAGCAGGTGCCATTCACACTGAAAGGGAAGATAAAAAACAAAGATCAAGGAGACTTGGACAATAGCCAAGGATGAATTTGCGATAAATTAAAAAGAAACCAGCATCTCTCTGTCAAAAAAGTGGGCTCTCTGAAGAACTTTACACACATTTGAATAACAATAAATTGAAGTTAATTTAAATACAAAAATAGCTAGCAAGTACATATAAAAACAATCTATAATAAACTTAAAAGGGCTATGATTATATACACAATGTATTGAAAGCGTGTTTAGCATGAATAAAAGCTAAAATTTATAAACATATGTCTACCTTTTCTGGATTAAATGTCCTAACATTTATATATTTAACAAAACTCAATTTTACAATGAATATTCCATGAATAAATTTACTAAAATAAAAATTAATATTAAAAGAAAATATTAAATTCTCAAATTCTTAAATATCTATCTATCCGTCCGTCCGTCCGTCCGTCCATCCATCCATCCATCCATCCATCCATCCATCCGTCCGTCCGTCCGTCCGTCTGTCCGTCTGTCTGTCTATCTATCTATCTATCTATCTATCTATCTATCTATCTATCTATCTATCTATCTATCTATCTATCTATCTATCTATCTATCTATCTATCTATCTATCTATCTATCTATCTATCTATCTAGATCTATCTATCTATCTATCTATCTATCTATCGATCGATCGAAATAATTTAACAAAATTAAAAATAAGAAATATGTTAAATATATGAGAAAAGAGTGAATAACTTATATTAGATCTTAGTTCAAATTAAAATTTATTCTTGATTTTTCTATTATGTTATTACTGATGCATAGCACTTTATTGTCATATGTCTAATTAAAAAAAACTTACAACTGATATGGTGTTTTTCTGAAGATTTGTGATGATGATATTTTAGTTGTATTTATATATTGGACTAGTTCCATCATCTAATATTAAGCATTGAATGTCTTTAGAAAATTTAACTTTATTTAAATTTTCCAATTACATTCAGCTGTTAGTAATAACAAACAGGTTAGTATATGTACAATGTTTTGAGAGATATTATTCTCTCTTCTTTGAGTATTGATGGACTGAACAATGACAATACTAGCATGAGAATCGAACCTGAACCTTTAGATTCTTGAATGTTGAATTTTAACTATTACTCTAACTAAATGAGAAACCCTGCCAAAGGCAATAATCAGTAGAAATTTCCTATACTTATCTATGGGGTTACTCTGTTTTTCCACTTTTTCTTAAGAGCAATATTGATTATTGATTTCCAAACATTATGTATAGTCACATTAAGTTGACTTATGGGGTTATTCACTGTAATCATGTGAGCAGTTTTTGAATTTTCTTCTTTGTACCTTTGTTCTCTATCCAATATTTTTGTATTTTCTCACTTGAACATATATATTCATTGGTACATACATGATCTCCTACTTTAGATACATCTGTTTTCTCTCTTCTAATCATCAGTTTGTTCTCTTGCAATTGCTTTTCAATGGGGTGACTAGTTTCATTAATATACATAGTTTCACATTCACATTGTATTTCATAGATTCATTTTTGCTTTTTGGCATTTCAAGTTTAGACTTTGTAGACATTGGAATTCCTACTAGTATGGTATGGCTCTGGAAAGCTGTTCTGAAGTTATACTGATAGCAGATTTTTTAAAATTTGTTTGCAATCAGTATAACATCAGAACAGCTTTCCAGATTCATATTATATCATAAGAATTTCTATCATCTACAAAGCCTAAACATGAAATACTGAAAAGCAAAAATTGCATCTGTGAAATACCCATGTGAATGTGAAAGTATGTATATTAGTAAGACAATTTTCCCCATTGAAAAGTGATTTCAAGAGCATAAACTGATTATTTGAAGAAAGAAAACAGATGGGTCTAAGATTGTAGACCACATATGTACCAATGAATATATGTTCAATTGGTAAAATATAAAAATATTAGATAGAGAGGAAAAGATACAAATAAAAAAATTCAAAGCTGCTCACATGACTATGACAAATAACCCCATATGTCATCCTAATGTGACTATATATAATATATAAAAACCATTAATCAACTTTGCTCTTAGGAAAAAGTGGAGAAATTGGGCAGAATCCCATAGATAAGTATATAAAATTTCTAATGACTGTTGCCTTTGGCAGGATGGCTCATTTGGTTAGAGCATTATCTTATAATTCAATATTCAAGAATCTAAGGATCCAGGTTCGAATCCCATGCTAGTACTGTCACTAGTCAGGCATGTTCTAAGCTCTGAACTATTACTAACTGTTGAGTAATTGGAAAATTTAATTAAAGTTCTAAAGACATTCAATACTTAATATTAGATGATGGAAATAGTCCAATATGAATTACAACTGTTATCTTTTTGATAAGTGATACGATACAGTAGTAACAGCAGAATAAAGATAATATGCGCAGCAGATTTTCTTATATATGTTTTGAGTAAATGTGAAGTTGAATAAAATTTAAATACATATTCTGTAAACAGTAGACTCACACAAGTTCAAGTTTTTATTTGTTACTCTGAACTATTTGTTAGAACTAAAACAAAATAAGATCAAATATGTTATTATAAATAATTTGTTTAAGAGAAATCTATAAAATATACGTAATATTTAAACAAAAATGTAATTTATTTTGATATAATTAAAGAATAATATTTTTTAAAGTTTTTCCTACTTGCCTAGAATCTTTGTTGACTTTACTATCCTGGCACCTGTGTTTGTCACACACATTATTGCAAACGTCGACACCCCTTACATCACTCAGAATGCAATAATTTACGTATGTGAATGATTAATAATAGTAATTATTGCAAAGTGAGGCATTAGAAGAAATTTGATAAATAGTGTCTAAATATGGAATTAAAATTTTAATTAAAAACGTATAGATGAATTTTAAAGATATTTTGTTTACTAAATAAAAGATTCCGATTGAAATTTTTATATTGCCACATTGACAAAGAAATATTGAATAATTTTTAAATAATTCAAATTGAGTGTACAGAAGTTTGATTTTGAAATATGTTGAAGAATAATGATTTTAAATTGGAGGGGGGGTGTGTTGATTGTGAGAACCTACGAAGTAAAATTTGATACTAAAAAAATTCTTTATATTTAAAAATCTTCAATATTTTATATTACATTCAAATATCAGCCTTTCAAGCTAATTGTGCACGCGCTTTGCTAGTGTTAATAATAAATGAATACTTTCCTTTCCAATACAAGATATAGTATTTATGCAGGAATAAAATGAATCACCTATTCCTACAACTCAAATGGTTATATATGAGCAAATCTGAAGTACTGGCAAGGAAAGTTATATTGCATTAAGTTTTTCCTAATTTGATTAATAGGTATATATATAATATTGATTTTCTCTTCATTTGTATTTGTAATTCAAATTTGTGTGTCTGTGTACCTAAATGGTTTCTTTTTTCTTTATAACCTAAAGCTGAGTGCATTTTTGGTGAAGTTCACTTATGGTGAACTTCACTGCAGTGAAAGTGCACTCCGCTTTAAGTTATAAAGAAGAAAGAATTATGAACTTCACTGAAAGTGCACTCAGATTTAGGTTATATAAAAAAAGAAATCATTTTGTTATGCAAATTAGCAAACATATGCAAATTTGAATATGTATATATAATTATATGCATGGATAAATGAATACTTTTTATAATAATAGAATTATCAATGAAAGTAAAAGGATTCATAGTAGAAGTTTCACTTATGATATATCTGCATTTGAAGATATCGAGAATACCCTTAGAAGAATGTTGTAGAATAAAAAAATAAATGTGAATAAACTAAAGCAAAGAGAATTGAATAAAAGAGCTACAAAATAGATCTGTGATTTTAAATGGGAGTTATGTAATTATTGTTAGATGTAATTATAAAAGATATTAGAGAAAGAATTGCAGTGATTAAAGAAGATTCAAACAAGAATAGTAGGTTATTTTGTGATTGTGTGCCTATAATGTGTCTATATATATAAACATAAATATGTGTAAATACATTTTATAATATACTTATTAATAATACATAAAAACAAATATACATTTGCATGATTACATATTTACAATGGTTATATTCCACCTACTACTATTAACAAGGTATAACTCCTAATTCTAGAGTGAACTTTGGAAAAAGGATCTGCAGTGCCTTATAGGTTTTCTACCATTTCCAGTTGTATTGTAACAGCCAGACTCAGGAGTAAATCTGGTAACTTCTGGTTATTCTTGACAGCTTGATTCATGTCAGCATTTGGTTCTAGCAGCTTCCAGTTCTGAACATGAACTTGTCTCATTGTGTCAACTGTTTTGCTTGACAGCTATTGACTGAAAAACATCGATTGTATCTTTCAGAAGCTCAATGACAAAAGTTCTGGGACTCTACCATTAAAAGGCTTGACTTTCCCCATCCCTAGTTGAAATCTTTGGAATCAGTGAGATTATCACTTATTGGCCCATTCTCAAGCATTTGGTTAGACATTATTTATTTCTATACATATTGGTTTGAGATAATGAAAGTTCAATCTGATCTAGATAAGATGGGATCTGGATTAGTTTCATTATTTATAGGCAAGGTGAGATATGACAGTAATGCATTAAAATTAGATTTAAAAAGAAGACTTGTTAAATATTTTGTTTGGAACATAGTTTTATATAAAGTAATGATAAAGGCAATAAGGATAAGAGAGGGGGGAAAATAGTCTTTTGAGAGTGAATTTGGAAGAAAATAAAGAGACATATTTGAATGGTAAGGTTAGTAATGTAAAAGTATTGAAACATTTAAGTGAAAAAAGACTATTTTCTGAGAAAAATATAAGAAAAAATGTAAAAATTTGATTCACTTGATCTATAAAATAAGAGGATTGTGAAAGATAAATAATAAAAGATTATAGAGGATAAAAGAAAATGCAGGAAAAGAAAAAAAAGAACTGATTTTAATAAAGAAGTAGTTATAAATATTTAAAAAGTAGAAAATGAAATAAAAATACTTAAAGAAGATAATTTAGATTTGCCTTTTGGAAAATTACTAATGATGATGATGATGATTAGAGATAATATAATTTTTTTGGATAAAATCTAAAAGTAAAAATGAATATATGTTATAAAAGTCAGTGTAAAAAATAGTCAAAATGTAACACATTTTAGTTTTTTTTTTTAAATAATCGCTCATATTTATTATATTTAATACATTTTCAGAAGTGTAAAAAATGATGCTGGTTTCAATATAATTATTTATTTGCCTTTCCGTTTTTTTCACTCACCCTTATTCTCGTTCCATTTTACTACATTTTCTTTCAAAAAATTATATAATTTAATCTGTGAATATTATGAGTTTTGCCATGTGTAAATGTAAAACAAAATCACTTTATCTATAGTATTTTTTTTTTTAAATAAAAGGCTTTAATTTTTTTATTAGTTTAAAGAAAAAGTCTAAATTTACTAACCATAAAAAGGTGCCACTGATAAAAATTAATGTGACATAGTGAAGAAAGAAAACTACTTAGTATAGAAATATAAAAAGTTTACATTATCCATTTATTTGTTTATCTGTATGTATGTCTTATCTTCTATCCATCTGTTCTTGCTTGTATAAAATATTCAAAATGATCTATTTAAATGAAGTGCTTCGGAGCACAATGGTTACCCATTTATTGGTCATACTCATTATCTGGCATTCAATTATGATCTCAATGAACTATTTCATTTTCAAGTAGATCGAAAATAGTCAATCTAAGCATCTGTATAATAATGTCCAGTAAATAGATATTTAAATATTCTCAGCTAGAATAAAGATTTCGGGTTAAACTGATCTGTTCTGATAAATGTTCCCCATTAGAAATAAAATAAATAAATGATTGTTATATGTTAATGCTTTCACTTATTGGTAGAAAAATGCCAAAATTTCTACAGGTACTATGACTGTTATTATTATAAATGAGGACTTAGGTTTCAAATCTAGAACCAGTGCAAGTTATACACTGTGCAATTACTTTAATTTTATGCCTAATATCAAGATAAAAACTCTCTAAGACTTTTAATTGGAGTCAATTTGCTTATATACATTATAAAGATCTTAACCCTAGCCAATAATTATATGTAAGTTTCATTTGACTTCTGACTTTCATCAACTTTTTTCCTTGGCAAAAAATAAATTATGTTTGCCATCATAATATCATTTGATTTTCTAGCACACACAATATGATATAAACAAGAAAATTTCTCTGCTTCTAGGGACATCTTTTGTAAGCTTGATTGAGCAGTAATTGTTAGATGATCTTATACTTTAAGTATGTTTCTGGATTTGCCTTTTCTAATGTTGAACTTAGAATTTAAAGCTGGAATTAATCTTATTCTGGAAAAACATCTTTAAACTTTTATCTACTGCTAAGATAAAAACCTAATAGTCAACAAACTTTAAGATCTTGAGTGCAAGCCAATCTAATTGTATAGTTTTATAAATCAAATCCCTGGTCAATAACTAAATATTATAATAAATTCAATATATTTCTAGCTAAAGAAATCTTTTTTTTCTGGTGCGAAATATATGTACTAACATAATATCACTTATGTCTTTAGCTTGTCCAATTTAATGTAAATAAAAGTGCTTTCTACTCTTGCTTATATTATGTTGTCTAACTTTAAAAGGCAAGTGATATATATAATAAAACAGAAATATCTTCCAAATAATGGTAAATAGAGTAAATTCCAATATTAACTTTAATCAATAGTAGTACTTTCATTTATATTCATAATTATTTTTAATCAAACTGAGTTCATTTCAAAATGGAGTCAAACAGCATCAACTGGAAGTCACATGTCAATTTACATGTCCCATAATTCACTAATCTTAATATTCACTGATTGTCTATTTATTATCATATTTTTATAATGATTAATAAAAATTGCCTCTTTAATTTTTCTTTTTTCATTATTTCTTTCTTGATTTAAAATCTTATTTCATATCAAAATCAAATTTACATTTATAATTTCTATCATGATCATAAAACACTGATTCTGTAAATGAGTCACCTTTATTCTTTTTCTCTTTGAATTATCATCAATATTCTTTTATATAATAACTTAATTTCTTTAACTTTCTTTTCAATACTACACCTCATCTCCTCAATATATAAAGCAATACATCTGCAAGAGTTTGATAAACTATATTACCCCATCCTTAGATAATTTATCCTTAGAATTATTAACCATCTTATTCAAATTATACAACCATAAAATGAAATATATTTTCCAGTATAAATCTTTTTCAAAAAATTCACTTGATTATTATTAAATACATTGGACAGGCTTAAACCTGCTTTTATATATGTAATATATGCGGGATTCAAACTCAGACTTTCACATGACCTACTACTCTCAGTTCCATCTCATATTGCTGCCCCACCTGATCACACACATGTTGAAAAGATAAATAATTACCAATATATGTATTTTATGCTAAACCAGCAATCATCAGTTGGTCTAGATTACTATCCTCACACATATATACAATCAGTGCTCAGCTTTATATTAAGATAGCCAATCGTCATACTTTAATGGACAGGCTTCAAACGATTCCAACTCGCAACTCTTCAGCCTTCCATTTCATTAAAAATCTGATGATAGAATGGTAATGAAATCCATTTCATATTATTAATACAGTTTTTAATATTATTCCTTTTAATTTGTTTATTAAATTGACTTTTCATTTTATTAAGTATACTTTAATCACATGAATAAAGACATCTGAAAAAGTTACTTCTTAGTTTAGGTTCAATAATAACAAATATATTAATATTTAATTAAGCTTAAAATGTATATCTAAGCTCCATATAAAATGAAAATTTTTAGCCTAATAAGCAATAAGTAATAATCATTAGGCTATTTATCTGAGGAGGATGGTACCAAAGTTGTGAAAACAACACATTAGACACCTATAGATTAGATTTTAATTTATATATACATATATATTGTAATGGTATGGATGCAATATGGAGCAAGGGTAATAAAAATCATCATCACTAATACATATATTGCAATGGTACAGATCTTTTAGAACAAATCTGAGTGATGGCATTCATTATCATCAACCCCAAGTTAATACAAAAATTTAAATATTAAATATAAAATAAATATGAGGAATGAATATAATGAGCATGCAATATTATGAGGAATAAAAGATCAACACAGCTAACTATATTAAGTAATTATAAGTTTACCAGCATTACCCAAAAAGTACCATCTGTCAATCTTGTGACTAGATTTGAAATGGGTCTACTATAGACCAGACTAATAATTTAACCCTTTCCAGCATGGGGCAGATTATTTAGACAATAATTTGGATGCACAAACTTAAGTGCTAATTCATCAGAATATATAACAACAAAAACAATAATTCTGGGATACTCAAACATGCTGATCATCAATGCTCTGGCCATTTAGTGCATTAATGTACTGGCCAATTATAAACTTAATTTCTCAGAAATACTAAATTAAATAAAATGTGCATGGAGTTTAAAGAATATCCCCTTTTTACCAATCTAAGATCATCATCAACTGGATGTCCATAAATACTAAATATAACCCCCCTTTTATATAACAGACCATTATGCATGAAGTTAGCTCAGAAAACAAAAGCTCTATAACTGTTAATAATCTGAAACATTTTAGGATTAAATAAATTCACTGGAATAATTTTAATAATGAAATATAAATGTATTAATAAGTATTAAAATGAAATTAAAGTCTGCTGGCTATATCATACATATGAATTAAGCTTTCTGATTTTGATTAATACAATTTGCTATCACATAGTGATTTACAAATATCTCATAATGCGTTTATATAAACCCTATATATATATATATATATATATATATATATGTTGAACATTACCTTAACATTTTTAAAAATAATTTCTCACTTTAACATTACTTTATAAATTATATTTAAATAGTAAAAATTACTTTAATATTTAATTTTAAAATTTTGTTTATTTTATGACCATTACCCAAATATGACCTAGTGTCACCCCCATCTCATTACAATATATATATATATATCAGCACCCAGATGTGTGGTATAATAAATTATTAACATATTTTCATTGTCATATAATGATAAAAATATTAATTTTAACATATAGGTGTCGACCTGACATGCATCTATACAAGCACACAGACATGCTGTAACACATGGTAATTGGCATATAAAAATAATAAAAAATAAGTTATCACATTTTAATGATGCATAAATAATAATGGTTTTCATGTATATATGTGTACACACAAAAATGTGTGCACCCACTGATGTTTATATCATATATTTTAATTTATCAAAATAAATATATTAAACATATTTTCACATTTGAATTTCATGTTGAAAGTATTTATAAAATTCACACATGCATGTGTATATATATATGAATCAGTTATTAATTTATTCATTATCTAATGGTAGACAAAAAAAAAGATTTTTTTTTCTTTTTTTTTTTAAAAAAAAGTACTATTAATTCTTTTACAGTTTTTCATAAAAGTTTTCTTTTTCTTTTTTTTTTTTTAAAAATAATATCACATCATTGTTAGGATACTCTTGATTAATTATAAACATCTTTTTTAAAAAAAATACTCCAGCAAGTCTTTTGTTTTCCAATCCAGAAAGATTTTTGGATTACTCTTTTTTTTTTCAAAATAAAATTGTCTAGAGTTTACTTTTTTCAAAATAAAATTGTCTATGAATCAATCTTTTGTTTTTTAGACTTTTAATTCAAGCAAAAATTATTTATTTGTTTTACTTTTGAATTACAGATTTTAAATATCATTTTTACTAAAGAAATTATTTAAAATAACTCACCAGCTGTACTTCATATATATATATGATGCAGCATGTTTATCTGTGGTTCTCAGTATATAGATAAAGCACCATATGTATAACTAATTATTTGGCAAGCTATGTCCTCTCTGTGTAATCTGATTCCTTCTAAAGAGTAGTCTGGCTTATTGTCATTTTTGGGAAAGGTATAATCCAATAACTGTTGACCTGCAGTGAGCCCCCTTCAGTCTCTATACTGTTTACTATACAGATATATACAGGCTATGGAGAACACAGAAAATAGGCCCTTTACTTCCATGTGAATCCAAACTCTATCTTAGTGAACTAGTACCAGCAGCTGGAATTGCACTCTCTAGTCTGATATTTAAAAAAAAGAATATTAGATTAATTAAGCAAACAAATATTTTCTTTTATAAAACAATTGCTTTAGACAAAGCCACAAATTATTGCAAAAAATATATATTAAGAATATATATATAATTTAGTGATGTCTATTCCTGACCACTTTGAAATACTTTCCAATTTTAAAACATTCTTTATAGCAAAATATTGCACATATATAGAGATGAATTAAATTGAATCTTTTCTCTATTGTAAATAATTTATGTATCAAATGCTACTTATCATTGAATTAATAAATCATTCTTGAAAATATTCTTCAGTGTTCAGAAATGTTTACTAATATATATATAATCTCATATAACAAAAATATTTGTCAAAGATATATATATATATATATATATATAATGTTAACCAGATAATGTGCAGTACTTCTAAACCCTCATATATATATATACACAATACAAACAAAATAGAGTAATGTAGTTATGAAAAAGCCAGTGAAATAATAAATTGAGAAAATACATTTTACATAAATATATAGTGTTCTCATGTGTATGTTTTCAATTATATATATATTTTATAAAAATGAATGCTGAAAGTGTCAAATTATTAGTTGTTTTTTTTTTCAACTTGAAGCAGCTTGTTTAATAATTTTTATGTTTTAAATTATATCCACTCTCTTCTTTCAGTAAATCTCATGGAGTCATTTTTAGTAGATCTTAGACTAATCCCTTCATACTGACTTAAAGATTTCTGGCACAAACACAAAGCAATCTAAAGCAATATTTTTCTGGTTCATATCTTCTATCCATAAATTCAACAATTTTTCAGTTCTAATCAAAAATTATCTTGTACTATTAATAAAATTTTAGGTATTTCAGCAAATCAAACAATAGTGGCTTATATTTGTTTTTCTCATTTCAATATTTTATGAGTGGATAATTCATTCATTTCAGAATATTATTTTTTTTTACTATTAAATTAATAGCTATCATTTTATCACTTAAACCAAAGCATATCACAAATTCTTTACAATTGACAGATATGTTACATAATTAGTATTTTTATATTATGAAACCATTTTAAATAAAAAATTTAATTTTTGAGCCCCCCCCTTCAAAAAAAAAAAAAAAACAACAACAAAGAAATACTCCAGTGTGTGAGCTGCCATATTGATAAATAATGGTGAATTTATGATTTTATTCTTTCTTTGTTTTTAGTATTTTTTGAAATAATATATAAATAAAATAGAGAATATTGAAATATCAGGTGTAGTAGCTCCATTATATATACATATGGTGGGTAATTATAGGAAATCATTGTAAATGATACCACCTGTAAAGTAACTAAAATTTTTAATTTTTCTTGTAAAATGGAATATATATATATATATATATATAGACATTGATAATTCACAGATATGCTGTAATTTAGCTGTACATCAATATTTATATATAATTAATGATCATATTATAAAGTTTATATACTTTTAACATTCAGTTTATATTAGAATCATAAATTTTATAAGGTCAAATCCAGTTTTGTTTTTATATATATATATATTATAAAAGTCATTGTTTTATTACTATTTTAATAAAACCAATATTAATATAGCAATCTCTTAAATGTATTTTGATATGAATTAATTCGTAAAAAGCATCAATGCATCCTTTAACTGTGGGATATTGTTAGAAAGTTTTTCATTATATAATGAATGTTTTAAAATAAGTTAGATTTTTAGCATTTTCTTTGCAATATTTAAATAATTCTAAAGCAGTATGTAACTTGTTTATACTGAATGTTTCATATATATATATATATATATATAAGCAGATGGATTTGAACTTAGGATTTTCAGTTTTTTCATCCTCCACTCCATCTCAAGCAAACAATACACATGACCAAGTACATTCAAAAAGGATTCATGATCCTCAATATACATATTTCATCTAGAATCAGCACTCCTTTGTTGGACCAGATCATAATATTTAAACAAATAAGAGGGAAATTAATTTATGTATGTAAATGGAGGTCAAAAGTTGACATTATTAAAAATTAAGTTGCTACATGAATAATTAAATATTTAATACACCTATATATACAT
Source organism: Epiperipatus broadwayi (assembly GCA_028023455.1). Classification (NCBI taxonomy): domain Eukaryota; kingdom Metazoa; phylum Onychophora; class Udeonychophora; order Euonychophora; family Peripatidae; genus Epiperipatus; species Epiperipatus broadwayi. The sequence goes on along the minus strand of JAQFVV010012574.1, from coordinate 687,112 downwards.
TTATTATCAGATTGATTAATTATACATAATTATAACTAATCGGTCATGTATTACGAATCTCATTTTTTAATTTTTCAATAATTTTGTTTTTAGAAAAAAAAAAAATTATTTATCATTGCATTTTCAGATATTATAGATCTACTGCAGGATGAAGGGCCCTCTAAGTTTAATCCATTTTCTCTAATGCAACAAACTATTATTTTTTCTGTCCATCTTACATGTGGTCTCTTTTTGGGTCTTGGGAAATATTTTGAAACTAGTCCATGAATTCAATTGTCCATCTATTATCATTTTTTCTAGAAAATATATCAGCCTAACTTTGCTTCATTTTTTTAGTTCTTTCAATAATGTCAGTGTTGTGTTTTTGTTTTCTCATTCATATATTTCATTTTTGATCTCTACTTGTTATTCTTAACATATATCTCTCCATACTTTATTGACTGTTCTGAAATATCAATATTTCTCTTCTGTTAAATATCCAAGAATCAGATTCATAGTAAGAACTTAACATATATTAAAATATTTCTTTACAAACATTTATGTATTACTACAAAGTAAGCATAATATTACTTATAAATAGTGAATTATTTTGTGTGATTTTTGGATAATTCTCAATATTGGCTACTGTCAGCATAAAAAAATCTCAGTATTAAAACTTGTGCGAATATTACATAAAATGATATGTAATTATAAATTTATTAAATGCACATTGATTACATAAGTAATATTTACTGAGGCTGTAACCTCGAGAATATGCATGTAAAATGCGATAGTAGGGACCTCTACAGGTGTTTAACCACAAGCTTATGCTTTAGGACTCACAATGTGATGATTAAATCTTTATTATTACAATTTAAATATTTTTGATCTCTCCCTTCTTATTATTAAGCTAATTATTTAAAATGTATGTATGTATCAAAAATATATATACATTATACTAACTAATAAAAAAAACTAAATTACATCCATTGATGATTTTTTAAATTTTACTTCTTTTAAATCTTATTTAATGCTAATATAATTGAACCATACATATCTAAATGGTACAATACCACTGGGATCAGAGAATGAGAATAAAATAGGGGTTTGAATGTATTTTATTCTCACAAAGTTTTAAGTATAAATTTTATTATTATGAAAAAAAACCTTTTTTTATATAATCCAGTTCAAAGTAGTATTCTAATTTCTCACTTTATATGGTTTTAATACCCTAGCATTATGTGTACCCCTCTCCTCTTTATTATTTCTCACAATGAAGGCATTTGGACCATTTTCATACTGATCTGACAGGGTCCTTTATACAGATTTTGAAATTTTCTACAAATATGTTTGTCCAATTGACTCACTAGGTTTAACTTTACCATATCTTATCCCCTTTCCTAAATTTGTTCATGCTAATACCCTTGCTTTGCATCTGTAGTTTCACACAGTGTTCTAGTTGAACCTTCACTTTTTTTGGTCCACTTTCTCACTGATATCTTCCAGAATGGTTGGTAACTTGGCTTTGTATAACCTAGGTGCTGACCATCCAAATTGTAGATGGATAGGTGAAAATTCTGTGGATTCATTCTGTTCCCAGTTTATATAATTTAATACCCAAGGAAGTACCTTCATCCATATTTTATGGTCAGAAGATGTGTATACCCTGAAGAGACAGCCCAGTTCTCTCATCATCCACTTATAGGGGTTAGATTGTGGGTTCCTGATGGAAGACAGTATATGTTTGAGTTTCATTTTCCTGATCCATCCTTACTATTCATATGATGTAAAAGGTGTTCCATGGTCAGACAATAGCCTGGTGCTTCCTCATTTGTGTAAAGTGTTGTTTCTGCAGAACACACTGCATTCTGGGTGTTGCCATGTGACACCAGATATGCTGATACCCACTTGGAAAAAGCATCATAGACCACTAGTAAATATCTCATTTTTTGAAATGTTGGTAATGGCCCATAAAAATTTATGACTATCAATTCTTTGGACTTTTGTGGAATTATGACACTCAAAGGTTTTTGGTAAGACTCATTTGCAGACTTTTTCTGACAAACCTCACATGTATACAACATCCTTACTACCTGAGGTCTCATATTTGGCCAATAAAACCATGTCTTTAATAAGTGTTCTACTTTATAGATGCCCATACAGACATTGTATATACACAATAAATCTTTTTTTGTAATTTTTCCAGAATATGATCATCCCACTTGCACATCTGTCAAATAATGTAAAATTTCCTCCTTTGTTTAGCTTTATCCCCACTTTCCAACACACTCTCAATCTCTAGATTATCAATAATCCTTTGATATGTAGGGTCTTGTTGTTTCCTTCCAAGGTGCTTCAGTTCTTCCACTAAGGAATCTTCTAGTTAAGCTGTGACCAAACATACATCTTTGCCCCAAGTTACAGCTCAGTGTATCTGCAACCACATACTCACTTCCATTATAGTATTGTATGGAGTAGTTGAATTCTTGCAGAAAAAGACTCAGATTAGTCTACTATTTGTTAAATAGCTGTGCTTGAGTAACTCCAGACTTTTATCATTTATCCTAATGATCACTTCTGATCCCATCAAAAACTGATGAAACTTCTGGAAGGCCTATGCCACAGACAAAGCCTCCTTTTATGTTACAGCATAATTATGTTCTGCATTTCTTAATGGTCTGCTTACAAAGTAATTTATACTGAGACTCCTGTCATCTTGGGCCTGCATCAATGCTGCCCCTAATCCACATCCACTGCTATCCATCTGGACCAAGATTGGTTTCTTTAAATTAGGGTAAACTAGTATCATCTGACTGAGAAACTTTTTTTTACTACCTCAGGTCAGTTTTTGGCTCCTTAATCCATTTCTATGAGGTTTCTTTTCATAGTAATTGGATTAATGGTTTTCATAAAATTTATTATAAAATTACATAACCCCAGGAAAGATCTAATCTGTTTTACCATATGAGGGGTTGGATAATATTTAATTGCTTGAAATTTTGTCCAGATGAAGCTTAATCCTTTTACATTGATCATGTGTCCCAAGAAATTCACCTCTTTGGCTGCTATGTGATTATTCTAAAGATTGATACAGACACCCTTCTTTCACATTCTCACTTGAACATATCAAGATTTGTAAGTGCTCATTGAGATTTTAAGTGCAATAATCACATCACCTATGCATGATAACTATGTTCTTGATCTCCTGAGACAATATATGATGAAGGCATTTTAATAAGCCTGCCCCACTATTCTTTAATCCGAAAGGCATCCTGTTGAACTGGTATAAGATCGCATTATACTGAAATGTTGGGTATTTATGGTCAGTGAGTGTAATCTGATCAGCCAATTACTGGCAGTCATATCAAGAATGGAAAAAAATTGTTTTTCCTCTGAATCTATTCACTAATTTATTGATTGGTGAGGACCATTGTGGTCTGACCATGTAATCTTATTTAACTACCTGGCATCCAGACACAGTCTTATCTACCTATCTTTTTTGACATTCACTAATGGATTATTGTAAGGGGATGAACACTTTGTTATTATCCCTCAGTCTTCTATTTGGGTTAATTGTTTCTGTACCTCAGTCCTATACTGATGTGGTACTGGTTATGATTGTCTCTGTTATGGCACTTCATCTATAACTTTAATTTGATATTCATAAACTTTGATTATATTAAGTATGTTAGAAAAATTGGATTTGTACCTGTAAATTTTCCAGATCCTTTTCCATTCCCCTTGCATCTGGTCTGTTAATTCCTGAATTTTCTCTATTGTTGGCCTTGTTGTCTGACATTTTATATTACACATCCCTTTTTGCTTTATTTCTTTCCTTGTTTCCATCCCAAATCCTATTACTTCACATTCACAGATAATATTTGTGTTCTTATAATCGATCAAGCATCTGGTTTTGTGCACGAAGTCAGATCACAGTATAGCTTCATGCATCAAACTCTTTTAAATTAGAAATATCTGATGGATAATTAATTGCACCTTCTTGTTGTTTGCCATGGTTACTTGGGTTTTTTTTATTGGTAGGGTTTGGATATGTATTGTTGAACCATCTCTTTATATAATGCTTCCAACATTAGCAATATCTGGCTACCAGAATCCCACAACATCTGTACTTGAATCCCAGTCATTGGCATAGTCATCTTCACACATTTTTGTGGCTTAAAATTAATGTTTTTTCCATCCCACTCACAAATAAGGTTATCTATTCTCCTGTCCTGGGTAACCTTATAGTTAGTTTTCTTTCCCCTATTTCCCTTTTTTATCACTTCTTTCTTTCCTAGTTCTTTTGCCTTTCTTAATTTTTTATTTTTTCTTCAAAATCTGCCATTATTTCATCTAGTAACTTTCTTACTAACTTCATGCCCTCGTTTGATTCTGTTTCACATTCTGCCATAATTTGTGTATTTTTGCCATTTCATATTATTTTTCTGTTTGACTTATTTTCTGTTACGATAAAGCAAAATCTTAACACAACTTTATTTCTTTAACTGTTAAAACAATATAAATTTACTATCTTATTTTATTTATTTGGCTAATAACTTCATGCCCCAACATCCCCTTTCTCTTTTGTCACCTTATAATCCTGTCTATATTTGCCTTTTCCTTCATTACCAGATTTTAACTAATTTTATTTATCTTTTACTTAACTTACACTTTTATTTTGTTTTAATAAATCATCTTTCTTAACCCCCCCCACTTTATTCTTATGGGGGAAAAACTTTTAAATTGCACATGATAACTTTTTTTTTCTCTACATGTTATATTCTCCTAAAACTTTTGAATTTCACACAACTACTACTCTTGTATTGTTTTCCAGCTAAGGGTATCAAATTCAACATTATAATTGTTTATTATTTTTTGATAACATTATAATTTTTAAATGTAATAAAATGTCTTTTTGTGAAAGGGTGATTAATGAAAATAATATATTCCTTTGGAATATATTTATTGTTGTGTAGATTAATAAAATGTATAGAAAATAAATTTTATTAATTTAGAAGTGTGATATCATTGATATTTTAAAAATATTAAGTAGTTATTATTATTATTATTATTATTATTATTATTTAAAAGCAATATATACTTTTTTATAAATAAAAATGAATTTTATTAAATAATAATTTAAAAATAAATTCAATTGTTTTTTTTAAATATTTATTTTAAAGAATTGACAATTATATGTTTAAAATAATGTTTAAATAAAATGAAGAATTATTTATTGTTATATTGCAATTAGCCAAGAATAATTTCTTATCAAGAAAACTGTTTTGATCATGTGAACAAAATCATTGACTGTTCAATTAAAAAGAAAACATTGGATTTTAAACTCTCAAAATAAACTTTTAAACAAATAGGTTTATTCCAAAAATTTGGGAACCAGAACTCAAATGGATAATCTAATTCTTCATATTTTCATCTAGGATTACTTTATAATTATCAACTACTGTAAAATCATGATTTTTCTACAACTGGTTTAGGTCTATCTATTTACTGTTTACAAACTTCTATATTTCAAATAAAGCACCATAATGGAGAGATCATCTGCTATATCTTAAATTTGAAGAATATTAATGTTTGTATTGGTATTTAACTCTCCTGTTTTCTGATAGATTTCTTTGTTCTTACTAGATTTAAGCTATCAATAATATTAAACTATTATTATTTATTAGAATATAATAAATTTGATCTCATTTGATAGATATTTTTGTTTAGAAGTGAAATAAATTTTAAAAAATCACATTTGACTTTCAGAATTATTTTAAAAATTAGATTTTTCATCAAAACTAAGAGCTGTCACATCATCAAATTTCAGGTAGAGCTCATTCAATTTAAAAAATGGAGGCAATTTGCTTTGTTTGATGTTTATTTTTAAAATCTAAATGAATTATTTTTAATATTTAGTAAATCTATCAATATATACTTTAAAAGTTTAATTTTTTTAATAATTTTTATGATATCATTAAATGTTATAACAGTCTGTTTAGTGATGACATTTCTAGATAGTTGCAATTCCCACATCTGTAATCTCTATGGTAACATTACATGGAAGAATATATTCTTTTATATTTAAAAATAAAACATTTCTGTAAAAAATAAATATGTAATAATATATATTTTGATTTCTAATAATTATTACACAATTACAATACAAAAATAATCATAAACTTTCCAAAAAATCAAGATTTTAGACCATCGTAATATTTTCTCAAAGTAATCTCACAAAGTTTGAGATCACCAAATATACAATGATCACTTATCATTGTGTCATTTCAGAAACTTTGAAATCTCTACTTATTCAATTATTCTGATGCCTTTTGAATTTTTTTAAAATTAAAATATTAGAAAATATATATACGTGAATTTTAAAGCTGGAAAAAAAATGTTAGCAAAATTTCTCAGTAGAGAATGGAAAATGCAAATTAAATTTCTAGATTTCTCAGATGCAAGTCCATGACCTGAAATAATGGATTGGTTATGTTAAAATTTCAAAACAACCAATAAATCTTTATTAAATATTTTTAATTTATAAAAAATTGTTTTTCACATAAATATTATGCTGATATTAATAATTTATAGATTGTCAATTCTTAAATATTGTATCAATCACTATATGTATAGTATCAAAGCTATGTGCAGATAATATTTTCAAAACATTTTAAATGTAATGTTCAAAAATAATACAGATGTAATAAATGATAGTTTATTTTATGGACATCACATTTCAATACAGATTAGGAAATATATAATCTGTGTTACTTAATAATATTTATAATTTTAAATAATGATTGTTTTACATGGGATTTGACTGATGCTGTATGCATTGGCAACTCAGATATTTGATATGTTTAGTTTGATATTTGTTCATTAATTCCAGTTATAAATTTCCTATGGCTACATTTTATAATGACTTCATTTTTGTAGTGAATACTCACTTAAACATGGATAATGTTTATATTTTTAGAAATAGTATGGCTATAATGATGAATTAATATTTAAATATTTTATATATGAAGTTTTAAGAATAGTTATTGTTTCTATGCCATTACTTAAAATATTATAGCAAAGAGGTAAGCTTTCATATAATGGGCATTTCACCCATTGCTTAGTTTTATAGCCTTTAGTGTACAGGTTGCTGTGTTAGTAGGTATTGAGATCAAGGATGGCTTGGTTTGCTCTGGCAATATCTCAGATTGTTAATTATACATGCATTTGTTGATTTTGATGTATTAATTTAGATATTCGTAGCTATTACAATGACATTATTGTTATTTTTTATTTTTCACTATTACTTGAATTATAAGATGTAAAATATTAATATGCCAAAATTAATGGGTGTCCAAATGTAACTAATTCTGAGTAAATTGTCTTTTACTTCAATATTTATTATTAATTAGAAGAGTTTCATTTTATAATTTATAGCTTTTCAACATTTTTGTGTAATTGTGACTTTTCTAATAAAGTTATCTTCTTTCTTTGTTTGATATTACAATTTGTTATTGGAAAGAAGTCTAGATTTATTATCTAGTGGTACCTTTTAGTAAAATTTCATATGGAACTATTTATCCATTACAATATATATATACTGTAATAGGATGGTGGTATCTGGGGATTATGGCAAATCAATTTACAAAAAAGTATAATGTTTAAGATTAAATATTGTTAAAGTTATAATATTTAAGTAGTAAGAATTATTAACAAATGTTAAAGTAATATTTAACATCCAAAATATATAAGTATATTAAAGGAGCATGAGATATTACCATTAATCATCATGAATGATCAACAATCAAAATAAATCAATACAATAAATCAACAGTCCATCTTGTGACTGGAGTGGTATGTACTTTAGAGAATATGCATATATTTTAAATTATATAAAGGAAAAATATATATATCCAAATAGTTATATATATATATTAATAAAAATGTAGAAAGAACAAATTAAATAAGTAATATTATCTTCAAGTTTTTTTATTCTCTGCATTCCTCATGTCAGCTTTACAATATCATCAATGCAGGAACTCAAACCCTTTTGTCTCAACATCATTAATATTTTTAAAATAATCAATTAGTTAAAGTTAAATAAAAAATATATACTAGTAAAATAGATTATTTTATTTCTAATTTTCACAAAAGTCAAACTAAATTATTAATTTGTTAATATATATATTATTTTGTAGAAAGGAAACTTTTTTTTTTTTATCTATATGTAGATTAATTATATTAGTTGATTTAAATATATTTTATACCGAAAGAAATGATAAATTAAATTTTAATTAGAAAATTATTTTGTCTCAAATTAAAAAGAATGGAAACCTATTTAATTTTTTTTTTTTTAATATACATATAAAAAAGAAGAAAAAAAACTATTCTATTGACAGGATTATCTTTTATTAATTAAAGAAGGGAAAACTTTTAACTTTTTAATCTTCTTATTTATCTAGATAATACATACTAGATAGTTGTAAGTATGTGGTCACATGTGAATTGAAATGTAAGTCAAAGTTTGTGGCTGGTAGAAAATGTAACCCTGAAATCTACCACCCATTGCTAGAAGCCCAATAAATTATGTCTCTTGCTGTCTATGTAAATTAAATGTTATCTGTTAATCAAATTATTTATTATGAGGATTTTTATATGTGAAGCTAAACTATGTGTGCATATATGCACAGATGAGGAAAAATCTGTGACAGAAAATTGTATTGCACATATTATTTAAAGACAGTGATAGAAGATTTCATTCAAGCAATAAGAAAATACCACAAAAAATTGCATAAATAAATTCAGAAAGAGTATTTCATTTGTGTTGAATTTATTTTACAAATAAGGAAAATTCAATTGTTTATTTTGTTTCAGAGAAAGTTTAAAAGAAAAATGAATACCATTCAAATTTTCTTAGCTGAGGAAATGAGTCTCATTAAATCAGTTGCTAATTAAAGTATTGAAATGAACAGTAGAGTATTAATGCTAAAATATAGAAAGTAACAAAGAAAATCAGATTGCAGGAAATTTCAAAAAATAGCTTCAAATTCATAAAAAAAGAAGGGTAAAGCAAAATATTAATGCTATTTGTTTATCAGAAATTATAGATCAAATTGGATTTGTTTAGTCCAAGAATAATATCTCTAAAGAAAAGAAAATGAAATTAAGTGGAGTTTATATAATGAGTTTTTTTAAAGTTTATTTGTAATATATAATTTCACTTATATTTATGAAAAAATTAATTAATAATTAATTTAATTTAAAAATATGTGTGGTTAAATGCATTTATATGAATTAAGATTGAATGTTCCTTTATACGGTATTGACTGCTTTATCTTATAGCCAATACTGTAATTGTTAAACAAACAGATATGAATTAAGATCAAATACTTTTTATAAGTATTAACTGATATGCCTATACTCAATATTATATTAGATAATTATAAAGCTAAACTTTTAAACAATAATGCACAATGTTCTTACATTTTTATTCAAACACACACATGCAAGAGGATTCTATATTGTTAAAAGAATAAATTAATATTATGCTTTGAAAAGTGAAATAATAAGTAAGTAGTCAAAATATATTTATAGCACATAAGCAAGTAAATATACTCATATATATATATATATCAAATTTAGCAGTTATATATATAAATCAAACATACATTTGCTCCATCTTGTTACAACTATAGTTTTTCATATATTTAACAATTTAATATTTATACATATTTGTAACCCTGCCAGAATTAGATATATTAATTTATTATACTGTACTGTAATATTTATTTTTTGTTCTATATTTTATTCATTATTATTCAAAAAACTATTCAGATTAATTTAAGTATTAGATTAAATATTTGTATATTCTATACTCTTATATGCATATTCAGCAATTATTTGCTATATATAATGCTAAGCACTGGAAAATAATGAATATTGGGGAAGAGGGTGCAGATTCTATATAATTCTCTTTGTAATTATGTAATTATATCCTAGATTATATAGCATTGTTAAGAATCGTTTTTAAAATCCACACTTATGGCGACTACATACATGATGTCAACTATTGTTTTTAGTATTCGTTTAATAAATGACATTTGTTGTATACACACATATAAATAGAGGCATATATACTCATTGGCAGTGTGTTGAACTGGAAATTATTAGTGAAAAAATAATTACAGCAAATATATAAATTATTTTAAAAAGGATACATTGATAATAGAGATTTAAATGATCAAATTTATTTTAAACACATTACCTAGGTCATATAATTCATCTTGCTAATACATTTCATTTAAGACCATAAAATTTTGTCATGATCCAGGCATAATGAATTAAATAATCAAATGATTTATCATTTAGGATTTGATCACCAGAATGATAGAAGTTAGACACAACCCATATATCTTTAGCTTTTGAATCTGCTATTCTATTACTATAGTAAATTGCACAGGGCAATTAAGAATATATAATCAATTTTATATAACTCAGTCTAGTAATTGATCATAAGTGACTAATAATACAAAGGCAAACATTAAAATTTGGTTATTATCAACATATAAATTGACTGATGATGCTTACATTTGTTTAAAAAATATGAAATTAAAATAACACTGGTTCTAGTTTATTGTTGTAAGTATGATTCTATTTAAAATTACATTGTTGTAATAGTTTCATATTATATATATAAGCTATTGCTATACTCATTATATAATATTACATATTTATATATGTACTCAAATGTGTATATTAAAATTTCATTCAGTTACAATATTAAGATGGCTAAAATATATAAAAAAACATGAATAAGTCCTTAGATGTACATAGTAATTTATAATAATTATGTCTAATACACATACAGCTTTTTGTTTGATTGCTGCCCTTAGGTTCTGGCATCTCATGTATATAAAAGAAAAACTTTTGAACCAACAAGACACAAAAGTTTATTAAGTAAGTTATATAGAATTGATTCAAAGTAAGAAAATATATTTGTTTTTTAAGACTCCATTATTCTTAATATTAATTAATGTGAACTGATACCAATCTCAATCATTGTGCATAAACATTTTTCACTATATATGAAAAAAGTTGACAAATTACTCTGCAGTATACATGCAAGTCAGAAATTATTTCTTTGTCAATTGTCTTGGAACATTACTTACAGCACACACAAATATACACAATACTAACATAATCCAGGCAGATATTATTTTTAAGTGAATTTTTGAGAGTGACGCAAGCGAGTAATGAAAAAAGTTATTTTAAAATGCATGTATACTGCAAAGTGATTTTCATGTAATAAGGCAAATTACAACAAAAAAGTAATAAGCATGGTGATTAGAGCTGATATCCCTTCACATTTATTTACAACTAATTCAAGCTTTGATAATCTATTTATTATATATTTTTGATATTGAAACTGAAAAGGGACCATAAAATATAAAAGCACATATAACAAAGATCTAATACATATAAATCCAAAGTGGAAAAATGATTTAGTGAAAATTTTCAAGAAATAAATTAGGTTCTGATCTAATCATATGAACTATAATTTTAAAATTGGAATCAAATCATTATAAATTTAGGAATAAATAAATTGTATTTTAACTTTAAGAAATAATATTTTGCAATGTAATTTTCCCTATACCACTCAGAAATATTATTTATTAAGTGGATAATCTCTTGTCTAATGAATGACTAATAAAAATTATTAATGTATTTAAAGTTGCCATGTGATATTTGAGGATTCATACAATGGGAAATTCAATGAAATTGCACTGAAGTTGATTTAGACACCTACTGACTTCATCACAAATTAAATTGCTCAAAGCATTGCCAACTTAATTTTTTTTAAAAACTGAAATTAAATATGATTATTTGTTGCTTCACACTACTAGAATTGTAGAAATATTCTAATATTATTTTAATAATCTTAGAAGTGAAATTAGTATATTTATAAATAATACTAATGGTTTGTGATTCTTGCTTGTTGATGAAAATTTAATATTTTAAGATATATAAAACTAAAAGCGTGTGAAGCGCTTTGTCAAGCATTGGTGGTCAAGAGATCAGCGATGGCTGCTTTACAGGCGATTGTCCCAAGTTGGTGGGTTCACTTCCCAGCTGATGCTATGACACATAAGGAAAAAAAATGTGTGAAGCACTTGAAAAAAAAGCTATAGAGAGTGCAAAAAATATTAAATGCTAAGTGCTTTCGAGGCCATTTGCCAGATGCAACAATATGAAAGCTTTGGAAACAGGTTTCAAATTATACATTTTTATTATTTTATAATTTTCATAAATTGTCCTTAATTGTGATTTAATGATTTTAAACAAAACTCAGTGTTATTACATAAACCATTTTTTGATTTAAATATATTTAATGTAGCATCCAGTGATTTATACCTGAATTTATTTAGAAAACTAAAAAAAAAATTCATGTTATCAGAAATGTGAACTTCTATAACTTAAGAATATAGTTTTAAAGATACTAGTATATTTGATTATATTTTATCTTTACAAAAAAAGAAAAAAGTAATCTAAGATCAAAAACTTGTGAATTTAATTTATTAATATAATTTTTAAACCTAGACTTTCAAGCTTCCTTTATTCATCCACTCCATCTTATACAATCGATATACTGTACATGATCACATGAATGCAAAAAAGATCTCATATATATATATATATATATATATATATATATATATATATATATATATATATATATATATATATATATATATATATATATATATATATATATATATATATATATATATCATGCCGAACCAGCACTCATTAGTTGGTCCAAAGCATCATCTCTCACAATCTAATTATATTTAGCTTAAAATATAAATACTATATGTATTTAAATATTAATGTATTTTTATAGGTTTCTCATAATCAAATTTTTTGTCTTTTTTATTTAAACCCATTTAAGAACTTTTTAAACATTGATTTTTAAAAATATATAAAACAAACAATCAAATGAATATACTGGAGAATTGCTGAAACTATCAATCTAACATATTAAATCCTATTTATATATATGTATGGACATGAGATTTTCAAATGATGGTATTTCAATGTTGAGCTTTGCTCCAGAAAACATTGGCCCTTGATTACTGCATTAAACAATACTGAACCTTCAAATGGGTACTTGGGTTTTAAAATTTGCTATATATATTAAATGGAATAAATGACCACTATTTTTATATTAATGTTTGGTCTAGTTTAAGTTTATTATTAGATTATTTCTATATAGAATATCAGGAAATTTAATCTGTTTGATGTGCTATTATTAACAGTTGAATGTATTTGGAATATTTAAAGTGAAATTTTTCTAAAGACATTTAATACTCATATTAGATTATGAAAATAGCCCAATATAAAACCACAACTGAAACACCATCATCACAAACCTTCAGGAAAACAATAGATTTTTTATATTTTAAAACTAATGCCAATATTATGACTCAGTTTAATATCTGCTATTCATTAAAATTATTATGCTTTGCTCATTATCCAAACTGTGTGCTTTCTAAACTCATTAATGGAATATCTGAGTGAGCTTTTTCTTGCTCCTGGATACAAAAAAACTTTTACATTAACAGTGGACCTTTAAATGTCCTAGATAATGCTACCATGCATATTAATAATTGTGGATAGCTATTGCTATAATGTGATGAATTTTTATTATATAGAAATTTCTGAAAAATATTGTTGGATATATTGAAAATTGAACCTCATGAAAAAAGGCTATCAACAAGTTCCATAGGTGGTAGATAATAAAATGGTCTTTGAATATGAAGTCTCACTGTGTGTATGTATATGTGTATATATATATATATATATATATATATATATATATATATATATATATATATATTACTCAAGCATGAGCTACTTCTGTGTTATAGGACAGTCTGTGAGTTTATAAAACACTAGGGATTGTTTTCTGATACAAACAGTCTTTTTCTGTCACTCTTTTTTTTTATTCACTCACTTAAATTATTGTAGGACTTGGTTGTTATGATCCTCTCATGCCATTGAAAGTTTTACAATAATTGTGACAATGGGATTGTGGATTTGTGCAATATTTCCATTCTATAAATATTTGCATAGCAATTCTGATTCCAATACTATCTTTTTCCTTTTTCTTTAATTAAAAACCAATAATGGGGACAGACTTAGTAGGCTGATAATCATTAACTGTAATCTTTGTGTGAGGCAATAAAATTACTAATGAGTAGTTTGGAACTCAGTTTGGTTGAGACTGGAGTGATGTTTAGGCAGTCCTGTTTACCTGAAAGTGAAAGAGCCTAGAAAATGTGATCAAAAATGACCTGATTCATACAGCTTTTCTAGATTGTCATGCCTGATGGATAACTCATGTTAGTGTTTGAAATAGTAATGGTGAATCAAAAGGCAGTAGTGGTACTAAAGATAAGTTTCATAAATCTAATTTTTCTAAATATAGATACATGGAATATTCAAATATTACTTGATGGAAACTCTTCAAGACCAGAACAGAGGACTGCACTTGAGGCTAAGGAACTGTCAAGATTTAAAATTGTTGTAGCTTCTCTTAGTAAAATGCATTTCTCAGAGAAGTTTATTCAACAGATGGATGGATACTTATGTTTTTTTTTTTTTTTTGAATGTCAGGTCAGTGTTAGAAGAATGCATGGTTTTGGATTTGCTATGAAATCTAATATAGTATATTCTACTGTTGAAATTCCTTATTGTATCAATGAAACATTAATGATCTTAAAACTTACCTTGCATAATGATTCTAGGGTTCATTTTATTAGTACCTATGCCCCAATTTTAGATTCAGAAAAAAAAGAAGCTTTTGTTCCTTGTTGGGTAGCATTATTACAGCAATATCATTAAAATAATGAAGTTTTATTCTTGGAGACTTTAATGCATGTCTTGGGTGAAATAGTAGCATTTAACTAAAAGTTTTGGAAATAATGGTATTGAGCCTTTAAATTCTAATTGTGTGTTATTACTAAATTGTACACAACATATGCATTAATTATCATAAACACTTTGTTTAGGCAGAAAAACTGCTACAAAATAAAATGGATGCATACACATTCAAAATAATGGCATTTAATGGATTACATTATTGTTAGGAGTTCGCATACATGAGAAGTTCACAATACATGAGCACTTACAAGCTTAAATTATTCACTGATTAATATGCTCCAAGATTAAAATGATATTATATTTAAAAAAAAAATTCCAATCATACTGTCAAGAAAATTGTTATTCATTCATTAAAAGAATCTATTATATATACTAAATTTAAACAACAGCAATTGATTTTCAGAATTGTCATATTTCTGAAGCATGGGATTCTTTTAAGGAATTGTGTTATAGGTACAAGTAAATCTATTCCTGAGTTCACTAAAAAGATAAATCATGATTGGTTTTTCTGACAATGATTATATTATTAATGATCTAATTAAAAAGAAATATGTGGCATTCTATGCTTGGCAGAATAATATTTTAATTTGGGAAGCACGGATAGTTGAAAATTGAAATAAATTGAGATACTGCCAAATCTCTTTGTGCTTGTTGCAATACTTATCTGACAGCCAATCAGATGTCATTATATCTGTCCAAATAACAACCAAACCTAAACACATGACAAAGATTTTATGAGAAAAGGGTGGCCACCTTTTTCTCTACTTTTCTTTCTATATATCTAAGCCAGTCGTAAGTATTTAGGTCTGAAAGCTTGAAGCTTTAAATATCTTCACAAATAACCCACTGAGTCTAAATCATAAACATACAACATGAAATTCTATGATTTACTAAGTAGTAGTTTTTAGAATACATAACAAGCAGAATAATAGATTAAATGTTAAACTTCATATTATTATGAAGATATGATGACAGAAGTTCATTGATTGACAAAAAGACTTAAAAAATAATTAGTGGATTAAAACTGCAAAAAAGCAATACTCATTCACTGATTGTGGTTACTCTAGATCTTTTGTCGATGCATTGAAAGTAACATATGGATCAATCCTATTAAATCCAGAAATGATACTATTATATGAAGAAAATGATATTTTGATCATCTTTTATGTAATGATACAAGAATTTATAGGATGACTTTTAGTGATATATCCATTTTACCTACTCATTTAGATTTAAATAATAATATCCAGTTTAATGAAGTCAAAATAGGTTTTTATAGTCTTGAAAATAGAAAAACTGCTAGTCCTGATAAAATACTTGGAGAAGTTTTAAAATATGATGGTGATATGTTAGCTTCAAAATTACTGGAATTTTTAAGGACTATCTGAATCCATGATGTCATGCCATTCAATGTTAAGGATACTTTTATTGTTCCAATTTTTAAAGCCAAAGAAATGGGCAAGATTGTGGTAATTATTGGGGAATATCATTTTTATTTACTACAGCTGAAGTACTTTTAAAAATTCTGTTGAATAGATTGCTTCCAGTTATGGGTGAATGGTTATCAAAGATTCAATGTGGGTGTTGATGTTGCATTTTTATAAATATTCTTTAAAATATGACAATATCCTGGATCTATACCTTGATGATCCAGTGCTTTAATCACTGAAGAAATGTGTATAGAATCAAATGCTTTTTCATAATCTACAAATCCAAAACACAATGATAACTCATATTCATTTGTCCTTTCTATGACTTCCCTCAACACCTGGATATGATCTATTGTACTAAAACCACTTTTAAATCCAGCTTGTTCTCTTGGTTGGTGGAAATCCAAAGTTCTCTGTAGACGAGTTGTAATTATCTTGGTAAAAATTTTATATAAAACTGATAAAAGGCTGATAGGTCTGTAATTTCTAATATCTTCTTTATCACCTTTTTCAAATATTAATATTATTACTGCATTCTTCCAATCTTCCGGTATATCTTTATCATTTAGACATTTGGTATATAACTTTGCTAAAATTGTTTCTATTTCTTCACCTGCTTCTTTTAATATATCAATTATAATTCCATCATTTCCTGGAGCCTTTCCTTTCTTCATACATTTAATTGCATGTCTCACTTCTTCATTTAAAATTCTGGGCAATTCGGAAGATGTAATAGATATAGGAGGTACTTGTTCTTTATTACTATATAATTCTTGCTAAAAATCTTCTACCAATTTCATGATGTCATCTCTCTTTTTAGTAATAATTCCATCTTTTTTTCTTATTGCAGATAGAAATTTCCTACCAATACCAAAATGTTGTTTAACATTCTTTTCCATACCATTTTACAAAATTCGAGATATTCAATTCTTTTTAATACATCGTTTTTGTATATCTTCATATTTCTTCTTTTCTTCATAAATTCTCTAGTCTCAGTAGAAATTTTATTAGTCAATTGCTGCTTTTTTCTACCAGCTATCTTTGTTGCAGTTTTTAAAAGTGTATCAGTTATTTTCATATTAATTTCATTCAAATCTGAATCATGTTCAAAATCTCCTAACATTTGAAACCTATTTGTAAGTTCTAATTTAAATTCATTAGAATGTTTCTGAAGATTAGGAATATCAACTGTAAATATTGTTTTTCTTAATAATTTTTGTCTCTCTAGTTTTACATTAACACGTAACTTACACCTTACTAATCGATGATCACTTCCTGTGTTAAATTTATTAAGAACATTACAATCTTGAAATATGTATTTCCTGTTAGTCAAAATATAATCCAATTCTGCTGTACCTTCATTTGGATGCTTCCATGTCCATTTCCTTTTAACATTTTTCTCAAAAAATGAATTCATAATATAAAGTTTTTCTTTTTCTGCAAACTCCACAAGTCTATGTCCTCTCTCATTTCTATTACCATAACCAAAATTACCTACAGCAATTTCATCTTTCATTTGTCTACCAATTCTAGCATTAAAGTCTCCCATAACAATTTTAAAATGTTGTTTACTCTGATCAAAAGCCTTTTGTACATCCATATAAAAATCTTCTACTACTTCATCACTATGAGAACTTGTTGGGGCATAAACCTGAATTATCTGCATTTGGTATCTGCTATTAAGTTGTATAACTAATCTTGCCACTCTGTTTGATACACCATTAATCTCCACAATAATGTTCTTCCACTTTTTATTTATAATGAATCCTACTCCACTTGTATTTCTAATATTTGTGCCTTTATAATAGAGTATATGTCCACTTTTTAAATCAATTGTTTCTTCACCTTTTCTTCTAACTTCACAAAGTCCAATAATGTCCCATTTAATATAAGATAGTTCTTCTTCTAATTCTTGCAATCTTCCTTCACTTGAAAGTGATCTGCAGTTGTAAGTACCTAAATAAAAAGTTGTCATCAAATGGCAGACTGGGTCCGCAATCAGGGGATTCTTAGCACCCTCCGCCTTCGGCCACCAACCGCTGCCTTGGTTGGTGACTTTACAGCCTCCTGGGAATAAGGGCCATGCTTTATTTTTGTCTGTCATAATTGTATATATGTATTGGAAAAATATTTATCATTTACACAAACATTCATTCTGCCTTATCAGGCACTGAGAAGAAAGACCATGGTGTTTCTTGATCTTAAACTCAGAGGTAAAAAGCCAATAAACTCACCATGCTGGCTAATGCGTGTTGGTGAGCAGCCCATCTATGTTCGTATACTATATGAATAATCACATAGTAATAACAGCTGCAACGACAAGAACGTATGGAGTGGACATTAGGAATTTGCCCTGCTCGGTTCCTTTAAGGCCTCCAAGAGGAATCAAAGGGTATCCTTTCAGTTAATAGCAAACTCCTTTCTGCAGCCAATTTATGTGTACTAAATAGAATATAAAAACTGTATTATATTATTGCTAATGAAAATAAAGTGAGGGATTTTGACTGTATTTTTCTTTTTTACATATATATTTATAAAAAATACTGAAATAAATATTATATTAAAGAAAGACACAATAAACACACACACACACACATACTTGTATATAAAAAGTGTGTCACGAAATTTATAGCAGCATTTAAAATATTTGTTTAATTATTATTTACGATTGTATTTTAATTAACTAATCCATAACAACTTGGATATTAATATTTTTCATTAATTTGAGTTTCTTGTTTTATTATTATTTTTTTTTTTTACAGTAATTTATCCAATTCATTTTTCTAAGTTTCATTTATAAATCAATAGTACATAATTGAAAGAAAAAAAAACTAATTAGAAATATGACATTTAAATAACTAAAAAAAAGTATTTTTTTATGTTAATTGTTTTTCTAAAGATTTCAATTAAAAAATTTGTAAGATTTCTTTATAATCAACCTGAAACATGTGTAGTACATATTTATTTACAAGAAAGTTTATTGAGATTTCGTAAGTTTAAATGACTTCATTACGGGAAGTTTAATGCGAATGGCAGAGCAGCAGCTTTGAGAGTTAATGTTATAAAAATAATGGATATAAGTTTGTGCTGATATAATAGAATTCTTGTGGTCAACCTATCACATGATAGTGTATGTGACCACTGACCACTCGGATGCCAAACCAAACAATTATTATAAAATGAATGTTTAAACACCACTGCTTATGATGTTACTTTGATATGAGATTCTAGATTATATTAAGAAATCTGCAAATAATTAACATTAGTAATAGTTAAATCTCTCTGGCTTAAATGCACTATCATACTTTTGCTACATTATTTTTTTTTTCATGTGTCATAGCATCGGCCGAGAAGCAAACCCACTAACCCGGGACAACTGCTTGAAAGGCAGCTGTGATGACCTCTTGACCACAAACGCTTGACTACACTATTTTTTTAGATAGAGAAAAACACTTTATTCATAACATTTTAAAAACACATTAAGCCTAATAATTTTATTATATTGATTAATTTGATGAAACTTATTTTAAAAATCTGATGTTGGCAATGTTGATATTAGTACATGTATATTTATAATATAATGCATGTATTATGATGTAAAATAATTTTTTCCAAAAATAAAATCAGAAGTTTTGTCAATAAATAAAGTCATAGTCCTAGAAACTTTGATATCCAAGTTAAGCATTCCTTATTTCAGAAATCTTTTTATATTATTATAAACCCATTAAAATGTTTCCAATCATATTACCTATCAGTTTATAATCTCTGTTATTAAATCATTTATTTAACAGTGACATTTTCTTTTTTTTTTTTTTACTTATTATATTTTAATAAAAACTGTTTGATAATTCTAATATCTCAGTTTCTCTATTCTCTTTATAGAAGCCTAACACAAAAATTTTTTTTTTTATTTTCACAACTTTTTATTTCCCATTAATCCTATAATTAATTTCTTCTCATTTTTTCAGGGATAACCCAAAAAATATAAATTATAATCCTTGCATAGAAAAGTATAAATTAATGTTATAAAGTAAAGTTACTTAAGAAACTAAATAAATAAATAATACAGTTTATTCAGCTTTTTATGTTCACCAAAATAATACAGGCCATATATGTAGTCCAAAGGATTTTACAATATTAATGCATGAAACACATGATAAAAAATGCAAGATTAAAGAATCATATTTTATAAAGAATTCATCTTGTGCTATGAATTTGAAATTAACCAGCTTTCCGATTAGTTGTTCCTGGCCAATACAATGAAATGTTAGATTCATCACCTAGGAGAAAATAGAATTTTTTACACTGCCTTGATAAGGACTCGTAAGAGTTGAAAGTGCTTGGAAATATTATTTGTTTTTATTTATTTATATTAAACTCTGTATTAACAATTGACACAAATTGTTATTTTATATTATTTTTAAGAAACTAAAGAAAAATTACAAGGTTACACAAGCTTAGATAAACATGTTTCAAAAACCCCACATTCTCTTCAGCTAAACAAATCAAATTTCATCTTTCAAATAACAATTTTATATGCTAATTGTAAATGATAACACAAACTTATCATATGACCACACAGTTATTCAGAAACAAATTATGAGATTATTGTTTGAGGAAATAAATGCTTTTAATTCATGTTTAATAATTTTTGATTAAATAATGTATGTGACATCTTCCCTCTCCCCCCTCTTTTTCTCAAAATAACAAATATGTTAAATTTATTAAGCACAAACAGATGATAGTAATAACATAGTTCTGACTTATGTTTTAAAATTAAGAGTTCCACATGCAGTCATTATTACATCTGATTGGCTGTCACATAAGCATTTTTAAAGCATATCTGTCAAAGGTTTTGGCCTTTCATGTTATCAAAATAACAAAATAAATTAAAATACCAAATTTTACATGTACAGTAATCATATGTTTATCTGCTGGCAAAGTAACATTCATAGAATGTTAATCCAAAATTGATTGAGTGAATATATTTTACTTAATGTATACATTTTAAAACTTGTTATTAAATCACTTTGTTACTGTATGTGATCAAAGTATGTTTTTAATTACATATTGTATAGAATTGAAGTAGCTTTTTTGGTTTTGTAGTTTTAATTATCAATGGAAATATTTACTTTGGGTATATCATAAATAAAGGCACTGATTGTCTTACGAGATACAGAATGAAAATTAGTTAAGTATATTAATCATATTTTAATTCTATAATCAAAACATATTGTACAATGAATAAATTCTGTTCTGTACTGTATGATATATTTTAAGTGTGGATATCACTGTATTATTCTCAGATGACAGAGTATTAATGAAGTCACTATTGAAAGACACCAGCAGTCTTACAAAATGGCTATCATTTAAAAAAATAGTAGATACTTTTTAAAAAAAAACATTACAATATTTTTTTATTGTTATAATGATTAACCAATTTTAATACAAAATAGTGTGAACAAATTTATGATGACCATTATGACATCACCTTGCATAAAGGTCTGTTATATTTCAGGTTAAAGATGTACATTATTTATTTCAATTATATTATCTTGGTGAATTCAATATTTTGCTTCTTGAAATCACTCTTCATTACATTTTCTTTTACATATCAGTAAATTTGTTCATGTTTTTTATTTACAAAAATAAATATTTTATTTATTTACAAGTGAATAAATGAATAAATTATTTCACATCAATTTTTTATTACAAATATTGCTTTCTGAAATATATTTTACTATTTATTAAAAGTTAGTATTTGGTTTGCAATTCAACAGAAAAATGCATGTTAAAGTAAATAATTTACTTATTTATTTATTCAAAGGCAAAAAATAAAATTTATTTATGAATAAATAAATAATTTGATTTCCAAGAATATCTTTTATTTCAACATTTTACTAGGCAAAATTACTATTTAGTATCTTAAAAAAACTTTTTTGTTGTCACTTTTAAGAATATACTTTTTCATTTTCATTTTTTTATATTAGTTCTATTTGTTTTTAAAAATATATATCTTAATAGTATTATTCTGAAACATTTTATTCCTGATCTTTTTTTAATACTCACTCAAGATGTTCATGCTATTACTAATACATATTTTATATCTTGCCATTTGAACTGTAATTGGTGAAAATGTACCATGTATTTACATTACCATATAACATTTAACAACTACACTTAAGTTAATCAGTACTTACTTACAATTATCCCGGGGATGAATTTTTAGTCTTCATTGAAATCATTATGATTATCTATAATTGCTAAATATTTCTGTCGTATCTGACTTTGCAAAACAATTTCATACTTCGTTTTATTTAATTAATTGGTTCAATTTAACTTTCAAAGGTAAGTTGTTGAAGATCTATAGAATATTTTCATATCTACTATACATTGCCACGTAAATAAATTGACAATTAATGCAGATGTGGAGTTATTTATAAAAGTGATTCTTTAAATCTTTGAAAATTAAATTTACTTAATTAATTAAAATTAAACTGAGAGAGTGCAAATCTCTCAAGCGCTTATGACTATCACCAGCCAATCAGATCAAGCACTGAGACAGAGAATTTCACAAGAAAAAGGTCTGCGCTTTATAAAAATAAATGTTACTTAATTAATTAAATAAAAGGTACTATCAAATATTTATCAATTATAAATAATCATAACTAGTGAAAATTAAAATGTCACCGCCAGACTAATACGTAAAGACCTGTTAATATTAATATATATATAATGTACATCATAGAAATAGATACATAATCAAATGACTTTATTATTCGGAGTTCACACGAAATTCAATCATTGCAAGTGCTAAACTAGATAGTACGCTACCACTTTATCACTGCATTGACTCACGTAAGGCTTAGAAATATGTACGTTACACATATGTGTATCATATACAATGTAAATTCACTTTTTTCTCTGTATTTCTAACTTTTTTTAAAAAAGACCTGAAAACTCAATAATTGCTTTTGTAAATTATAGTCATAAAAATTAAAAAATACAATTATTTGTTTTGTTACTAATGAATTATTTTCACCAATATTTTATAAATAGATTTTTGTTTAATCACACAGAAGTTATAAGAATTTTATGTTGTTTTTTTTTTGTTACTTATTAATAAAAAAGAAAAAAGAAATTTAATTAAAGATAGAAAATAAAAATGAAAATATAACCCTGAAAAATAAATAATAAATCTATGTACACGAAATCCTTTACTTATTTTATATCTTAGAATTAATTAAAGTAAAATTATATATATATTCATTTTTACCCAATATTTGGGGGGCGGGGGGAATCGTAATATTTTTTTCATTATTTTGTTCTTTGCATACAAGTGCGTATTTATGACTTTTTGTTGTGGATAACAGCTTTAAATAGATCGTTTCAGCGTATAAATTTCTTCACTACTTTTTATAAAATTATAGTGAAAAAACTAGTTCACAGGCTAATTAATGACAACTAGTATTTTCAAAATTTTTTACAGCAGCACTACAAGAAGTATTTTGTGGATTAAAATGGGAAGCTAAAAGAATATTTAAGTCATTTAGATTTTTGCAGATGATGTAGTTGTTTTTGCAAAAAATGCTTCAGAGTTTCAGGAAATGTTGCAAGAGTTATCAGACGAAAGTAAGGAAGTAGGACTAAAAGTAAACGTTAAAAAGATTAAAGTAATGTTCAATGGATTTTTTCAAAACTTGAAAATGAAATTGATAATGATTATTTAGAAGAAATTAACAATTACAAATACCTTGGCCAGATTATTACTACAGATGGAAACATAATTGATGAAATTAATTATAGAATTAAACTTGGGTGGAGTGCTTTTGGTAGAAATAATTTAATATTAAAAAAAAATATGCCTATGTATTTGAAAATGAATAATAAATGTGTTTTACTAGTTCTTATTTATGGATCTGAGACTTAGACACTTAACAGAAGAGCAATACATAGACTTCAGACCATTCAAAGAAATGTGGAAAAATGGATGTTAGGATGTGTGAGAAAACAACAGACGTTACTGACATTATTGAAAGAATTAAGAGACTGAAATGGAGTTGGGCTAGATGAGATAATAGTATATGGACAGTTGAAATCTTAAACAGGATTCCAAGAGATTGTAAATGACCTAGAAAGAGACCACATGTGAGATGAATAGATGAATAAGAAGTGTATAGGATGATGTGGAGAAGAGAGGTTAAAGATTGGAGGAGATGAATTGAATTTGGAGAGACCTTCATCCTGCAGTGGATTGATAGTGGTTGACTATGATGGTGATAATGAGTAAGATTTTTCTTGCTTTCCTTTTTTTTTGTTATATTCTTTAGCATGGATATATATTATGGTAGAATCTTATTATCATAATTTTTCATTATTGTTCAATAAACTATAGTTTTCCAATGTTAATCTTCTTTCTCTAATCCATAGCTTCTTTTTTTCACAATCAATTTTTTTAATTCATCCATCCTTTCAAATATAGTCTTTTTCTAAGAATTTTACAGCCTCATGATATCCAGTTTAAAACTTCAGCTATTTATCTATTATTTTTTAGTTACAATGCCAGATCAACTTTATTTCAGCCTTTTAATTTTTGCTATGACTTCAGTGATAACATTAATATTTTGACTTCCAGTCCAGTGCACATCTTCATGCATAATCGGGTGGTCTGAAGTTTTTATATATCTTTTCTGTTAAATGACCAAGTCTCAGATTTATAAATAAGGTCTGGTAAATTATATTAAGTATCTTTGTTTTCTTTCAAAAATATACATACATAATTTTCTTTTAATATGTTTATCTGTATTAATCATATAATTAAAATATTTATCGTTTTCAATTTTCTTTTAATTTATTATTATCAATCTTTATTCTTTTTTAAAAAATCATTGATTTTTTTTTTTTTTTTTTAGCATTTCTTTTTAGTTCTTTATTCTTGCATTTATTTAACAGCCATTATAATATTTGTTGATGCTCTGAAACAGCATTTACAAAAAGAATTACACCACTCACTTTAATCCATAAAATACTTTCCATGAAACTGCTGTCAAAAGTCTTGGAGACGTTAGAATACTATGACATATACTCTTTTTAATATTAATCTTTTAATGACATCATGTAGCCTAATTATTTCAGTTGAATTTTGATAAATATTCTTTAAAATATAATATCTTGAGTCTATGCCTTGATATGCTAAAGGTAGATAATTCTAAAACTCCTATTACTACTGTGACTATTCATGATGTTAACACCATTATTGAAATCCAACCCTTTGAAAAAAATGTCATTTAATTTGGTAAACAATCTTAGACCCCATGCACAGTCACACTAATAAACAGGACTTTTTTAAGATCATCCATCTATTAATATTTTTATTGTTTCAATGATCTCTTACCAGTTAATAACACTTGGAGAGAAGAAAAGAGCTAATAAAGGCTTATAATGTCAATTGCTTTTCATAATCTACAAATACTAATAAAACATATGCTCATTAGACTTTTTTATAACTTCTTTTAATACTTGATTATAAACTACTATGCTATAATTACTTTTAAATTCAGTTTAATATTGCGATTAATTTGAATTCAAAGTGTTTTCTGGATGATTTGTAATGATATTAATTGAGAACCTTGTATAGAATTGATGGAAGTCTAAAGATCTGTATTTTCTAATATTTTCTCCATTTTCATTTTTCTTAAAGATCAATATTACTAGTGTATTATTCCAATCACCTGATCTATCTGTATAATTCAGGCATTTGATGTATAGTTCTGTCAATAATTCTGTCACTTCCTGAAGTTTTTCAGCATTTCATAGAATCAATTGACTAATTCCACCTTTTCATTCAAAATATTTGGAACTTTAAAAGTTATTGTAATTTTAGGGTTTACTTTTCTTACTCTTTATTATTATATAATTATTGTGGAACATTTTCAAACATTTCATGATGTCATTTTTTTCTTTTCATCTTTTTCTAAAATAACTTTCTGTGATGTTGTTTTATATTTTTGAGACTTTAATTTTCATCCACAATTTTTTTTTTTTCAATTTACAGATATATTTGTTTTACATTTTCATTTATTATTATTTTTGATCATTTTTCAGAATTTTTGTAAATTGATTATTTTTAAATATTTTTTCCCTTCTGTCTTTCTTTTTCTTTTTTCATATACTGCAATGTCTTTGTATAATACTTTCTTGTGAATTGCTTTTTTGTACTAGTTATCAATGCAGTAAGAATGTTAGTTAACTTTTTATAGATATTATTCTAAGTAAGTCATCTTCAAAGTCTGTTAAGATTTTAAAAGAAATTTCTAATTCTGATTTAAATTCAATAGAGTTTTTATGAATGCTAAAGATGTCAATTGTTGACCTGAATTTCTTTATAACTTTTGTCTCTCTCTCTAATTTTGCATCAATACATATCTTGCATTTTACTAATCATATATCACTTTCTATATTAATCTGTTACATACATTATAGTCTTGAAATATATATATATATATATGTGTGTGTGTGTGTGTGTGTGTTAGTCAAAATATAATTTATTTCTTCTGCATCTTTATTTGAATACTCTCATGTCTATTTTCTCATTTAAATTTTTTAAAATTCATAATAAACTATTCTTTTTCCTAAAATTTTCAAAATTCTATATAATCTTTTTGTTTTCATACCAAAAATTACTATAGCACTTTCATTTTTCTGTTTTATTCTAATTCTAGCAGTAATATCTCCTATGATAATTTTGAAATATTGTTTATTCTGATCAAAAACTTTCAGTGCACCTGTATAAAAATCTATTTTTTTTCTCATGTGTCATAGCATCAGTCGGGAAGCGAACCCGCTAACCGGGACAACTGCTTGTAAAGCAGCTGTTGCTGACCTCTCGATCACCAATGCTTGACAAAATCTACTTTTTTCATCTAAACAATTAATCTTGGCAAACTTTATGTTAAATTATCAAGCTTCACACTGTTATTTCTCTATTTTATTTGTACTTTTCTAACTTTTTTTTATATAATAATAAAGTCAATTGCCTCATCTTTTTTTCTAATTTAACAAAGATTGATAAAATTTATTTAATATTACACAGTTCTTTAGATGTATGAAGTGTTTTATTATTTGAAAGTTATCTGTAATAGTTAATATCTAAATAAAAAGTTATTCTTAAATATAATCTAAATCTGTAACCACACGATCTTTATCACTCTTGTTTCAGTCATTAACTGCTCTATTATTATTGTAAATATATAGTCATCATTTACACTTACGCACATAAAATAACCATGCATTCAAGAAATAAGACAAAATGTTTTTTTTTTTGATTTTGTACAAAATTTATTCAGGAGTTCAAGACAATAATCTAACCATTTATGTTATACATGTTGATGAAAATACTATTCATTATCCTTTACAACGTGAATGATAATGTAATGAGAATAGACAGGATATTTAAATTTTACATACTTGATTCTATTAAGATTTTAAGTGTGTATTGAAGGTCACTAGCAAATTTGTTTTTGATGTGATAGAATCTTATATCTGTGTAAATATAAAATAACAAATTTTTATAAAGCTCATATGTAAAATATGGAATGTAAATTAATATTTGCACATATAATGAGCACCAGAATGTTTACTAAGGCTATTATATACACATAGTTTTTGATATTTTCAACATTAGTAGTAATTAGAATATGCAAAAATTTATATATTCATGTAAAATTTTGTAATAGTCTGCCATATGATCAATATGTATATTATGCCTAAACATTTTTATAATAACTTGAAAGGTGAAAAGGATAAAGATGGATAAATAATGAGAATGAATAGTGTAAGACCTTTTTTTAAATTTAAGTTTAATTTTATTGAATTTGATGTATCTCATAACTAATTCATATTTACATAATAATGATAATTTTGACTAAAATGTTAATTACTACATTGTACATTATGTATAATAGTTCATGTTTTGTTGTTAAGTTTGATTACAGTAAAATACATATAAAATGAATTGCTAGAATACATATATATATATATATATATATATATATATATATATATATATATATATATATATTATAACATACACTCCCAACACCGCTCATATACATTGCATGAGTGAAATGCCCAGTGCGCCAGTTCTATTAATGAATAGAACAATATAACAAGATATATAATACAAAAACTATTATTGAGACTCTATATTTAAGTTTATGTTCAGCTCAGCTCAGTGGGAGGCTATAGGCAGTTCATAAGATATATGATGATAAATAAATGAAAGAAGAAATATTACAAAACACCAAATATAATGTAAATCCTTTTTATTAATTAATTGTATGATAAAGAATCATGTTTATCGGTACAGTCTATTAAAATATACTTTAAACTTAATTTCTTTCTTCATCCAAATATAACATATATCAGTTTGCTATAATTATAATACTAAACAATTCTATGACTTGGCATATCACAATCTAAACATATACTTTAAATAAACAATACGATCTCAGGGAATTTAACAAACACAGTTGAATTAAATAAACTACATTGGCCCATAAGTTATAATTCTAAAGTATGATAAAAATGTAATGAAACAAATTGACTAAAATATTCCACTGTGTTTCAATAATAAGATAATGACAGAAATAGGGTATTTTAATTTCATATCATCATCTAACAAATATACTAACTTGGCAACCTTTCTAATACGTTTATTCAGTGGCAAATGTTCCTTATAATGTTTGGATTAAGTAAAAACAATATTGTCAGACACCAGCAGATTTAATATTATAACTCTAAAATAATATATCTGTTTTATAATAGATTTATGAAATGTGGAGATGTGGAAATGGAAAACACGAATGTATACAATAATAACTCCAGACACAATTTTAAGATTTTAAACAAATAAAATAAATCATTTATTACAATAAAATAAATTTGGTTTAACATATTTACAATTGGACTACTTGTCCTACAGATTTTTAAATTATCAAACAAACTTTAAGCATCAGTTTGGGATTATCCCTATTATCAAAGCAAATTAACAACAAACTTAAATATTCTGACTTCAAACACATGCCATACTTTGCCTACATGTTTCATCTACATGACACTAAATAAACAACATTTTATATTATTCACACACACAAAAAAAATACTTTTGAGGGAATATTACCATTGATTAATAAAATAAATCAAATTAATTATATTTGGCTCTCAACCAAGCAACTTTCTCTAATTGAGTAAATAATCGCTTTCAATTACGAATATCTTTCATGCATAGCAACAAAATCATGTTCATTCTGATGATTTGATGATTTATAACCTTTATTTAAATAAATACACTGTAGTTTAAAATATTTATTTCCCGTTTTAATCTCAATAACTTTATACTTCTATTTAAATGAATGTAATGTATTTCAAACATTTATTTCTCATTTTAATTTCAATAACTCTATACTTTATATACGCGATATTATTTATATTATGCGTAGGTGTGCGTGTGTCAAGCAACAATGATAGAAAATAATCTTTTCTACAAATTCTCCATTCATTAAGAAAATATCATACAATTACTTTATTTCAGACAATGTCGTAATTCATCAATAAAATAAGACACTAATATTACATCAAGAATTAATCTAACAATTTATCTGGCTACATATTAATTAACACAGAGCTATATTTTCATGATTATACAGACTATACATTACAAGGGAAATCTACATGAGGAGCAGATAACTCTTATTGAACATTTCTACAATAATTCATTTACTTCTAAATACTTCATCACCAAGAATATAAGAAAAACGTCACATAACTTCCTAAACATCATTTAATCATATTTCAACAATAATTCATCTACTTCTAAATGCACTATTGGTGTGGAATCTTTGTCCTCATCACCAGGGCTCTAAGAAAACATCACTTAACTTCAAAAAATATCATTTAATCATATGCATATAATATAAACTAGGCTGTACTCATGGAAAAACATATACTAAATAAGCAAAATCTTTTATCCCTACAAACATTATAATGCAATCAGGTTTCTTTCCATTCTCAAAGCTCTTCTAAATATCGAACATTATAAATACATGCTGGAAGATAAATACATACAGATAATATACCAATCCATTCAACTCAGTAGAATATGACAGCATCCAAAATTTATTCATAAAAATATTCACAAACTGAACTTTATCAAACAAATGTCATAATTGTGCAAAACAGACACACACCCGCGAATAAAAGTATATATAGAATTAACTCTAAATTATACACTATGCAGCCAACATGATAATTAAATATTGCATCAAGGTATAACTTTTAATTCAGAATAAACCTTAGGTTACCTTTTAAAATTTAATGGTTATAATTATTACGAATGAACTTTCTTTCATATCTAGTAAACTATTTCTGTTATACGTTCTTTGATTAAAAAAAAAAAAAATTCTCACTTTGAGATAATAAAGTATACAAAATAAATATAAACCTCTCTAATAATATATAAAAAAATATTTCTTTCTTTTACCTTCGTGAAAGAACAATAAGACCTATTAGTACACAATCAATTGTTACCAGTGTATTCCTCATTTGGATACGCTTTGAGATGGTCTAGAAGGTCAAAATAACCCAAATTATCAATAAAACATAATAATAAGTAATCCTATTATCAATAATATACATTAATAATGACAAGCAATAAAAAAAATAACAAAACAAAAGTTATTTGTTTTGTAACTTGAAATGAAAGTTCCCTCGCAAAGCTCTGCTCCAGGTTTATTAAACAATATGGGACACATTTCAAATTGAATTTAAATGAAATAACTTCTGCAGGATAACTTAAAATATATATATATAAACGTAACTTAAATCTGACCCAGCACCTCTAGTATTCATAGCATATTTATTTGCGGTACCAAATCACACACACAAGCAATTAATTTCTCCTTTATTATGCTGACAATATAAGACATTCTCCATTGTAGTGCTAAATTAAATACGTAATTATTTTAGTAGTTTTCTTGAGTA
Source organism: Epiperipatus broadwayi (assembly GCA_028023455.1). NCBI lineage: Eukaryota > Metazoa > Onychophora > Udeonychophora > Euonychophora > Peripatidae > Epiperipatus > Epiperipatus broadwayi. The sequence continues at coordinate 655,721 of JAQFVV010012574.1, read as the reverse complement.
GCATTTAACACTTTATAGTCTATTATACGCATGGTTTATTCTCAAATATTGTCAATTAAGATACCATGGTTCCTTAGTAATTCCACAATTAATAATACTTTGTTTTATATTCCATCTTTATCGAAGAGAACAAAAATTACCTGCATTTCTATTCTTCCATTCGATCTCAGCAAATACTTAATTTGAAGGAACTCACGTTTTATTTCCTTCATTTAAAATATGTATTATTTCCAGAAATACCAGATAAATAAATAGTGTTATCTCTTTATGGTGAATTTGAACATGGCATGATTTATCAACATATGCGTATTCTTAATTCTATGTTTCATCCTCACAAAAACACAACACGGAAACTAGTGAAGAATTAAAGTACATTCCGTAAAATAGTTCTGCATGTGTTTCCCAGATATATTAAAATACACACGTTGGTTAGTGATACAACAATAATATTCATGCAATTTATTCTTATTTAAAATGACAATTAAATGAAGTAGTGTAGACTGGACGTTATCAACATACATTTTAAAAGAGCAATAGTTATGAAGAGGTTAATTTAAAAACGTTTAAATCGAGGAGAGCAAAGTAAACTGTGTACCTTTTGAAAATTTAGAATTCCTTTCTAGTTAACCAATTCCCATAATACATTTCTTAAAATCCTTTCAATGTTTTACTCCAAAGTCTTTTTAAAATCAATTTGACTTTAGCAATTGGTTTTTAATTGTTCCAATAATGAGCCACTGTTTTCTGGCTACCATTACATTTCATAATATGCAAATTTTTTTTACTGGAGATCTTTGTTAAATAGCTCTCTTTAGCAAAAAAAAGGTCATTTTTTTCTTCGCAAGGTTACTCCCATGCTTCCTTTCTATCTAGGCTAATTACATATTCAAAAAAAAAATATTTAAAAAACAAAACAAAAACATTTTGATTAAATCAAGACAAAAAAATAATAAAATAAATAGCTTTTATAAACTTGAAAGAAAAATGAATATTAATTAACTATTAAACAAAAATGATTAATAATTTGTTTAATTTGTAAAATGATCCATTGACTCAACTACCTATTAATCATTGGAAAGAAATATATATTTGTTAAATTGTTTAAGATAATTACTGTAATTTAAATGTTTTTGTTGTACATGTACTATTGCTTAATGTTGTTAAAAGATGAAAATGAAATGAAAACGATGCTGAGTCATACATGCATGCACATACACTATACTATAAATATTAAAGTATCTTAACTAAATATAATTGAAATGGCTATTAATTGTTGACAAAAGGATAAATACTAAAGAATAAGGATTTTGAAACCATTTAACCAATACTACACTAATATAAAACAACCTTGTATTTTTCTGCCCAAATATACCAATTCTTACAATAACAACCCCTCTCTCTGGCATTAAATGCTTCACTAACCACAACAATAATAACAAATACTTATAAAGTAGTCAACCAACCACATAAGTGATCCATATCCAAGCTTCAAACAATCTCCAACAAAAAAATTTAAAATTCTAAGGCTATTTCATTTTTTTAAAAATATAATATAATTATTGAATGCAGATACAAAGTATGTCAATTCCTTGTGCCCATTCAGATGATCACAATATATATATATATATATATATATATATTGTGATCATCTGAATATATATATATATATATATATATATATATATATATCAGACACTTCTTTACAGTATAGTATATGTAAATAAATTAAGATTATAATATAAACAAAATTTTAAAAAATAATAATGTAGTTATTAATAATAAATTGAGAAACCACATAGGTATTTTCTTCTGGATGTGTTTATTCTTTTACATTCACTCAAAAAATAAAAATAACCTTACTTTACAATTGTTTTAATTTTTTTAAATAAAATAAATAGCAAAGTGTCAAACTTTTATTGCACTTAAACAAATAAATGATATTCTTTTTCTTCGATAATTTTTTTTATCTGTGTGGAAACATAATAACAGTATCATTATCAGAAGCCTAACACTTTTCCAGTAGTTATGATGTTTTAAATCCAGATTTATTTAAACAAACTTGCCAATGTCAATTTTAGCTTCTCATTTACACTCTTCAAATTTCAAATTTTCTGATACAATAAAATAATATTTTACAGTTCCTTTTCTCTGCCATCACTAAATTGATAACTTTCATTTTACTGATTACAAATTTTAAAATTTCATAAAACTTTTAACTTTACATCTAGAACATATTTTATAACAAGAAATATTGTACCACATTTAAATTTGGAAAAGATAAAAAATAATAATAAATTGTGTAATTTCAGTATAAATTGAAAAATGCCTTAAAAAATGGTTACATATGACACTCTGAGATAAAAAAAAAAGATTCTTGATGTACCATAAAATGTATTAAATTTGTGAATTTCTATGAATTTACCTTTTGTTTATTTGCATTTTTTTTTTTGCATAGTGTATAATTGGTGTAGTGTTTCTTTGCTACATATCACATTTTCACACTATTTTGCATTTAGGATTAGCAAAATAAATTAATTCATGATAACTTTTTTATAATCAAATTTAGCTAAGCAATAATGATAATTAAAAAAATTATAATATTTTTTATTTCAATCAAATGTTTGAAATTAGACAATTGGCCAATATAATTCATTAATATTATGCATCTTTTTTACATCACATAATTTTTTCTTAAAAAAACAGATATATTTCAATTTCAGTTTTTTTTTAAATAAAACAAAATATAGTTAACAACTTATACAAAATTTGCATAGTTCAGAGATGTTAACAATGAGAATGGAATAAATCTTTGTTATAATATTAACAAAGAGAATTCAAATTTCATTCCTTTCCCTAATTTATTCATTATTATATTTAATAATGAGTATTTATTCATCTATTTTTTGTTAACAACACATTCAAAGTTTGCATAGCATAGAAATGTCAATAATGAAAGCTGAATGAATTTTTCCTATAATGTTAAAAAAGAATATTCAAATTATATCCATTTTTTATTTTGTTTGTTTATTTTATATTTAATCATGAGTATTCATTCACCCATTCTATTTTATGCTTATTTTACATTTAATATTATTAGAAAAAGAAAATAAGTTTACAAATTAACTATGGATGTATTGATTATTTTTAATAAATATAAGCTGCCACTGAAGGCACAAATTTCTTTTTTATTTTGTCAACTAAAATTAATCATATTCATAATTAATATTTAAAGAAAGAAAAATGTTTTATTTTTGCTGCTTCTTTATTCTGAGGCTTTCTAAGTATATTAAGAAGTAATAACACTTTTCTAAGCAGAAACTTAATATAATTAAGCAAAATTTTTAGCTTAATTCATTTTTCAAGAATAATCATTTTAAATTATAATGTAAGGAATTATTCTATGTAATTTTTTTATTTTATTTTCATAGCTATAAAATAAATATTTTATGCATATTTAATCCATTATTTTTTCATAATAAGAAATTTAATTCTACTTTCTGAAAATATATGCAATACTAAAATAAAATTTTATTATTATTGACTGAAAAAAAAATGAAACATTTATATAATAATGTGACATTAAATACAGAAATTACTATAATTTATTTATTGGTTCTAATAATTAGAAACAATTTTTTTTAATATTTTTACATATCTTAATTTTTGCTTGAACAAATATTATAAATAATTTGATGACATTAAATACCTTTTAATGTTTAATATAAAACTATTAAAATAACTAATATAATTTATTATAAAAACAAACAAACAAATCTTCTGATAACAATACTTATTATTTTAAAAACAAAGAATTTTTTCTTGCTTATTTTTAATTTCCAAGGTCACAAAGAAAAGTTAAACAATTCTTGTTCTTCTTGTTCTTTTTTCTCTTCTTCTTTTTCTTCTTCTTCTTATTATTAGTTGCAGCAGCAGCAATATTAAAAATAGAGAATTAATGGCCAAATTACATTTATGATGCAAATGAGTAGAATGTTCATGGATTAGCATAAATCTGTTGATAAGCCTTTAATTATATCTATAAAAACCTGTCAAAAAGATTTATTTGAAACCTTATAAAAAGTTTGTTTTTATTTCCTAATTTTATTAGTTGTTTAAAAATATTCTTAGTAGAATATCCAGAAAAAGAATATTGATTCAAGATGATTCTAGGTGGCGAGTTCATTGGCAAGTCCGATCTACTTAACACATTTTTATACATTTTCTGTGAGGCATTTTTTGATTTGATATCTGATGGAGATAAGAGAAAACAGAAAGTCTTAGCAAAAAAAAATGACTTGAGTGTGCCAGTAATATTTCTTATAATATTATAGAGACCTTAGATATAGGTTTTAAATTTAGCTATAGTTGAATTTTATTAAGTCTAAAGACTTTATTTAAGGTTAAATGAAAATGCAACATTTTCTAATCTAATAAAACTAATTAATATACATTTATGTTTTTACTGAAAGTTGATTGTTGTAAAAGTTTATATAAAAAATTAGTGCCTATAAAGTAATTTTATGCATTATATATAAAGAGCTCATGGAGCAACCACAGTACATCTGTTCTTTATACTATAACCTGATTTGAATTCAGGCCAAGTAAACAAAAGTTTGTACAATAATTTTGAGATTTTGTTTCAAGTAGCTAGATCATGGCCAATCTTATTAATTATCTAATTTTGTTAGTTATTTGGTATCTAACTTTTAATTAAAAAATAATCGTAGATAAAAAAAATGTTCAGCATCTGAAAATTGGTAAGCCTAGTGAGTACTTCCTTTTTCATTGTTTCTCTGTGAGGGATTGTTAGAGAGTACCCAGTGGCAATTCAGTGTCATGTCTGTTTTACTTCACATAAATATATATGTATAATTAATGGTCTGTGTTAAAAGATTTAGACATACAATACTGAATAAATATGAATAAATGCTGCTAATATCAATTGTTATGCGTTAACTTTTGATTGTAAATAAATAAGACATGAAAATTAGCAATTAAGAATTTAAAAATTATTTTTATTCAAAATATGCTTGTTATTTCAAAGCATCTCATCTATTTTTAAAATTAATGAATAAAAATTTCAATTTCATTTCCCTATGGAGATTAATATAAAAGTGTTGGTCTACAAAAGCTAAAGATTTGTTTTAAAAATACATATTTATTAAATACCATGTGTACAAATTGAAAAGGATGTATACAAAGTTAAATGAGATTATGCTATGTCCTGAGAGTTGTTATTGAATGGTTTAGGTGGCCAGCATGTCTACCATTCTATTGTTATTAGCTGGGAGGGTGAATAGGGTCCAAGTGTCCTCAAAGGGTTTTTTGGAGGAGATGAGCTCATCTCTTTTCATGATCTTCTTTATTGTTTTGCAGATCAACAATCCTGGATCAGAAATGGAGCTATTCTAGTATCAACTTGCAATGTACTACTCAAATTGCATAGAGGATGAAAGTGTATAGTCTAGTAATTGCTAATGTTCCGGTATGGATCACTTTTTTTGAGCGAGACAATCAGATCCGGTCTGATATTGGAGTTGGCGGAGGGATTGATTTTCACCTGATGAATATGAAAATTAATCTTTACTCAATCAATTAGAATTGTTCTTTTCATTCTGTTATTCTGGCACTTAAATGTCACATTGTATTGGTCAAAAAATGCTGATTATTCGTTCACTTATTCAATAACGTTTTTAAGATCTTTAAAATTATACAACTATAAACTTATTTTGCAATAAAAGAATAAAGATTAAAGACATCAAAACTCTTTTGATTAGTTCATATTAATTCAGAACGATTTCCTTCTAAATAATAACTGTATAATTTACTGCCCAATATACATGCAGTAAAGTGCATATCTATCTGCCATGCTTAAGACTTTTGTTCAAATTAGAATAAAACTTGATTATTCCTAACAATTATCTAAAATTGATCAGTAAATAAATAAATAAATCTTATCAAGAGGATAAAATAAGGATATAAGATAACTCAAAGTAGTTGAAACTGGGTGAATACTATCTTCTCATTCATTATCATCTATGATGTGCTGATGTCCTGAAGTAAGATATTTAAAAGTTTTATTATTTTTTATCTTACTAGATGGCCACCTAAGTTGACTTTGAGACGAATACCTATTGTGAAATGGAAAAGTTTCCAAGATTCATCTGACTTGGCTCAAACTCCAGACAATGAATTTTAGATGGATGCATTAATGATTAGTTCAAATTAGTTATTATGCATGATTGCAAATTAAAATTGTCTCATGGCATATAATTTTTATGTAAGGAGATTCTTTTAGCTTTTTTTTGAAGAATGAAAATAAAATGACAATTCATCACAAACTTCATGTGGAATGGTATCAGATATGCTCAATTAGATTTGCATTCTATAGACATTTTAAAAAATAAAGAATTCCAAGCCTTCAAAATATGATGCTGTCTTAGAATAGTAAAAATTTCATAAATAAATAAAATGAAAATAGTATGCTGGTGATAAGAAAATGTATTTTAAAAAAAAAATTAAAAAAAGAATTGATTATTGATTATTCATTCCACATTCTAAGAAATAATATGCGGAAAAACAAATACTACACTGAAAGAAAAAAAAAAAGATTCTATAGAGTGATTTAGAACTTGAACCTACAGAAGATATCATCAAAAGAAAATTAGATTGTCCAGTGATTTTTGAATTGAGAATTTAAAAAAAGATAATATTGGTTTAATCCAGAAATCATATATAATTTACATTGATTGTTCCTGTATTTTCCACTTTCTGGTATTTGAAAACGATTTTTTGTAGAATACTGTATATTGTTATTAATATAAATATGATAGGTATTACACTGTTGAGATTGAATTTTATTCATACAACATATATATATATATATATATATATATATATATTCACCAGAGGGAACTTACCAATAGCTCTAATCAAGCTTTATTTTATAAGTGCTGAAAGAGCAAGAATTCAAAATCTCTATCGGAAAGTCCCTATCTCCAGACAATTAGTTCCAATAGAGATTTTGAATTCTTTCTCTTTCAGCACTTATAAAATAAAGCTTGATTAGAACTTTGGTAAGCTCCCTCTAGTGAACATTTAAATGCAAGCTGGAAAGCAAGTTATGAAATTTATGATTTGTTTTATTAATTATATATATATATTGTGAAGCTTTGTGATAATGGCATTTCATTCGTAAATATATTTTGGGTTATTTTTATTATTTAGTTGATTTAATAAATATTTTTAAAAAATTAAACTTTATTTGGTTTTCCAAATATCTTTTACTGCTATAATACATATATTACTATAGAGTGGCATTCTTCTTCTCTCTTCTTCAAATGTTACTGGCCTGAGAGGGATTGTCAGTACTAGGAATTAAATTGGTGATCTTTAGTTTTGAGGATAGTAATTTTAAGGTGACTCTCTAAACAATTAGACTACTTTGCCATTTGTAGAAGTAGTGTAGTTGATTAGAGTGACACATAAAATGTATTATTCACAATGCTAGACTGACAATAAGTGAGCCAGAATCATGAGAAGAATAGAGGAGAAATGGTTTGGATACAAAACTTATGTGGTATTACTAATAGATAAGTGTATTTGAGAAAAGCAAAAATAAAGTTTGTATTTTTCTAAAATAATTTAATTTGATAATGTTATTAGCCTAATATATAACTACACACACATACACACATGCATATATATATATATATATTTAAACTCAGATTTTCAAACTCCCTTCAGCAATACACTTATTTCATACACACGTATGTGAAAAAATAAATGATCTTCAATATATGTATTTTGTGCTGAACCAGCACTCATCTATTGGTCCAGATCATTATCTCTCACACACATATGTAATCAGTGCTCATTTTATATTAAGATAGCAAATCTTCAAACTTTAATGGACAGGCTTCAATTTTCTCCACCCTCCAATTATTCAGCCATCCATATCATTGAAAATCTGATGATGTAACCTCGTAGCCCTTATTGATGCCAATATTATTGCTATACTCATGTTGACTTTAAGATACTCTAACCCCCCACATATAGAACCTTAATATGACCATTAAAATGCGCATAAGAAGGATGGGCAGAATAATGTCTGAATATGTAATATTTAAATACAAGTATATTATCTATACTAAACTTAATGTAATTAGAAGGGATTTGAACTCAGAACTTCAAGCTCCCTACAGCCATCTACTCCATATAAACAGTATAGACAATAGACTTGTATTTAAATATTATATATATATATATAATTTTATAGAAACTATAAAATAATTTTTTATCTCTATATAATCTTGACAATTAGCTCAATTAAAACAAACAACAATTAAGAAAAGAAAAAAAGAGGAAGAAAAATATATTCAGAAAATAAAATAATGCATATTTTTTTAGAAAATATGAATTATTTTATATAAAATCATTCTTATAATTTACTGTTATATTTAAATTATTGAATTTTTGAATAAGAATAAAAAGAGAGAAAGAGTGACTTTGGAAAGTATGCTTGTTGATAGAGAAAAGAGAGAGAGGCATGTTTCCTAAACAAACCTGTGCTTTTAGTAAAAATACCTCTCCCTGGGTAATCTCTGGCTTGACTTGCCCACGAATGTTCTAATTAGGAATTACATGATCATGCAGCATTCTATTAATCTGAAAGAAATTTTCTACAAGAGAACTTTTTCCTTATTATTGAATAAAGGCTTTTCTTTCATATTCATTATGTTTGTATGAGATTTTTTTTATATAAATTTGCTGTTTGATATCACAATTAACAAATTTTTCATTTTAGGCAAGTTTGATTGAGTGAGGATAAGGGGGGGGGTCATAATCATTGTGAATAACGAGTCGCAACATAATTGATTGTATTATTATTAATAATATAAAAGAGAAAGAGAGAAGGGAAACTTTTAATTAGAGTTCAGTAAAAGTACAATTATGAAGGAGAGCTTTAAAACATTTTTTTTTTTAAAAAAAAAATCATTTTGAATTGAATAATACATTTAATTATTTAAAAAATAATTTTTTATTTATTTTGTTTTATTTATAATTATATATTTTAGAACGTAAAAAAAATTTAAAACTTTTACTAATTTGAAAAATAGTTGAATTATTGAAAGATCTTCATTCTTTTTTCACTTTCATAATGGTTTTGTTTTTCTCATTTAAATAAACATATAAAGTGATGCTCCAACGATAATCATCAAATGGTTGGTTCATTCCTCGGGAGATTATAAGAATTTCGGCTACTGGAAGTGAGAGATAGACCACGGGTAATGACATGTAATTTGGCAATACCAAACAGAGAAAAATTATTAGAATGTTTTATTGCTTTGGAATTCATAAAGAGTTTGAACACTATTTCAAGTGGATGTGATCTATGGATCTTGAGCTTCCGAGTCCATCTTTCTACCACTACTCCAAACCATGTATTGATAAAATAAATAATCAAATAGTTTATTGCTCAGGAGTTCAAAAGAAGTTCAAGTATTGGAAATGGCAAAGCTGGATTATCATCCAAGAACATTAAAATCCATAATATTCCAATTGATCACTATATCAAATCAAGCAGATATAAAATAATTGAATGATTTTATTACCCAGGAGTTCATATGAAGTTTAAGCATGGAAGTAACAAAGTTGAAACATAACCCCTGAACTTTGATCTCCAGAGTTCTCCACTTAACCACTTCACCAAACTATGCAAGTCATTGAGACTCTTAAATAAATTATAAGTTACAGAAGATTAACAGATTTTTTAAAAGATGACAATCATAGTTAATACATTTTTAGACACTTGAATTTAATTAAATTAATTTATAATATGCTATCTTTTATGAATAATCAATAACTCTTTCACTTTTCATGCTTAAGATTTAGTATTGAAATCAAAGTTAAATACAAGTCTAAATAGGGCATTCAGTTATTAATGGCTAGTTAGTATTATCTAAGTAGCAAAAGTTGTAAGTTGGTTTAAGTTGGTGAGGTGAGTTCCCATATTTCCATTGCAAAAGTTAAAAAGTATATATGATATGATGTCATTCTATAAGAAATGGGTCTATGGATTACCTTTACCTTTCTAAAAGGAATAATTATTGTAACCTCAGAAAAAAATAGCTGGTTTCCAAATTTCAAGGCATTAATTGTAATGAATTTAATAAGATTTGGTGCTTCAATTCTTAAGTTACCACTGTTTTGAGAGTTTTATACCTATTGGAAGACAGGCTACATTGCTATTTTACCTAATTCTTGTTAAGTTGAAATATGGTGTGATGTTATCTGCTTTACTTCAGTTTTTATTCGTAGAATTTATTTCTTAAAGACATCTATCAATGATGTATCTTGAGTGAGATCATCATTTTCTTCACACTTAATCTCAACAACCATACTAAACATGTACTCATGTTTAGATTTTATATAACAAATTATATGTTAATTCAACCAATTATTAAGACTTAGATTTGCTTCACAGGGGAATCACTTCTCTGATTTTAAGAAATCAAAGTAGTTAGTATTATCAATTTATGACTTTTTTTAAAAAAACTACAGACATTGACATGTATAATGACATTATTAATATTGACTTAAATATATTATCGTGGTCTTTGGTTATGTTGTTGGTATGTTACTTATGAAGAAAATTTTAATTGAAAATACCAAGTATATACAAAAATATACACAATCATCAGTTTCTAAAGACAATATCTAGCCACTGCAGCCACCTCATTTTTTCCTTAGTTATTCTTTTTATACTTGCATATAAACCACATACATTTTTACTTATCAAATTTTTAAAAATATGATGTCCTTGTTCTATCCTTAAATTCTTTTCCCCAGATTTATTTTGCAATATATTTTATAAAAAAAATATTAAGTCTCAAAAATATTCCTAAGAATTTTTAATTTTAAAACAGTAGCAAAATTTAAGGTTGCTTCACATTTCCTATCTGTTAATTTTTCATACAGTATCCCCAGACTAATTTCTATCTTATGGCTTAGCTTCCATTAGTCAGGAATCTTGAATCTGGGAGCAGTGCATCTGCATCTTTAGATCTAATGCTTTTCCCCTTCAACATCCACCATTTACCCTTTTAAAACTATATATGGGAAAGCACTTGACAGGGATTGTGCTGCACAATCTTCTAACACCTATTGACTACTAGAGCTGCACTAGGTGGCAGTAATGTGTGAAAAAATTGCTAGTGTTATAACAACTTGGGTTACATAAAAAAGTGATAATGTTTAAGGTTTTAATCTTTTTTACTTTTCTTATATTCAATGTTTATCTTTTCATAATCATGTCTTTAAAATATCTATTAAATAGACTTATGCAACTTGACTTAGTCGACATTTCCATAATCTCATTTTTATATATTCAATGGCCAAGTTGCCAAATTCTCATCAGCAATAGCAGAGTGTACCACAAGCAGATATGTGCGAGTTCACTAGAAGAGGCTATAATATATGAGTTAATTAAAATTACATAATATTGCATCAATTAACAATAAAGTTATTTAATTTAAATTGCAATATTTACAAAAGAAATATTAATAAGATATGTATTACTATGTATTTGAAAAAAACAAAGCTATATATAAAGTAGTTTTTGGTTAAACTGGGCGTTATTTTTGATTATTTTACAATTTCAACAAAATAGCATTCACCCTTGTCATGGTTAACTTTTCAAAGAAAAACCACTTAGATCTCTAATAGTAACAAGACTGAATGTGAGATAAAGAATGATATTGAACATGAAATAGTTAAGCATTCAGAATGTGCGAATTAACAAAATGTTTATTTTCTTCAGTTTCACCATTAATTGATTTACATTATATAACCATGAAAACATTAAATATAATTTATATATAATATGTTTTTCCATTTAAATGTACATCCTTTACCATTCATATTCACATAAATTTGAGTTCAATTTTCAGAAGTCTCTTATATATATATATATATATATATATATATATATATATATATATATATATATATATATATATATATATATATATATATATATATATATGCTAAATTTGACAACTATTTATTACATAAATCCTGTTTATGAAGCATGAGAGTATTTTTAAGAGAATGTTATGGATATAAGTAAATACATTTTTGTAATTATGATCCATTCTTTTAATAATTATAATATCACATAAGTTAATTAAAAGGAAACAGTATTTTCTACATGTCAAAACACAAAGTTGAGCATGAAGCTTCTTAAACAGCACAGAAATAACAGCTTTTAGTGAAAAATCCATCAAGCTACCGATTTAGATTTATATCAAATTATAAAGCTTGATAAAATTATATATTTATTATTTCAAAAATAAAAAAAATGCAGATCCTGAAGAGATAGATACTTGAGAAATATAAGCTGTAATATGTTAATTTCAAAAAGCTATTGGAATGTTTTAAAACTATGAGAAATTATTATGGTACCTGATCATCATTATAAATGATTGAAGTAATTTTTATGAAATATCAGCAAAATTTTTTTCTTGTTTGTTATTGAACAAATTTTTTCCAGTCATAGATGAATTGCTACCATAGAATCCTTGTTATTTTTGACAATGAAGAAACACTATAGGTATGCAATTTATTGACCAAAAGAGAGGAAAAAGTTGTTGGAATTAAAGTCTGATTTTTATTATATAACTTATATATATTAAAATAAAATGAAGCAATACAGGGGAAAAAACCGAGACAATTGAAATGGAAATAGTTCTAAACATGTATGTGTAGCAGTTTCAAAGATATCTTTCCATTTTATGACAGTGGGTTTTCAATCAATATTTAGGCAGAATTATGGTGCAAAAAAGATTTGTGGCATCATTCTTAAAATGTTTCATGAGATGCTATTTTAGACAAATCAAATGTTTTCAATGCAATCCATAAGCAGTTTAGTTTAGCAATTAATATCCAAAAATTTATTATTCTTCAGTAATATTCAGCTTTCATTTTATCAAATTAATAATGTAAATTATTTGATTATCTGGCAGCTTTTAACTAGAAAGACTACTCCAGGATGCTTCTGTTATATTAACAAGTTAAAAAGGTTCAACATTTAATTATAGTGATGTAATTACTACAACTAAATTAGGTTTATGTAGGACTGCTATTTTGCGTATTTTTTATTTGGAAATTAAAATTGTATCCTCCACTATCAATGTAACATAAAAGTATTAAAAAAAATTCATTCATGTATGCTCCATTAGATTCTAAAAATATGATAACAATTTTATAAGACCAATTGATATTATTTTTATTTTGCTAGATATGATATTATAGTTTATTATTAAATCACATCTTTATGGGATTGGGCATATGAATTGAAGTAATGGCAAAAGATTTCCTAAGAATTATTTTATAATGAACTCAATATAAGCAGGTCTTATTACCATCATAAAGATTATCTTGCAGACCCTCTAAAGAAATAAATTATTGATGGCTTTCATTGGAAAAGTTCATTACAAAAGTTGTAATATGGTAACTAAAATATCAAATAAAGTGATTGATAATACCATTTTATTTGTGTACACAGATTGATTTATATAGTCATTCTGAGGATCAACATTTCATTTATTTATTTGTTTATTTTTGTTTCTCTGGAGTTAGATTGGCCATATTTTGGCAGCATAATTTTTAATGGTCATATTTATTTATGAAAGGCTCCTAATAATGTTTTGATTAATTTTTTTAATTCCAAATAATATAAGTCAAAAATCATAACTGAATTGTAATGCTTAACCATTAGAATTTTTATTTTTCTAGGGTAATTTGTCTCTTATTTTTTTAGCAGTATAAGTGTATCAACAGTCGGCACTAGGGGACAGCATCATAGATTAAGAGATTTTCTTTTTATTTACTAGCTTGTATCAGCTGGAATTTCTGTATTTTTACACATCTTGTTTTAACAACATTTTATGTAATGTTACTAACAACGACCAAAACTAGAAGCCAACCTGGAGTTCATTTTAAAACAACCAGCTGAAATATATTGCTTACTTAATAATTAATGTTTCTAAAGCTGCTATTTTATATGATAAATGTGAGTTATAAGAGCTATATAATTTTTTTTTTTTTCATATGTCATAGCACCGGCCGGGATGCGAACCCACAACCGTCTGCAACCAACTACTTGCTTGCAAGGCGGCCGCGATGACCTCTCGGCTAATAGCGCTTGACAAATTTTTTTTAGTATATAATTTCAACCGTATTCCAATGATTTTTTTTTTTTTTTATATTTTAACCTGTCTACCACTTTCAAATTTAATACTCTTAGAATTAATTATATTAAACTTTAGAGTATAAAAAATTATTTTCATAGTATTAAAATATAATACAATTAATTTCTTAAAAATTAACAATTAAATACTAAATTAAACTTTAAAAACAACAAGCTATTTATATTAATTTAATAATAAATATAAAATAATCAAATAGTTTGTTATTCATAAAAGGGTTTGAGCACTGCATCTAGGCAACAATCTATGGATTTTGAGTTCAAAGTCTGTTTTCTATCAAAGCATACTGGACACTAACATTTAAGAATAATAGTAATAAACAGACACTTCTAACTCTAAAAAAAAAAGAGAGAGAGAGAGAAAAAATAGAAAGAAAAAATCTTACTCTAGAAATACTTTTGCAATGATTACACAAACCAATCTGGGTACCAAGAATATATCCACATCTAAAATACATTAGTCCATTTTCCTGTTCACTTACATTTTGTGATATTGTCTTTTAATTTCTTCAGCAGACAATTTTTCTTCCTGAAATACTTCAACAACACATCTACCCAATGTATTCTATTCTCTGCCATATCTTCCAAATGAAAACAATTAACATTGCATTTCTTTATAATGTTGTTGAGAAAATCTTCACAACATAGATGATATCTACATTTTTTACAAAAAGCCATGTTAAGTTTGCCATAAAACATTCTTTTAAGAGATCTTGTATCGTTAATTTATTTTACATGTCTGATCCAATGAAGATCTGATTTTAAATAGTGGACCCCATAGTATGTTATCCAGAAAGTGAAAGAATATATTGAATATTTAAGAATAATAAAGAATAATATAATACCATATTTAATTGCAAAAACAGAAGGAATTTATAAAGATATAAACTGATTAACTAAAATCATTATAACTTTTTTTTTTTTAAAAAAAAATCAAAATTGAACTAAGATCATTTATATTGTTTTTTAAAATCAAAATTAAATTATTCAAAAATGCAGTGATTTTAGCTGCAATATAATACAAAATGAAAATTTTCATTTAAGACTAACAAGATACATACTGATAAAGATGAATTGAATAGAATTAGATACTTGCTAGAATAAATCTCTAGGCAAATATTTCAATAGAATAAATCTAAAATCATCATCATCATAGCCTAATATTCATAAAAGAATATGCCCATTCTTATTCCAGAAAAGATAGAAAAATATGCTTAAAAGTATATAAATTAATTTGCGAAACATATGTCATCACATATTACCCCCAAAGTTTATAAATTTGGTATCTTATGATAATGTCTTTACCTTCTTCTGCCACAAACTTTTTTTTAAAGAATATATTGCATAATAGTAACACATTATTACATTCTATTTTCAATTATATTCATACAATAAAAGCTATTAGTATTGAATTTCTATAGAATGACTCAATGTACATTAGGTCTTATTTTCATCAAAACAATGCTCAATTTCATTATAAAAAACTTTTTTTTTTTTTTTTACAAAATCTGTCATGATTTACTTACTTTACCTGGTCAATCCACCCAAAATGGTCTTTTACACTATTAGATTCACCTTCATAGCATACAGCTTGCTGAAGGATATAAAATGATATTCTTTCAATCATACCAGTATATTTTCATAATATTATAAAATATTAATACATGACATTTTTCAGTATATATATGTTGTGAGATAGGAATATCAATGTTCACTTTCAGAAACAAAAACAGCCCTATACAATTAATTTAGATAAAATATTTCTACCACCATGATAAAATGTCCTACTTTTAACATATTAAATCTAGCAGTATATTAAATTTTGTGTTACACCATATCATTTAAATCTGAATTTTCATCTCTATATCTACAAGTTGTTTCAAGTGAGTCAAGAGGATTTTCATCTTAACTAAAAGTTGTGGAAGATTTTTTTTCTACCATTATTGGCTGAAGATATGTATAACATTTTATGGAGAATTTGAAGAAAAATATTCAAAAAAGATATTTTAATGCTTTTGCAAAAAGTTATGCCAGATTAAACACAAGATGTTTTCTCAAAGATTTGTGATGATAGTATTTCAGTTATATTTATATATTAGACTATTTCCACCATTTAATATTAAGTATTGAATGGTTTTAGAAAAATTTAATTTTATTTCAATTTTCCAACTACATTTAACTGTTAGTAATAGCACACAGGTTAATAAATAAATAAATAAATCATATTGGATATTTGACCATCATAGTGACACAGGTTAATATATACATAATGTTTTGAGAGATATTATTCTCTCTTTTTCAAGTGTTCCTGGTTTCACCAGTGACAGTTTTAGTATGGTAATTAAGTCTGGATGCTTAGATTCTTGAATATTGAATTTTAAGATAATTCTCTAATCAATTGAGCTATCTTGCCTTGAATTTTAAGATAATACTGTAACAAACTTACCTCAGTTGGTCAGGGCATTGTCTTAAAATTCAATATTCAAGAATTTAAGGGTCCAAGTTCAATTCCTATGCTAGTACTATCACTAGTTATATCAACATCTGAAGAAGAGAGAAGAATATCTCTCAAAACATTGTGCATAATCTAACCTGTACGCTATTACTAACAGTTGAATGTAATCAGTAAATTTAAATGAAGTTAATTTTTTCTTGACATTCAATACTTAATATTAGATTATGGAAATAGTCAAATATATAAATACGACTAAAAACAAGATGATTTACTAATTAAATCCTGAGATTTTTACTGATGTAGAATTTGCTGTGAAATGTATTAAAGCTCATTGGAGTTCATACCGTATTATCACTTTCATTTGACTCATTTAATACTCATTAAAAATATTATTTATAAAAGAACATTGAAGATAGTATACTTCATGCAAAGTTAATTAAACGTTGATGACTAATATTTAAGATTTCCAGAATTTTTTGTCTTTTCTTTTTATACACACCCCTATAAATAGACTAATTGGAGTTAAAAGGAGTTCTATATAATTACACAGAAAGTCGAGCCAGAAGATGTTTATTTCTATTGGAATGAATATCATATTATTTCTTTTTTGTGAGTCAGATCAGTAGATTTTATTAGCGCTGTTTGAATGATACAAGATCGTTGTTAATTTAACTGTCCTAAAAAATAATTGACATATAAAACATGGAGGAATGTACTTTGTTTGTGCTGATTTTGAAAAGGCTGAGATTATATTAACCTATATTTTTATGCTTTCATAAAAACTGTAAAACTTGTGGTATTTGAATCAGAATTTTACACTACTGTTCATTGTGTTTGTTTTAAAAACTGGCATCTTAAGTACTGGATTCATTTCATATAAGGCAGCTGTTAATGGTCACTGAAAATGGAATTTTGGCTTCTAACATAATCAAAGACTGTGTTGGAATAATAAATAAAATATTAAATAAAAGGTTTGCTTTCATATTTTTGTCTAAATAATTCAGCAATATCTCAAAACTTCTGCTGCAAAAAATAACATTAATCAAAACTGAAGACTTATAGAGTGATCTATCAGTTTTGAGTTTCTTTGCTATACCATAAATTCTGTAGTTCTGATTTTCATTTCCTGGAAGCAAAAATAATCAAGTGCATATCTGTATGGAATAAAATATAGCAGCTCTATTTTTGCAATAATGTTTTCATTGACTTGTATATCAAGTATAAGACTTAAAAGAAAGAAAAAAGAAATCAGTTAACACACAGGCAAAACTCTCCATACATTAGTGCACTCAGTGCAAGCCAGAGTAATGGCATCCATTGATTACTCTGGCTTGCACTGAGTGGAACTACTATATGGAGAGTTTTGTCTGTTTTAATAACAGTTATGAGCAAGCATAAGAAATGATGATCATGTAATGTTTGGTGGTTTAAAAAAGCCAGTTAACTTGAATAATTATCATATGCTATAAAAAAAATTTCAGAAAAGAATCTATCCAGGTTTTCTGAAGTCTTTACTAAACTAGAATAGTCTTTTAAATTTTTAATATATTATCATCAATAAATTATATATACTGTAATATATATTAGTCCAACTATTTATTTTCTCATCAAATTTCTCTCATAATATTATATGCTGAGCATTATAAAATAATTATAAATCATGATTCCTCATATGCTCATATTGTTATGTGTAAAAGACCCAGAAGGAGACCACATGTGAGATGGATGGATGAAATAAGAAAGTGTGCAAGGGTGATGTGGAATAGAGAAGCTAAAGATCGGAGAAGATGGATTGAACTTGGAGAGACCTTCATCCTGTAATGGATTGATAATGGTTGATGATGATGATGATGATGATACATATCCAAATATATATATATTATCCATTACAAGGATTGGGGCAGACATTTTGATATTTTCACAAAATATCTGATTCAAATGTGGTGTTATCTTAAATATTGCATTGTTTATGCTATTTTGCTTGTCTGCTGAGAGAACACCCTAGCAAAAAAGATGATGAGTTCTTCAGATACTTTAAAGCTAGCTCTTATAATATAAATAGGTTTTGACATATTTTACAGATGATTTGAAAGTAATTAATATTTGGAGAGAGCTACCTTTTCATCTATTGTTTCACCTATATAAAATGTGCATTGCAGTTGTTATAAATGTAACGTCATTTGATAAAAAATAGGTTACCTAAAATTAATTTATAATTTAATTTTGGATCGCTGGTTATCTTGTTTGTGTGTTATTTACACTAAAAAAATATATTTATAACTTAAATACTTTTTAAAAATTATTTATAATAATCACTTAGGTGTTCATTATTTATGTTACAAACTGGTAGATAAGTGAAGGAGATATAGCATGATATTGTGTGTTTTAAATATATAAAAATTGTATGTTTTCTTTTTGATTTATGCATGTAAGCCAATGTACTTTTATTGAACTTTTCATTCATCCATTCATTAAATTGTGGTTGGTTTTTAAATGTAAATAATATAATTAATAATCATTCTTTAGTGTTTTTTTTCTTCCTCAAAGCAGTGTTGAGTTTATTTAAACAAATAAAATTTGATTATATCTGTTAGCTTAAAAAAGAGAAAAGAAAAACTATTAGTTATCCTGTGGAAATGTCAACATAGAATATAATGACCTTGTACTTTCAACAGATAATCGATCAAGAATCAGATATTAAAAAAAAAAGAAAGAAAGAAAAGAAAAACAAAAGTTTTTTAATGAAGAAAAAAAAAGGAAAAAAAATGAAAACAATTAACTAGATAAGCAACGAATTAAATTTTAAAAATTCTGTTGTAATTAAAATAGAAATTGAGGTATAATGCTATCGATTAAAGATGTATCAATAATAATTTGATTCTTTTTAAAATGCTGTAAAGAAAATTGAATATAAACATTAAGATAGAAAAAAAAAATTAATATAAATTGCTCAATCAGTTATTTAAATATAAAAAAGTAGTAAGTGCTATTATGGCTATTATGGCTTTTAACTGAAAGGAGACCCTTTGATTCCCTTTGGAGGCCTTAAAGGAACCGAACAGGGCAAATTCCTAATGTCCACTCCATACGTTCTTGTCGTTGAAGCTGATTTATTACTATGGGATGATTCATATAATATACGAGCATGAATGGGCTGCTCATCAACACGCATTAGTCAGCATGGTGAGTTTATTGGCTTTTTACCTCAGTTTAAGATCAAGAAACACTGTGGTCTTTCTTCTAAGTTGCCCGATGATGATAATATCTTCTATATATGCTAAATAATGATAAAAATATGTGTAAAGGATTATGATTTGGGCCAACTAATGATTGCTAGTTTGACATGAAATACATATTTTTACAAGCTTTTGGTCATATGCTTATGACTACATCCCTCCACAAAGTATTGAAAGTGTGTAGAAATCAATCTCTAGCCTACATGACAATGGTGCAATAAAAATTACACTACAGAAATATTATTCATTAAGCAGATTTTGTTCCATTTGTCACGAATTTCTAATTCTCAATTCGCATCAGTAAAATATTTTTTTACATTTAAACCAGCTTTCATGATTCATTCCTTAAAGTAAACATCTATTTATTCTATTTATGATCCCTTTTAAGACTATTTGCAGTACTCTGGAATTCCTTTGTTCAATTATCCATTTATTGTCATCTCTTCTACAACATGTCCAACCCAGCTTTATTTCCGGCTTAAATAGAGATAATCTATATTTCAATTTTTTCAATGATGTTAATAAATATCTGTTTGTTTTCTCACTGATAAATTTTACATCAATCTCTTCTTGCTAAACACAACATATGTGTGTCCATAGTTTGCTGTATTCTTTAACTCTAATTATCTTATATCAAGTTTTCAAATTTCAAGATCTTAAATAAGCAATTATAAATCTTCATTTTCAAGCAGGCAGGCATATCTTTTAATACTGAGTTTTAGCTTTAATATACAGTTTCTAGTTTGATACATTGCCTTTTAAAAAATATTGCATGACCAATACTTAAAATGCTTATTCCATAATCTATCTTAATTTTTTCAAAATCTAAAATGAAGGCCAAATATTGTCACTAACTAACACTCTAAATTTTCATTATTAAATTCTTATATTAAATTTTATTATTATTTTGGTAAATTTTAACAGTTCTGAGCAGCCATATTTACATTAAAATTTAACAATATTTTTCTATTTTTAGTCATCATCATTAATTGGCCAAAAGTCAGTCTTACACATCAAGCCCCATTATTTTATCTAAGCCTTTCCATCTCTTTTTTATTACTTAATTGCTTATAACTCCCACTTTAAGATCATCATCAATTTCTCTTTTATCTACTAACTTCCATCACAATCTCCATAGTCCTTTTTCATCATGTCTTTTATAATTTCTCTGCTTTTAAATATATGCAAGTCAATTTTTTTTTTTTTTACAGTTTTATTAATAAACTATCATTTATTCATTAATACCTTCATTATGAGTAAATAAGCAATTATTTTATCTAGCACCATGTTTACAATTATATTACATTCAAGTATCAGCCTTTCAAGCTAATTGAGCACGCGCCTTTTGAGAGTGTTAAATAAATGAATACTTTCCTCTTCAATCCAAGATATAGTATTTGTGCAGGAATAAAAAGGATCCTCTTATTCCTACAATTCAAATTCTTTTATATGAGCAAATCTGAAGAACTGTTGAGGAGAGTGTGAGTAGAATTCTCACTTTAAATTACTATTTATGATGTTTTTTTGACTGAATCACGTCAGTAAAATTACTTAGAATTTACTAAAGGTCATTCTTACTGAAACTTAATTATGAGTAAATAAGCAATTATTTTATCTAGCACCGTGT
This sequence comes from Epiperipatus broadwayi, assembly GCA_028023455.1. Lineage (NCBI taxonomy): Eukaryota > Metazoa > Onychophora > Udeonychophora > Euonychophora > Peripatidae > Epiperipatus > Epiperipatus broadwayi. The sequence goes on along the minus strand of JAQFVV010012574.1, from coordinate 634,134 downwards.
TTACAATTATATTACATTCAAATATCAGCCTTTCAAGCTAATTGAGCATGCGCCTTTTGAGAGTGTTAAATAAATGAATACTTTCCTCTTCAATCCAAGATATAGTGTTTATGCAGGAATAAAAAGGATCCTCTTATTCCTACGACTCAAATTCTTTTATATGAGGAAATCTGAAGAACTGTTGAGGAGAGCGTGAGTAGAATTCTCACTTTAAATTACTATTTACAATGTTTTTTGACTGAATGATGTCAGTGAAATTACTTAGAATTTACTAAATGTCATTCTTACTGAAAGAGGAAAGTATTCATTTATTTAACACTCTCAAAAGGCGCGTGCTCAATTAGCTTGAAAGGCTGATATTTGAATGTAATACAATTGTAAACATGGTGCTAGATAAAATAATTGCTTATTTACTCATAATTAAGTTTCAGTAAGAATGATGTTTAGTAAATTGTAAGTAATTTCACCGATGTCATTCAGTCAAAAAAACATCGTAAATAGTAATTTAAAGTGAGAATTCTATTCACGCTCTCCTCAACAGTTCTTCAGATTTGCTCATATAAATGAATTTGAGTAGTAGGAATAAGAGGATCCTTTTTATTCCTGCATAAATACTATATCTTGGATTGAAGAGGAAAGTATTCATTTATTTAACACTCTCAAACGGCGCGTGCTCAATTAGCTTGAAAGGCTGATATTTGAATGTAATTAATACCTTCAGTATTGTTACTTATTTTCCAACTTTCCCTAAACTCTCCAATCTTTTAATCTCCTTTTTTTTCTCTTTATAGAAATAAAACCCAAACAAAATATTTAAGACTATTTTTTTAGATATAAAATAAAGGGGCAGTAATAATGTTTAGACTGAGAATGTCAAAGAAGTTAAAATGTATCTATACTGTAACAAAATTAAGCATGCTTACACTGTTTGATAATTTTTCACATGATGCTGTATATGCTATGAATTTTTTACAGGAATATCAATGTTCAGTGAAGTCTTTTTTAATATGAATGGAGATTGTCTTTTTCATTTTTTCTTTTCAAATTTTACTTTCAATGTAATATAAATAATATTTTCAGAAAGAACTTTCATTTTACATGTGGGAATTTGATCTGGATATGCTTATCGCTGGTTCTTTCAATTGGACAACTTTTCTTCATTGGAATGGATATTTTTAAATAAAAAGTCTGGAACAAGTTGACACATGCAATGAAACAAGATCTCTATTAGTTTTGACAGATCATACATATATATGTAAGGAAGAATTTCAGATTTTCATAATTATTATTTTGTACTGAAAGTGGAATAAAACTAATTGATTTGCAATAACTACAATCAATTATCCAATTGCTAACTGAGCTTAAATATTGTTTAACTTCAATGGTCACATGAGATATAGAAAATTCAACATGATAAAATCTTAAACCAATCAAAAGATATATTTCTGTAAGCTGTTTAAATTATATTTGATTAAAGTTTTCTTTTTTTTTTTTAAATAAAATGTTTGTTTTTTGATCTTTAAATGGTAATTTAATTATTATTTTTTTACAAAAAGAGTTATTCCTTATCTGGAATAATTTCTCAGTACAGATCTTATCAAACCGATACATAATGTATCTGAAAAAGGTGTTCATTCTACTTTTTGCAAAAGTAAATCAGTAGGATTAAAAGCTTTTTCACTAAAAGCAACAATGCATCATATTAATCTTGTTTTTTTAGACTATATGGATGAATCATATTAGCTGTGACAACTTTTACCCTGAAGCTAAGTAAATGTATGCATCCATTTATGTATCAATAACGAATGGCCAGCTAAATTGAATATAGAATGGTTGATTAAAAAATTTCCTGACTGTGCTTGGAATAGCCTATTACTCTTAAAATATCTTCAAGTTTCCCTATATTTGAATCACTAATTATGGACATAACAACAATGAATGTGCTAATTACAATACTGTGAGACTGGATATATTCTCTTTAAAATGTTTTAATAAATTTTGACTGATTTTAATTTGTGCATCTTTCTAGAAATATTTTTTACTTGTTTCATTGCTTATCTCTATGCAGAATTGTGTGATATTTTTCAAGGCTAATTCTTTTTCTCTTTCAGGATACAATCTTTCATCTGGTATGAAAAAGCCTATATTATAGAAAAATTCATATTTTCAAAATTATAGTGCTTTGAGGTCTGCTCATCCCTCATATATGTATGTAAATAATGGATTATGTCCTGTACATGAGGCATCAGAGTGACTTGAGGTCAACATGGGTATGATGGGAAGGTTGGCACTAAGGTGGGCTTTGAGCATTCCATCATCTGATTTTTAATGAAATGGATGGCTGAAGAGTTGTGGGGTGGAGTGTTTTGAAACCTGTCCATTAAAGTATGAAGATTGGCTATCTTAATATAAACGGAGTTTTGATTGTATATATGTATGGAGATGATAATCTGGATCAACTGATGAGTGTTGGTTTAGTATGAAATATGTATATTGGTGATTCTTTATCTTTTCAACATGTGTGTGATCAAGGGTATCAGTGGTATGAGATAGCACAGAGGGTTGAGGGTCATGTGAAAGTCTGAGTTTAAACTCTTATATATTACATATAGAAGTGCAGGTATGAAAAAACCTGTATTGTAGAAAAATTCTTATTTTCAATCTTTCATCTGGGAAACCAGTTGTCATAAACACTAAATTAATTATATTCATATTCAGTAATAAAACAGAAGACATGGCTCATTCAGTGTAGTAATTTTATATGTTTAATGGGTATAATTGACTATAAAATTTAAGGTTAAATAATCTTGCTCAAAAATTTAGTTCAAAGCTGGAAAAGTTATATATAAAAAAATACACCATTAGAATAATTTATAGAAATATATATATATATATTAATCTGATAAAAGTGAATATTATATGCATTTGTGATTAACATGCACATTTATTAACACAGCAGTTAAACACTCTGGTTTAAAAACTTTAAGATTATATTATTTGCAAACTAGATATAAAACATCTGATTTCACCTGAGTTATTAATATTTATTAAATGCTTATGTATTATTTAGAATCACATATATCCTCAAATAATGGGAGGAGGGTGATCCATTACACTATTATTTCATATAAAAATTTTAAAGAAATAATATAAAATACCACTATATAATAGCAACAATTCTATATATTTATTATAACAATAATACCAAATAACAATAATATCAAAATATTTTTTTCAGCAAATATTTTATATTCTTTTCAATGTGGTTGTAAATTATTTAAAGCTTCAATTTACATTGCTGTAATTGATAAATTTTACTTTTGTATGTTATAATTGTTAATAAGATTTGCAGATTACATAGTTCTTGTAGCTGTGAATGAAAATAGGTTTTCAGAATATGTTGAATAAATTGGAGAAAGGGTGTATGAAATATGTTGTGATAATTAGTAATGAGAAGACCAAGTGTTTATGGATAGGAGGAATATTAAAAGACTGTAATTTAAAATACATAATATAGTTCAACAGGTAAATGGATTTAAATATTTGGGTAGTTGGTTGAGTGAGGATGGAAGAAGTGAAGATGAAGTTAAAAGAAGAATAGAGCTGACAAAGAAGGCATTTACTAAGAGAAAGAAAATATTTTCTGGACATTTGAAAAGGAATTAAGGAAAAAAATAATTAAATGCTATCTATGGATTGTACTGAAATATAGACACTGAGTAATGAAATTAGGAACAGATTGAAAGCCTTTGAGATTTGATCATAGAGAAGGATGGAAATAAATTGATTGGATGAATAAAATAATAAATGAAGTTTTGAAGAGAGTAAATGAAAACAGAAGATTATTTGAGGAAATTAGAAATAGAAACTGGATTGGACATATATTAAAAAGAAAGTATAGTTTAATGAAAGATGTTTTGGAAAAAATGGTGAGTGGAAATGAGCAGAAAGAGTAAAAAAGGTTGACATTGTTTGATGATATAAGAGATGAGAAAAGTTACGTGGCATTGAAGAGCTGGACAGTGAATAGAATAGAGTAAAAAAATGGATAAATTGATGATGTGATTACTCTCTGGAGTCGTCCATGAAACAGAATACTATTGATTCATTTGTAAAAATTTGAATTGTTTTTTTTATTACTATTTTTAGCTCTAATTAATTTTATATATAAAAAAAACAATAGATGCCATTATGTAAGCAATGTAAGGTACTTATATATTAGTCTGATAAGATTTCACATACGTATTAGACCGGCGATAGATGGTAAGAGAAAACATTTTGTACATGGAGAAAATTATGCACTTATATTATAACACCAGCACAAACAAATTTGTAAATGAAGAATGAATTAAACACATTTGCAATCTTCTAAAAATGAAAACAATTTTTTAAAGTGAATATTAAGTAATAAACCAATATTTTGACTAACAACTTTCTCCTGATTCGGATACTATCTAATATTTACTTGCAAAATTGTTTTAGTTTTTAGAAGATTGTAAATGTGCTTAGCAGATTGCACACGTGTTTGTGTCAACGTTTTTTTTTTATCACCATCAGACTAATACTACTACCCAATGTAAATTGAAGCTTTAAAGAAAAGTTTAAAATATTTGCTGAAAAAAACTTTTTTTTGTATTACTATTATAATTTAGAATTGTTGCAGTTATATAATGGTATTTTATATTATAGTATATTATTTACTTATATATATATATATATATAGTATATTATTTATATATATATATATATGAAGTCAGATTTTCAAGCTCCCTTTAGTCATCCACTCCATCTCATACAATTGATACACATAAATTATCTCCAACATATGTATTTCTTGTTGAACCAGCACTTATCAGTTGGTCCAGATCGTCACCTCCTCCCACACACACACACACACACACACATATATATATATATATATATATATATTAACATATGGATATCTGAATTTAGAACAGGCCCATACAGCTCTTTCAGTTAGAGAGCTGAATTTGAAGACATTAGATGTCTGAAAGTTCTATATTTATTAGATAAATGCTTGGTTAGAGTTGGTATTTTTGAATTGATTTTCTAGCTCTTCACTGAAGAGAGTCATAGCTTGAAATCAGTCTGGGGATGGGAACCATCATAGATAAAGATTTGGATGTTTCTCTTATAGCATTTATCATATAATAAATAAAGTTTGTTTAGAAATATTTGCTCTTTATTATATATATACTCAGTGCTGGGTTTATATTAAGGTATTTCATTAAGATAATTTTGCACTCATTTTTGTGTTAAATATTTCTCAAAAAAATATTTCATGAGGCACAAAAGTTTTCCTCCTAGAAAATGTGACAATAGTATATCCAAAACAGTAGACTCTCGATACAGTAGTGCTATCCAGTGAAATTGTGATCATGCAGTGATTTAATATTATATCTCTCATTTTTTATTTTTTTATATATAATTTTAACATTAAAATCTGCTTTGACAATTTTAAAACATTGTTTTATTATTTCAAAAATATTCTGCATATCTTTATAAAAATGCTCCCATTTTTCATTAGAATGAGATGTTGTTGTAGCATAAATATGAATAATTTTCATTTAGCGCTTTCCATTAAGTTAGAAATTTATTCTTATCTGGTATATCTCAACCTCCATAATATTGTTTTACAATATTCAAAAAATGAGAGTCATCATTTATATTTGTCTGTCATGATTATAAATACAAAAGAGAATCAATATTTACTACAAGTTGCATCTGTACATCCATTCATCATGTTCTCTAATGTCTCAGCTAAAAAATTATTAAGCATTTGAAAAAGAAGACCATTGTATTTTTTTAAGAATAAAATCCTGTAAATTTATCATGCTGGATAACACATGTTTGTTAGGATCTCTTCTAAATAATAACATAAAAATATCAGTCATAGAAAAGAATATAAGAAGTGGATATTAAAAATTTGCCCCATCAGATTTATTAAAATATCAAAATATCTGGGAATTGCTTTTTCATTTAATAATAAACCTTTTGTATATGTGTTTATATACAATTATATATATTTAAAAATCTGATTTCAGTCTTGCATTGGTGGTCGAGAGGTCAGCGCGACTGCCTTGCACTTGCAGGCAGTTGCCCGGGTGCGGGTTTGTGTCCCAGCCGATGCTATGACACTTAAAAAAAAAATCTAATTTCATGTATGTGTAAATTAACTGCAATATTCCATAGATATTTTAGCAAAAACCATTTCCCCCTTTACTGGGTAAAGAATCACTCTTTACTTAGAATTTGTTAAAAGTCATATAGTCACAAAATATGAGTATATATTAATTGTTAATTATATATAGATGAACTCAGAGCTTTTATATTTATATGCTTGTCAACGTCTTCATTTTAATATTAATATAATTGTATATGTTTTAAAGATATTTTTTATACCATGCAGTATATTAATAATGATTTATAAGGCATTATATAAATCACTACATTATGGAATTATTTTGTATGGACATTCAAGTGAATCAAATTTAAAATGTCTAAAAACATTAAAAAAAAAATTAAACTAATACATTTTACTCACTATTTAATTTCGAAAATCTTTTGCAATCTATTTTTATTAAAACACAATGTGTAATAATCAGTTAAGCCTCATAAGACAACTGCTATAGAAATTCCTTAAAAAAAGAGTACTTCCCAATATAAGAATAAATATGGCAGCAATTTAAATATGTTTACTTTCCTAAATTATTTAATATTTTGCCATCTTCATTATTAGATGTTTAGACTTTTAGATTGTTTTAAAAGGAGCATAACAGTTTTGGAAGTCTTTATCCAAATTAATGATGAATTTTTATGTGAGATTATGCCAAAGCAATCGTTATTAACTTGTATTCACTATTTTGATTTGCAGTCAATTATTCATTATTACAAATTTTTTAAAAAAAATTGAAGCTTTTTAAAAAAACAATAGCTCTTTTGAGAAATGACAGCCATTTTGAAATATTGATGATATCATATGATAGTAACTTTATTAAAGCTAAGTCTTCTGAAAATAAAATGGGGTTAATTATTTTAAAAATTACAATAGAGTTGTTTATTCATTATACAAAATAAAATATTATATTTGGAATAATAAATTTGTTTCACCAGTTCTTCATAATTAATACAATACACTTTAACATATAAAGGCAAAATTAGTAAATTCTAACTCTTAATATTGGCTAAGTGCTTTCAGAGCCTGTTTATTCCATATTCATAGCCTTAATATGTATTGAACTCATTTTATGCAAATTTATTGCAAAACAAATCAGACCATCCATTTTTCTGAAATTGCAAAACATGTGTCTTTTCTATTTATAGTGTTTATGTCACTAGCAATGAAGTAAGCCTCCTTGATTTTCCTTTTAGCATCATTTCTCTCAGTACACATTATCTCTGCCCTGGAGGGTTCAAATACATGATTAACTACATTTTGATAAAATAAACCTAGAACCAATGTCACAGGTGGTATACAAGATTGCATGCCCTAAAGCAGGATGCAGTGCAATATATTATGGTGAAACACAAACCACAGTCAGAAATAAACTGTCTCAAGATAAGTATGCATATAACAGATTGCTAAACAAAAATGAAGGCAATTATATATTTGTTGATCATCAAAAGGCAGTTAATCATGTATTTGAACCCTCCAGAACTGAGATAGTGTGTACTGAGAGATATGATGCCAAAAGGAAAATCAAGGAGGCTTACTTCATTTCTAGTGACATAAAAGCTATAAATAGAAAAGACACACATTTTGCAATTTCAAAAAATGTATGGTCTGATTTGTTTTGCATAAATTTGCATACAATGAGTTTAATACATATTAAGGCTATGAATATGGAGTAAACAGGCTCTGAAAGTGCTTAGCCAATATTAAGATTTAGAATTTAGTAATTTCACCTTTATACATTGAAGGGTATTATATTTGATTATAGAATTAAAATATAACTAATGTATGTCATTTAATTTTTATCCAGTGACTTTAAAATACAATTAGTGCTTTCATTTATAACATATCCAAAGTAAAAAAAGATTTTTATTTGTAATGACTATAATATTTTAAAAACATACTAGTTTCATTCAACATAGTAAGTAACATGTTTTGATCAAGTGCAATAACAAGGGGTATCATTATATTGTTATAAAATATGTATAATAGATAATCTATATTCATTGAATCAATTTTAGAGATTAAAATTTTTATGAGCATTATTTTGCTTGTGGCAAAAATGCAATTGTAATAGTTATCATAACTGTATGATATTTTGAGAAAAAATGAATTCATTCACTATGCAGTTTATAATCAACTTTATATGATCAAAGGCTACTAAACATAAGTTTAAAATATTTATTTTTCCAATTTGATTTGTGATTTATTCAAGATAATAGCCTGTTTTATTATAAAGATAGATCCAGTGAAAAAATAAATTAATCATTTATATACAGCATTAAAAACACAGTCAACTGTATGTTGCATTTCTTTATCTACATCTTATATAATTTCACTGCATTTGTGTAAAATAAAAAGAAATTTGTGATTTACAATAAAAAATTGAACAGAACCTCAAAATAAAGTCAAAGTTTTATTAGTTAGAAATTACAAAAATTTTTAAATTTTTTTAATAATTAAACAAAGTGCTTGAAAAATAAATTTTAAAGTGTTCATTGCATTAATTTGTTTTAATTTTTTAAATGCACATTGTGGATAGCTTTTTTTCTTCATGCATTTATTTAAATTCAATGAATTATGATTTTTTTTTTGTAAAATGTTTATTTAATAATCAACTTTTTTTTTCATTTTAAATTTTATTTTTGTTGATATCTTAAGTTTTATTTTTTAGCCATTTTTTTTTTTTTATATTTTGAATTTAAAATAAATTCATTTTCTCCCAAAGAAACTTATTGTACTTGCTTATTATTTTTACAACGATTTACTTTATAAGGTATTTTGGGTGATTATTTTCCTTGTTAATCAGGGCAAAGCTGAAAATATCATTATCAAAAATAAATTTCATTTATTCATCAAAACTTATGAAAAGTCTATTGTTTGCTTATTATGTTTTTTTAAATGTATTTCTTCTTATTATAGTCCACAAAATTACTATTATTATATTTATATGTGCACTGGAATTAACTTTAAAATTTTTAAAGAACCAATAAACACCTTGTAGAATGACTACTATCTAATATATTAATGTCTATATTCTATATATTAAATGCTATAAAATATATACAAAGCAAAAGTAATTTGCCTGTAAATTTTTTATTGAGACAAGATAATATATGAAGAATAAAAGAAATATGAAAGTATATTATAATTTATTAAGAAATTAATGTATAGAATCATGTAAAATGATATAAAAAGGAGTCAGTGATGATATATGAGTGATATAATTATGAATTAGCAAAAAAATTATAGAAGAGAATAAGTCTCAAAATTACAAAACACCATCTCAGTAGTTTTAGAAATCTTACTTTTGCAATAAGAGGAAAAGTTGGAACTATTATTAAAAAAGATGACATCATGAAATTTGTGGAAGAATTATATAAAAAATTACATAGCAACAAAAACAAGAAAACTTGTATCTCCTACAATTACTACTACTTCTGAATTTTACAGAATTTTAAGTGAAAAAGTGAGACATATAAATCTATGAAGAAAGAAAAAATTCTAAGAAAGAAGTAGGTAAGGAAATAGAAAAAATTGTTAGCAAAGCTATATACAAAATGAATAAATGAAAAAGATATATCATATAATTAGAAAAATGCAGAAGTAATATTGATATTTAAGAAAAGTGATTAGAAGATATTAATCACTGACCTATCAATCTTTTATCACACCTATGCAAAATCTTTACCATTATAATTACAACTCATCGACAGAAAACTTAGATTTTAACCAATCAAAGGAACAAGCTGAATTTAAAATTGGTTTTTATATAGTGGATCATATCCAAGTATTGAGAGAAGTTTAAAGGACCAATGAATATGAGTTGCAAATATGTTTTAAATTTTTACAATATAAAAAGGGAGTCGATTTTATAAGCATTGCTTTAGTGATTAAAGCATTGGTTCATTAAAGTATAGACCTAGGATATTGTTATATTCCGAAAAATATTTATCAAAATGCAACAGCAATGATTAGATTACATAGTAATATTAAAAAAATTAACATTGAGAAGAGTACACATAATGATTCCATATCTCCAAAACTTTTTATCACAGTTTTACAAGAAGTATTTTAGGGATTAAAATGGAATCTAGGAGAATAGAAGTAAATGGAGTTTATTTAAGACATCTAGATTTTGAAAATGTTATGGCTGTTTTTGCAAGCAAATAATGCTTTGATGCTTCAGAAAATGGTGCAAAAGTTATCAGATGGACACAACAAAATAGGACTAATGATAAATGCTAAAAAGACTAAAGTAATTGGTAGACATAACAATATGAATTAAAAAGGAAATGTGCTATATGTTTAAAAAGGAAGTTTTTTAATAAATGTGTTTTACCTATTTTTACTTATGGTTCTGAGACTTGAATATTTAACAATAAAAAATTGAAAACAAAATAAGTGGGTGACAGAACAGACAGGGTATTATTGATACCATTGAAAAAATTAAGAGACAAAAGTGGAACTGGGCTGGAGAGTAGATAATAATCGATGGACTGTTAAAACTTTAAACTGGATTCCAAGAGATTAAAAAGATCTAACAAGTGATCACATATGGGATGTATGGGTGATATGAAGACTTTTTTCGTGTTATGTAGAGAAGACAAGGTAGAGATCGAAAAAAGGTGGAGTAAACTTGGAAAGACCATCTTGCATAAAGAGTATTGATAATGGTTAAAAATAAAGATGAAGCTAAAATATATAAGCAAAATTTTAATTTATATTAACTATATATTTATAGTATTATTTAAATACATATATAAATATTGAATTATGTTATAGATATATATATATATACAAGTAAAATAATTTTTTTTTTTTTTACAGAGGGGGAAAAAGGTGGAAGGCAAGTATAATGGATCATGACACGAGGACAACCCAAACAAAAGATTCCAGGGATTCGTGTATAAATTGTAATATATTTATTTTTGTTTGTTTTTTAATTATGTTTAATATTTTATTTTATATATATTTAAAATACAATAATTGCTTTAACATTATAAAATATTTGACTCAAACAATTTTTTTATATTTTTACCTCTCTGTATGATAACCTATTTTGTTTGATTTTATTTTTAATTGTATCTTAATTCAGATGCTTTTAATATTATTTTTCTAATATTAATATACTTATATACATTTCACTTTTTAATGAAAAAAAATACATAGTATTTAAAACTTTTGAAAATGAAATAAAACCTAAAAGTATTAATTGAAAGTTGTGATGGTAATTTACCTAAAAAAATATTTTTTCTGTCATTCTGTGAACATCATAAATCTTAATATATTTGTAAAATAATATTAATTTATTTTTTGTTTTATAATTTTATTGTTCGTTTTACTATATAATGGTTTCATTTAATATTTACATAATTATTACTTTCTATCCTAAACATATTATGTATATATGAATTAATCCATTTTAAATCCAATGTTACTGAATTGCTAAAAATTTGTAGGCATTTAAATATTCTCAGAATTATATAAAAAGAAAACAAATAAACGAAATGTATAAGCTTTTAAATTGCATTAAAATATTTTATTGAAAGATATAAATCAACTTTACACAACAAGCAAGTGAAATTGATTGCAAACATTTTGAAGTATTAAGAAAGTTAGACATTATAGTAAACAATATTAAACTTCTCATTACCTTAAACATAATCATTTCAATAATTAACAAATTGAATATCCAAACTTTTTTTTTCTTTTTTTTAATTACTTATTTTTTTATTAAATTACTGAAATGTTTCATCCAAATTAAAAAATCTTTGTCAGTCTTCTTAAGTTTGGTAAGGTTTTTTAATTTAGTCATATTGATTATGGTTGACCACTTCAATTGAAGCATTACAATATAGTTGTGTAAAAGATTTAAAAAAAAAAAGCCTGATGATGATTATCCAAGACAACTGAAACATGTTGAAAAGATTTCTGATAACTTTTAGAACATTCAAAATATTTCAAAAATAAGTAAGTAGACCTACATTATAAGATTAATGATTACTTTCTAGCATAGTTGAAATATTTCAATGGCTTAAGAATATAATATACATAAAAAAGTATTGTTTTGTTAATTATTAAGATTTTAACAAGTAATAATTTTTGATCAGATGTAATTATTTTTTAATTTCTGGACACTAAGATTTGTGGAAAGGCAGAAAACATTATGTATACACTAATTGTGATTACTTAGCCACCTAAACTTGATATAATACTTTAAGAAAAATAAATGCATTATATGTGTATTTTAGGTTCCATGTGACACTAAAATTTATTTATTTTCTGCAGATTTTATTTATTTTTAATAAAAAATAGTTTTAGTTGCACATTTTCTAAAATAAAATTTTACTCTAATTTCCTTTTTAAGCACTTTCAATTTTATTTTAAAAAGCTCTAATTTTTTTTTTAAAAAAAAGACCATCAGTCTTCCAATATAAAAATAAATTTATATATATAGTTTTTATCAAAATATAATTGAAATTTTCCAAAACAAAAATAAAATAGAATTATTAAATGCTTTTTTATTAACTTGCACTGTCTGTGTTTCTGTCAGCATGTCCACATTTTTCAATTTTTAACAATAAAAAAAATGTATTCCCATTTAAAACTCAAACTCATATCCTAACACTTCCCAAAAAATTCCTTAACAACTAAGCCAACAGAAATATTGCATGTGTAGAATAAAATTTTGTTAATATTAATTTAATTCATACTTAATTAATTAAATTAATTAAAATAACATATACATATATGTGACTGAAATATTACATTTGTAGAATAAAAATTTGTTAATACTGATTTAATTCATTCTTCATTAAAAAGCCAATACAAATATTTTTATATAATAGATGATCACATGATATTTAAATTTAGAATTCCATTGTTAGAAGGTGAATTTTTTATTTTTATGCCTTATTGTATAATTTTTGTCAGATTTTTTTGTAGTTTTAACCATTTTTTAAATAATATGTAAATATAACTAAAAAATAATATGTAAAAAAATATTTTTTTAAAGTAATGCATTTGTGTAAGCAACCAATTAAAACATAGAAAAATAACAAAGTAATTCAACTAAAAAACATGTTTCATAAAAGCATTTGAGACCATAAAAATCAAAAAGGTCTCAAATGCTTTTGTAATGACACATATTTTTAGTTGAATTACTTTATTATTTTTCTACTTTATAGTCAGCTGTTTACATAAAAGCATTAATGAATATATATATATATATATATTCATATATTGTATCATATATATATATATATATATATATATATATATATATGATACAATCTAGCATCACTACATAATAATTAATGCTCAGTGCAGTTTAGCAAAGTAATAAAGTGATGAATTCATGAGCTAAAATATTCACATCAAACTCAATTTTAATTTCCAATGCTAAGATATTTCATGATCTCTTTAATTAATTATTTGACTATTTTATTATTTATAATGATTAATTATGCTTTGTATTAGAATTGTTAAATTATTAATGTAATTGACCAAGGTTTATAATAGATTTAATGTATTGTAGATTTTTATTTGCATAGTTATGCAGTAAATAAATAAATTATTTGAATGTTTCATAAATATTAATTAATACAGCACTAATAACATATAATCACTAGAATGATAAACATGTTGTGTAATGTTTATATCAATGCACAGCCTTCTAATGGCAAAAATGTTTTGCAAATAAAAAATGAATCAAATTTCATTTATTTTCTTAGCTTTTTTAAAGGTAATATATCTGATTATTGATATTAGATAAAGCAAACGATCAATCAAAATTAGATATTAATTAACATAGCTTCATTCAATGTAACTAACAATTTAACTTTACAAGATAGAATTAATTTCTATTCATTTTAATGTCTTTGTGAATAAATGACCAATGGTCATATTTGTAAACACCAATTAAAACAATGCTAACAATCTATAATCACTACAATGATAAACTTTCTGAGGATGGTTCATATTAATGCACTGCCTTCTATTGTCAAATCACCTTTGCAATTAAAAAATAAATCCACTATTATTGATTTCCCCAGTTTTATAAGGATAGGAGATCTGGCATGTGATATTTAAAAAGAATTTTAATATGGATAGTTATTTGACTTCACAAGATAAAAATTGAACATTTGCTTTATTTAATATCAGTTGTCAGAGCTACAATTTTTATAAGAATTGGAGAAAACAAATTGCAATGAATTTATTTTTCATTAGCAAAGCAGATTTAACAATAGAGGGCAGTGCATTCATGTAAATAATATTGTATAATTAATCCTGTGATAATACATTTTATATATATATGTATGTGAATTCATATTACTATAATAATGACCATTATCATACGATTAGGTAGTCAAGAAGTTGCAAGATGTTTGTGTGCTCAGGTGGCAGGTTGAATACAATAGTTTCATTCAATGAGCAAACTATTTTTTTTTTCATTTTATTGGTTGAAAATCATTGCAGAAATCATTATTAGCTCATAAATTTGTCGCTCTATTGCACATTTAAGTCATAAAGTGACAGGAAAAATAAGTTCCACTTTACTAACAAGATTATTTCTTTTGCATTTTCCTTGCTTGCAAATCAATTCATAAATTGCTAACCCCCCAGCCAGTTACCTTTATTACTGATCCTGATTGAATTTAAATAAATCTATTTTATTTAATATAAAATTTTAATATGTTATTTATTTTTTGAATTTAATTTTTAAGGAACTATAATACCCACTTGAATATAAGATTGAAACCATTTTTGTGTTATATTTTAGTAATGCTTGATTCTAAAATGTTTTATAATTTTAATATAAACTTATTTTGAATTTTAAATCTATGTATATATTTTCAAATTTTAGAAGAAAAAGAATTTATTAATTTCAGAAATTATTGCTTATAACAAATCTTAAAAGACAAAAAATCATTGTATTATCTTATTTATCTTAGATAAATATTGTTGTAATATAAGATGTAAATTCTACAGTAAAATAATACTGAATTAAGATATTAAATAAAAAAAAATTGCTTGAGTCATTGACTATGTGGATGTATTCAGTAGATGCAAATCCCTTGTTATGTGTATTAGTACCTTTTGATAATAATACTAAAAATAATCAAATTATATTTATGTTATGACTAATTATTAAATTTGTGAATATACTATTTAAGCAATAAAGCTCCTTATATTTAATGGGCAATTATTTATCATCTAAAGGAATTCTAATGTTATTATCACCTAATAGATAATGCTTAATGTTTCAAATCATTTGCTTATAAAATAAAAATTGAATATATTTTATTTATTTATGTATATTCTGGCACATTATTTTTCAAAGTATATTGTTAAAAACTAAAATACAGGCTTATTATATACCAGTATCAACATATGTAGTATAGGGTGTATGAGCACAGACTTCCACATAACCCACCACTCTATCTTATATCACTGATATACTTGAACACATATATGTTGAAAAGATAAATAATCACCAATATACATATTTCATGCTAAACCAGCAATCATCAGTTCCAGATTATCATCTCTACACATATATGCAATAAGTCCTCAGATATATATTAAGATAGCCAATCTTCATACTTTAATGGACAGGCTTCAATCCACTCCACACTCCAACTCTTTAATCATCCATTCAATTAAAAATCTGATGATGGATTACTCAAAGGCCACCCTGAGACCAAGATTTTTGTGACATCCATGTTGACCTAAAGTCTCTACTATGTAATAACTGAAATACAGACTTATTATATACCTGTATCAATATATGTAATATATAGAATGTCTGCCCATCCCTTGTATATGTATTAAATGGATTATGATCTGTACATGAGGGGTTAGATTGACTTTAGGTCAACATGGGTATGATAAGAATCTCAGCCTCAGGATGGCCTTTGAGTGTTCCATCATCAGATTTTCAATTGGATGAAAGGTTGAAGAGTTGGAGTGTGGAGTGGATTGAAGCCTGTCCATTAAAGTATGAAGATTGGCTATTTTAATATATATCTGAGCACTTATTGCATATATGTGTAGAGATGGTAATCTGGATCAACTGATGATTGCTGATTTAGCATGAAGTACATGTATTAATGATTATTTATCTTTTTGACATATATGTGTTCAAGTGTATCAGTGATATGAGATAGAATGGTGAGTAGTGGGTTATGTGGAAGTCTGTGCTCATATACTCTATATAGTATATTGTTGTAATTATATAGAAAATAGGTTTCATTGTATTATTATTATCTTTTTAAATCATTGTTCATATTATTTATTTTATTTAAGCATTTTAAAATTACAAATAAATACTGGTGCATAACACACTGGAATTTGATTTTTTTTAAAATTGTAAATGAAGTAATATATTTTTAAAAATATTATTATAGAATAAAAATTTAAACAAGTAAAAAATATTTCTTTGTTTTTACTAAAATAAGCAATGATTAATAACTATAGCAAAAGATTTGCCATCTTATGTTACTACATCTGCAATACACATTCTAATATCATTTCTGATATATTTTCAGAGTTTTCACAAAATATTAAATTAATATTGAATGTTTGTTCAGGTTTTCTATACGACAACAAGAAAAAAACCCATTAATGCACAAAAACACTAGTAATTGAGTCCTAATCATTGTTATGATTATTTATGGTCTCTAAAATTGCTTGCCAATATTTCAATAATATCCAAGTTATTTTTTCAGAGCAAAATTGACAAGAGAAAATAACTTGGTTGTTAATAAAAGATGATCAAGCATTTTTAAATACCATGTTCATGACTATTCATTTACTGATCTTTCTCTGCATGAATAGTCCTTTACCTGCTTTACATTAAGCCTGAAAAAACATTTTGAGACCATAATATTATTCATACCAAAGTTATATACATAGTTTTTTTGTAGATGTATTATTAAAACTTAGTAATTCTAAAGATAATTTTAATCAAAATTTTGCAATTTGAAAATTGTTGGTATTTCATTTCAATTCATTTTAAAATGTTTTTATTTTGTATGCACTACAATTAGTATTTTTAATATTATAATATATGTTTTTTTCCTTATCATATGTTTAATTCATAGCTTTGCTGCGATACTGTTAGCCTACATACAACTCTCAATTATTTTAATTATTTAAATGGGAAAGGGATTAATTTAACGATTCTATGTCCATATGTGACTGAAATTGTTAACATTTTAACTTGGTGCCATCATTGTATATCTTAGAGTGATGTGTTGTTTTTATTGGCTTTTTAATAATCACTGGACTGAAGATTTTCTTTTTTTTTCCATTTCAATTTTTTTTTAAAAAAATTTGTTGAAGAAGAAAAAGTTAAAAGTTATACCAATTTTACCTAAGTACTATAATATCTCTAAATTTGTGTTCTTCTATTTTAGTTTTTATATGTTCAAATCTTAGGATGAATGATGATTGTCTTAGCCAGCTTTGATTTTTATATAATATAATTTTGGGAATAACACTTGATAATTTGAAGTTATTAGAAACTAATGTTGGATTTAAAGATTTCCTATGATAAAGTAATAGTTTTTTAGAGAAAAATTTTTAAAAATATTTTCAGTATATAGTGATTGTATATAAGAGATCTGAAAATAGTAAAAATAAATAAAGGCTAAAAGGAATTATAAATAAATATAAAAATTAGTTACATTTTACTAGATTGCAATAATCTTTTTAGGTAAATAAACAATGTTTCTAGAAATCTATTATGAGGGCATTTGGAATTGTGACTTTTATAGTAATGGATAACTAATGTTTTACACATGTTTTATTTTAAAATATTTTTATTTTTACATACATAATACATTGATTTCATTCCTATTGACTGTATCAAATGTTTTGTTGTTTAACCCTGACCAGTGTAATGCTGTGGTCGAGTGATAGATTCAAAAATTAAAGGTCCCAGATTAAATCTCAATTGTATGACTTCTAATATTCTAATATCACATTGTTTTATGAATCCACTTATTATATATTAGTTGCAGTTATAAATAACTTACAGTAAGCAATTATTTTTGTCAAGATGTTTGAAAAGGTTTGTTTTTGTATGTTATTTTAAATTTTATTAATAGTATATAAATACAAGCAAAAATATAATCATTCAAATGAATTCATAGTATTTCTAAATTATATTCATAATCTTATTGAACCAATGATTACATACTCCAGGCTTTTTACAGCAGTTTTACAGAAACCATTTTGAGACTTAAAATGGAAAGCTAAAGGAATAAAAGTAAGTGGAGAGTATTTAAGTCATCTAGATTTTGCAGATAAAGTTGTTGTTTTTGTGAATAATTCTTCAGAGCTTTAGAAAATGTTGCAAGATTTATCAGATGTAAAAGACAAGTTATAAATAAATATTGAAAAAGACTTTTATCAGAAAAAAATATTGTTAATCATGAATTAGAAGAGGTCAATACAGGCGTTGGTGGCCGAGTGATCAGCACAGCTGCCTTATAACAATTGTCGCGGATTCGCTTCCCGGCCGATGCTTTGACACATGAAAAAAAAACTACAAATATCTTGGTCTGATTATTTATACCGCTGGAAATATAATGGATTAAATTAATCTCAGAATTAAACTTGTATGGAGTGCTTTAATTGAAAATAATATAATATTAAAAGTAAAAAAAATCCCTTTGTGTTTGAAAAGAAAGGTTTTTAATAAATGCGTTTAACCAATTTTTACTTATGGATCTGAGATTTAAATAAACTTCAGACTATTCAATGAAGTACGGAGAGTTGTATGTTAAGAGAAAATATTGAAAATAAAATGATGGGTAAAAGAACCTGTAAATATTATTGATAGCAGTGAAAAAATTAAGACTGACATAAAGCTGGGCTGGACTTATTTCTAGAAGAGATGATAATAGTTGGCCAGTTGAAATCTTAATCCGGATCCCAAGCGATTGTAAAAGACCTAGAAAGTGACTATATAAGAAATCAATAGATAAAAAAAATAGATTAATATTCAGAAAAACTGAATTAAACTTGGAGACCTTAATCAATAATAGTGGGTAATTGATTTCCCCGTTGTTTATATTTATAATTTAAATTTGTATACATTTAATTCATATGAGTAATGGAGTGTTTTCCTTGTTTTTTATAACTTAAAGCTGAACGTCATCACATATACAAACAAATGTCTGAAAATGTGCAATATATATATATATATATATATATATATATATATATATATATATATATATATATATATATATATATATCATATAGTTAAATAGGTACTGTGGAAATATATTTTTCAGAGTGGTCTATAAACATCTAAATCTTTCTACTAGAAATGATAGCTGAACTTTCTATATAAAGACTATGTTTGAATACTAGTTTTTTTTAAAGTTTGAATATACTCACATTTTAAATGTAAATTTTACATTTAACATTTGGTCAAAATAATTTCTATCCATATTGGAACATCTAATTGTCTTTATCTAACTATGGGGATAGATGAGATTAAAGGAAAACAATATAGTAGCAGTGTGAATTAATTTAGTTAATTGAATACTTGTTTTTGAAGTAGTGTTTTTCTTATATATAAATAAGAATAGTATCTATGTAATACGTTTATTGACAGAAATAAAAAATTAGTTAATAAATCAAATATCTGAATGTTTCTAACCAATGACTATTTCTTAGACTTTATATCTGTTACTTGAATAAAAAATAGGTAAATTATTTATTTATTTATTTATAAATAAATCATTGTTACAATTAATACTAAAAATGCTAAATTGTTTGCACTCACAATTATGACATCAACTTCCTTAGATATATGTCTTTAATATTTTAATGATTATTACTAATGTGATTTTTAATCCAGATATACATTTTATTCTACAATCACATGAAATATTTAATTTAATTTCTTTTTTTTTTATGTATAATATCTCAAACATACATATAAATAAAGATATGTAAAAAGTTAAATGACCTCATTATGCATTTCATACCAAACTAGTACTCTTCCTTTGGGCTAGATCATAACTTCTCACATGTCTTCATTATCCATGCTCTGTATTTATTAATGTCAAATTATTACAATTTTAAAGATGCCAAATTTCCTGTGCTCAAAACTATGATATCATCTTCCCTACATAAATATCTTAATGATTATTATAACTAATCATTTATTCAACCAGAAAGTATTATATCATTAGCCCAGAAACATGAAATAATTAATTCAACTCTATTTTTTTTATGTCTAATATCTTAAAATATATTTATAACTTTTCATTTATATCTTACACAGTGTATATACTTTAATATCATTTTAAATATAAATGATCTCCAAAATACATTTCATGTTGAATCAGCACTCTTCAGTTGGGTCATATCTCTCAGATATCTTCATTATTCTTGCTTAACATTAATGATTATTAAATTATTACAATTAATGTTAAATAGAATAAATTTTCTGTGCTCATAAATATGATACAATCTTTTACAATATTTCAACTCCTTAATTTTTTTATGTAAATCTGTCACTGGTCCTGCAAGCATTTATGATTTATCATAATCATGGGAATCTTTCAGTCAGTTGATATTATAAATTGTAGGTTTTAAGTGATTTTAACCATTGCTATAAAAAGAACTTAATTCTAACTAAAGTATATCAGGTGTTGTTTGGTAATGTAAAAAAGACAATAGAGAGCAAAGAGAGTAGTCATTCTGAGTTGAAATGAAAGTACACATCTGTGTTGCCTAACACAGACTTCTGTTGACAATGCAAAAAATGTTTATTTTAAATTTATTAGATTAATATTTATTTTTTGCAAAATTATTAAATATTTCTTTTTTAATAAATGTATGCCATTTATTTTTAAATTTTATCTAAACATACAAGCATAAACATCTATTGTAAATAACTTTTACTATTTTTTGTTTTTAATTAAAAGTTGGATTTTAATATTTCAAGAGTATTTCGTTATTGGAACTTGTATGTAAAACAAATTTTGGCAAAACATATATTTTATCCTGAAGGCTCAAATGAAATTTTTGCTTTGATTACTTCTAGTTAATTTCTATTTGTTACATGTTTTTAAATTGCCAAGTTGATAATTAATTTTTTAGACTAACTTTCTTGAATTTTTTTTAGTAATGAAAAAAATGTAAAAATTAAATATGAAGTAATTTTTTTCCATTAAAAAATACAATTAAATGAAAAAAATATGGGGAAAATTTATTAATTAAGCCAAGGAATGTGTCAAAAAAAAACACTTAAAAGAATGATAATTGTATTAATTATTTCTAGTATAGAAGTTATCATATCTATGTCTATATACTTTAAACTGATTAAAGATTAATGTATTTATTATTATTAACCAGAACTATATAAAATAATTAATTTAATTTTATTCTTTTTTTCTCCATATGTAATATTTTAAATAAACTTATAACTTTCCATTACATATATTTTAATCACATGAAGTGTTTTCCTGAAGGTTTGTGATGATGGTATTTTAGTTATATTTATATATTGGACTATTTCCATCATCTGATATAAGTATTAAATTTAATTTAAAATATTCCAAATACATTCAACTGTTAGTAATAGTACACAGGTTAGTATATGCCAGGCACAACATTTCAAGAGGTATTATTCTCCCCTCTTTTTCAGATGTTGCTGGCCTGATGACTGACAGTACTAGCATGGGAATCAAACCTGAATCTTAGATTCTTTAATATTGAATTTTAAGGTAAAGCTCTAGACAACTGAGCCTTCCTTCCAATGGCAACAGTCAGTAGAAATTTCATATATTTATCTATGAGGTTACACCTGATTTCTTCATTTTTTCCTAAAAGCATTACTACAAACTTTCTTAAACACATCAACAACATACACCCTTCAATTAAATTCACAATAGAATCAGAACAAAAATTGGCCTTATTAGATATTTTTGTGACAAGTGTCCCTCATGGCAAAATCAAAACTAAAGTTTACAGAAAACCCACACATACAGGAAAATACTTAGCCTATATATCCAATCACACCAGAAACACAAAACTTGGAACTATACTATCAATATGGAACAGAGCAAAATAATTTTGTTCAGAAACCAGAAATTTGGAAAAAGAAA